>VWZT01000741.1:426336-444475 GCA_013397055.1 Pachycephala philippinensis
TTTTTTTTTTTTTGTATTTTCACTCAGTAATTTTAAGGATACAGTGAGAAGGCAAGTTTTTAGAGATGGGTTATATGTGTTAAAAGGGGGAATGTGCTAGTATTTGCTGAGCACAATAAATATCTCTGCCAAGTGAGCAGGTCCCTCTTCTGATATAGCAAAAAAATCATAGATGAGAATTTATACCAAGCCATTTCAGAAAACAAGAGAGGGTGGAGGATTTATTGCTACAATTGAAATATTAGCTTTGCTCTCTTCCTTGAATGTTTACATGTGAAACTGGGTGGTGCTTGGCATTTGCAGACTAAATCTTGGGGCAGCATCTTTGGTGGATGGGTTGTGTCAGGAACTGTCTCCCTCATTCTCTCCCATCCTGCACCAGCCCTCGGGGCAAGTTTCTGGCAGCTGAGGGTGGGGACTGAAAATAAAAATAATCTACCTTCATTGTAACAGGTAATGGCAGAATCTTGCCAATATCTCTTGGCTCGTGTCCTGGTTTTCCATTCAGTGCTCAAATTCAAAGGCTGGCCATTCATACACTTGTTTTTCCATTGAAGGATGCAAACCTCAGTGGTGTTCCTTGAGCTAAGAGGCAGCAGCTCTCTTTATGTAGTTATTTTTCCCTGTTCGTGGTAGCAGACTTCTTGCACTTGAAGAAAGACAGGGAGGGGTTGAAACAGCACAAACCTCATGAGGGGAGGAGTGGAAGGGAACCGTGACCGTGGCAGTAAGTGAGGTAAGGGGAAAGCCGTGTCCGATTTCAGCAGTGGATGTTGGAAATAATGTTTGTTGTGATTGTTGTGGACATGGAAAGAACCATCTTCCCCTTGGGCTTTGGCAAAAAGTCAGGTTTGTGTTTCTAGAGGCTGGACTGCACCAATGGCTTCAAATGGTGGGTTTTCTTTTTCATTCTCCTGTCCTGTGAGGGGTGTGTGTATCAAACCCTTTTTTGTTATTGGGAGGACAATCATTTATTTTTCCAGATGCAGACAGGAGTGCTCTGGAGAAATCTGAATTAAATGCCAAGGTGAAAGAGTGTTGCTGTAGAAACCCATGTCAGACTTGCAAATGGTTCTTGTGTGCTTCTGGGGATATGTTACTGATAAAGGCTCTCCAGCTATTTCTGTTTTTTCAGTGGTATTGAGAAATGGCTCTTCACAGTTGCTTTTTGGTAGCTACAGTTCAGCAAGGCAGGGACCTGACTGTGTGAAGGGATGATCAGGAATCTGCTAAAGCTCTGGGAACAATCCACTGGCTTTAGAGGGCTTGGGATTTAGTGCCTCTGTTCACTGGAGTCTGTGCAATGTGCAATGTGTTGCATCCAAGGGTTTTTTTAACTTCCCATGAGGACTTGTTCATGTGGGAAGAACTCCCAGAAAACGGTTCCACAGCACTGCTTTCTCCTTTCTGCTAAGCTTACAAGGCTGCTGATGACAATTGTTTATAAATTGTGTGTCTCGAAGTGCTGACAGAGACAACCCGATCCTAAAACGTTGCTGTGGCACTTCCTCAGCATCCCTTTGATACCTCTGCATCTTCTTGGATTAGCAATTGTTGTAATGGTGCACGGCACAAATCCAGTTACATGAGCTCTCTGTTATTGGAGGGTACTCTGAGCAGCATTTCAGACATTATTGAAAAGTTTCTGTATGCTTTTTGGCTTTGAAAAATACAAATTTGAATCAGAAACCCAGGAACCTTTGTTTAATCAAAGTATACCTCTAAGAACAGTGTGCGTGGATATTGTATAACAAGCAGGGTGAATTCCAAATAGGACTTTGAAAATCCATCTGGAGCAGAAAATCAAGACTCATTGGAGATTTTTAGAGAGCCTTGCTTACTTCCTAGAAAAAAAATCACTGTACTGTGTTGCATTATCAATGTTTAAGTGACAGCTGCAAGTTGATTCAATTAAGAGCTGTGCTAAGGTTTAGTTTATCTCTGAAGCTGTGAATGTTGCTGGCTCACCGGAACCACGCTGGTTTCAGACTGAGACTTGCCTGTTGACAGCCTTGTCAGTCGAAAGCATTAGAAGAGAATGAAATTACATTCTGGGCCTTGCCCCAACTGGGAATTGCTGTAATATTTTAAACCTCAGAAAGGATGGGAGTGTAACAGAACAACATGACAACAGCGAGATTTATTAGTGCTGCTTTGGTCTTGGCTTTGGGTCATCTCCTGTCTGCAGAATTCCTGTTGATGTCCCATCTGGATTTATATAGAAATTGATGGTGGGGTAAAGCTCTCTGATCCCATCAGTTCACATTTGCATCACTTTCTGTTCTGGATGTGCTGTGAAGGGCTGGAAGCACCACTTGTTAAAGTAGTTAGCAGGCAGCGGAGGAGAATGCAAGGTCAATTTAGCACTTACAGAATTTAAATTATTTTCTGAATTGGAAGGGTGGGGGAAGGAAATCAAAGACCACGTCTCTGAGTTCAGCTGTGTTTCTGAAACAGTCCCTCAAGAGATAAAAATACTTGAATAGAGCCATTAAGCTCTAGTTTGCTCTATATTTTGCTGCCATAATTGTTTCAGAGGTCATACTTAAATGCACGCAATTTGGGTTTGATGTCTGTCTTCCTCTAAACACACACAGCTGCTGAGAAAAAGGAAACTTCGTGGTGACTATTGATTGCTACTGAGAGCAAGTTTCCAAATGTTAGTCTAAGAACTCCTTTGGATTCATCTATCCAAAGGTTTTGTGTCCCCTGAAAGACTTTGTTACCCCAATACTTCCTACGGGCACAAAAATCAGGACAGTGGTACCTGGTGCAGCTTTTTTTCTGCCCTCCCTGTTTAAGCTGCTTGTGTGATTATAGTCTTTAAGCACTGCAGGTGCTAAGAACTAAAACCAGGAGGGAGTCACTGAGAATCCCTGAGCAGGACATGCTCAAGACCTGGGCGTGCAATCCACCCCAAAATGGGGATTTTGGGTGCAGGTCACACAAATTAACTTCCAGACAGGAGGGATGTGTGCTTTGGGCATCCTCTCTGTCCTCTGTACCTGCTGGCTCCTTGCCCAGGTGTCCTTCAGAAGGTGTCCCCCTCTTCCCTCTGGCTGCTGACAGGACAAAGAGGCTCACATACCTACAGGCAGTCCTTAACTCCCTTTAATCAGATGCTCCACCAAAAACCTGGCATTCAGGTCATGCACTGCTCCGTTCAGCTTCAAGCTGAATTAGTTTGCTTTGTCTGCCATTACTTTTGGACTAAGACAAACTGTTTATGTGTACCCTGATGGGTCACTGATGCAAACAGAGCATTATTGAGGGTCTGAATCAACACTGCAGCACAGCCACCAGCACTCCTGCTCTCCTCGTGGGCACCAATTTATTCTCTAGATGAAGCTGTGCTGAGGGAAGGCTCATGCACCAGGAAAGGTGATTGAATGCAGCTGCAGCTGGTTGATGAAGCTGGACAAAGAGAAACACTCATGTGTCACCCAGCACGCTCTGCTACATGAAACAAGGGGATTAGATATGGTGAATTTCTAGTAATGAAAGCAGGCAACTGGGTTCGTCATAAAATCAGCTTAAAAGAGCTTTCTAGATTCCAGAGAGAACTAAAATAACTTGACCTACCTTGGTCCTGTAATCTTTAAATGCTGCTTAACATCTGCTCATCGGCACTTGGCAATAATATTTATTATGGAATTTTTAACAGCAGACACCATCCTGTGTTGAAATTAATAATACAGAGGGGTGCATCGTGGAGGAAAAAACATCATTACACAAGGGTTAAAAATGAAATGGAAATATTTGAGTTCAGTTAAGAAAATCTTTAGAAGAAAGTTACAGCTCCAAAAATCTTAGTGAGGTCACCAGCCCGGCCCAAGCACCTTTCTATCCCCTGCAGGGGGTTAGCACAGAACCAGCTCTGCTTAAGGGACCTAAAATGGTTAAGGTGAATTGTAGAAGCCTGCTTAAGGGGTAGAAAAGGCAGATGTGCTGAAGAGGCCTTTAAGATTTGAGGTGTTATTTGGAAAGAACTTTCTTCTCCCAGGACTGATGTTTCTGATTATGTTATTAACTTTGGGGATGCAGAAGGTGCCTAACATCAGGTGGAGTGGATTTGAGCCACTATAGACAGAGGGAAGAGTTCGAAGTTCCTTGTTGCACACTGTGTATCCTTGAAAACTGTAGCACAGAAATTTGAGAACTCTTTATTCCCAACAGGTACCAAAAAAAAGTAAATTGCAATCCTTGGCTTGAAAGATCTTCCAAGTAAAAAGCTCTGCGGACCCTCACAGGTGCCAGTTATTTCTCTGCTGAGCCTGTGATCTGCTCTGTAAAATGGATTCCCTAGAAAAAGGTGTGAAGGTGTCAGCAGGTGCTAATCCACATTTCCCATGGCAGTGTCAGTTCTCCCAGGCTCAGACCATGGGCCTTTTTGTCCTAATTTGATTTTGCCTGGTTTCAGGTGTCACTTGCTGGTCCTTGTTGGGCACCTTCCGTCCCTGCAAGCCAGCTGTGGCCATCTTCTGCCTGTGCCATAAAGGACTAGGAGCATTCTGGGCTGTTTCTTGCACTTAACAACACTTTTGTGCCTTTTGGTCTCTGCTATCACAAGTCTTTCCCCAGCTCTGGGTCTGAAGCAGGAACTGGTTATTGCCAATCCCCTACAGTGAAGTCAAATATCATCTGCACTCCCAGACATGGTTCTTGGATTCATATATTCAGAATATTAGATAGCTTTGCCACTGGGAATGCCTAACAAATTGCTTGTTCTTTTTGTTGTCCAAATCCTTTATTCACTCTGCTTTCTAGGATGCAGTTTCTCATGCTGAATTCTTGTTGTTCCCAGACACAGAGCTTTGTGTCTCAGCTCTATGGAAGCCTATTTTGTTGGAAAGAGCCCAAATTTTTGAGCCACCCAGGCCACTCTACTGGCCTCTTTCCATCCTAATTTACTGCTGTGTTGTCCTTTGTACACTCTCTAAGTTCTCTGCTAGAAGAATATATATTTATTTCTATATTGAGAGTGGTGAGTGTGCCAGGCCTGCTATGAATCCATGTGGAACACCCAATTGTTTGTGAATGCTTCCCTGTAGACATCTACTTTTGAAGATCTGTCACTTACCCCACTCAAATCTTTTAATACAGACTTTTAATTGAAACTGCAAAGTGGTACAATAAATATCTTAAAATTGTAATCCTAGTAGCCTCCAGCTACCTGATTTGTGTGTGTGGCCTTTCGTCCCAGCAATTCCCCTAGAGCTGGTCAAGACCTGTTCATTTTTATTTTCTTTCCTTCTTTTTTTGCCCCCCTTTTATTTAGGGGTTGGATCTCAGGCTGCTCAATACAGTGTGTACAATGTTCCCCTAAAAATGGGGAGTTCTTGACATTAACATTCTGCTGAGACTTCTGCAGCAAGCTCAGGTTTTAGCACTGAACTCCTCTTTAATTTGCCTCTGAACTTTTCTACCCATTTTTAAAAACCTTCGTGGTGTACATGTTAAGTTTGCCTTTCAAGGCAGCTGAAATAGAAGGGCTGCTTTGAATTTCTGCTCAATGGCCCCATCCTAATTCAGTGAAATACTTCAGCATGTCCTGATCTGTAAAATTGGCCCAGAGATTGGTATTTTTTGATGGTAAATGCATCATTTTCAAGGTAGGGGGTTTTGTGTTTTCATTTTTTGTTTGCTTGTTTGTTTTTGTTCTCTTTTTCTCCATGAATTGCAGCAGGGGGAGAAGATTTCCTTTTCTTTGGAGAACCAGTCTGAATTTTTGCTCTGCAAAACAATGCAAATTCTACATGGAGTAACAATTCTGCAGAGTATCTGCACTGAGGATAATTTGTGGGTTTCTGCTACACAATATGTACTATCTGGTTGTTGGCCCTTACTCTAAAGGCAATTCTGTTAATGTGCTATTGTGTGCAATTAATTAAGAAATAAAAATTCAGGGGTCAATAATAATAGTGTTGGCTGCTAAATCTGGGTATGTTTTTCTTACGTGTGCCTTTATTTGTGAGGTCTCAGATTTTCTGCAAATCTCATTTATGGCAGAGGGAAAGTGATGGGTTTGTGTTCTCTGTGCTGGTTTAAATCAGTGGCTCTGCTGCCCAAACTGAGAGCCTCACACTTGGTCCACAGGCAGTTCTTGCATCCTCCCTCCCTGCCATCCTCTCCAGGGCTGCTGCAAACCAGGATCCATCCTGGGGGGAAGACAGAGCAAGTTTAGGGAGGAAGGTGCTGCTGCATCAGATGAAAGCTACTCTGTCCCTTGGAACACCACCAACTCCATGCATCCCTGGGTTTTACAAGAAAATACTTCACAAATCTCTTAGTTTAAAGCTGTTCTATCTCCATTGAGATGCTCAGAGAAGTATTACTTTGTCCTCCTGGTTAAAAGTGAACATTTCTTTCTTTGCTTTATCTCTGTGCACAGCACGTCTTGTTGTTACATTTAAGTTGCTATAAACTCTAAATCAATAATCCCATTAGGGAGAAAAAAGGGGTCTGGTAGCAATAAGTACAATTGCAGAGTTAATCAGATCATCTTCATTCGAGTTGTAGACTCTGTTTCCCAAAGATGTTCTGGCTCTGCAAAATCAATAAGGGCACAATAAGTAGGTTTATTTTCTGGGTGTCAGCAGGATGAGGGTGGGGGCTGGATGCCTGCAGGGAACCAAGGGATTTTGCTGCCTGTGAGCACAGTAGCTGTGGAGAAAGAACTGTTGCTGCCATGGAATCAAATAACAGAAAGCAGTGTATATTTTGGGCACTCAAATGTCTGGGAAATGTCTGGGGGAGGCATAGATCCAGGAATTTCTCCCTTCTTAGTCCACCCCACCAGTATCTCAAACAAAATATGTCTAAAATAACACTGCATTTTAAATATAACATTCTGAGTTGGTAGCTGCTTGTTTTAGAGTGTAAAACCCACCTGATTTTACAAACATTCTTCAGAAGGGATGGATGACGTTTTTCTTACCTCCTCTTTCCATTTTAATTTCTAAATCTGGTCCTTACTGCTGATCTCTCCTAGTTTGTGCTCCACAGCTATAAAGGCTTCAGTGGAGGTGCACCTGGCTGCTCTGGTCAGATTCCAGTGAGATTGAGTCTTTCCTAAACCAGGCTTTGCACAACTTCTTTCGAGTAGAGCTGAACCCTCTTCTCCACAACCATTTCCCTGTAAATAGCTACTGAGGATAATAAAACTGAAGCCACAGAAAGGATGGGCTCCCTTGTTGGTTCATTACTGTTAAACATGAGCCCTGCGGTGCTGTGGAATCACAGTGCCCAGCACTGCTGTATCCTGGTGGTTACTCAGTGATCCTTTAAACTGAGCCCAGCTGTGTGTTCAGCAGATCAGAGTGCTGCTTCCTCCTTGCACTGGAAGGAGCCACAGGTCGTGGAACTGTGCCTTAAATGTTTAGTACGCTGTGTTTGCTAATAAAGGCTTTTTAGGAGAAATAATGTTTCACGTTGACACCCTAATACTCAAGTGCAGCTGGCTGGAAATGGATTGCTCTGTGACTTAGGGTGGCCTTTCCTGTTTGGAAATGTGGCTGCAGACTGGGAGAACTGGGAGCGTGGGCAGGGGCAGAGGGGTGCTGGGCACAGGTGGGTGCTGCAGAGGGGCTTTGTGCACAAGGAAGGAGATGAGCAGAGCTTGCCAAGGGCTGAATTCTGCTGGAGCTGCCGTGGTGCTCTCTGTGGTTCAGCACCTGGCAGCTCCCTCTGGGAAGAGCTGTCCTGTGCCTGCATTCCCTTTGGGCACTGGGAGACTCGGACATCCTCACAGTGAGAGCTCAGCTTCCTTTTGTTGGGTTTAGGTCCTAAAATTGCCTCTTGGTTTTGTCAAGACTTGACCGAGATCTTCATTTGCGTGGTTCTGAAAGCCCATACTGTCCTGGGCTGTCAAACTGTTTGGGATTGTTTTAAATAGAACTAATTTCTTCTTGAACGTTATCAGAGTTTAAATTGTTATTAAGGCATTCACATGCTGCCCTTGCCAGCTGGTCTTTCTGAATTTGGTGGTTTGCTTGACCATCCCAGGTCTGATTTTGCTCCAGGTAAAGTACCTTGCTTCTACATTTCACTGCAACCAGCTGTGCTGTGCCTGTGCACACACTGGCTCTGCTCACCTAAGAGAAGTGTCAGGAAGAGCATGGTTAGGAATAAGTACAGTGTTCATAACATGGAGCTTGGAAAGTTTGGAGTGGTTATAAGATCAAAAGAGTTTCAGTGAGACACAGACTTCTTTGAAACCGGCTTAAACAAATTGACATTTCCCAGAAAAATAAGAACCTGTAGATGAGAGATGGTCTGCTTGCAAGAAGACTTAGGGCTCAACGGATTTCTTTTTGTTCAAGTCTTTACAGTTCTCTACACAATTTGAACTCTAAACTAAAATACAGGTATCTAGAAGGATTCTTTTCTTGGTATGAATACCGTGACCTGCACCGTTGTGAAGAGTGGGAGGTGAATCCAAATCTTGAAGAGCTCTTCTTGGTGACAGTTCTGACTTTCAGCCACATTATTGCTTAGAGTTTTATAAATTTCTATTTTCAGTTTGTTTACCACCTGCTCCTAAGATTTGTATGAAATATGCTAGGACAAACACAAATCCAAATAGCTGGCTCTTACACGTTCCCAAAATGTGATCTGAAAATAAATGCTGCTAGAAGTGAGATGCAGTTTATAAACATTACTGTTTAATAACTATATAAACTGTATAACTGTGTAACTATAATAGCTATGTAAACATAGTATATAAAAATACACATATATTGGGCATATGTGCAGGTATATACGTACAGACACACTTTTATCATCCTTTTGACATTTTGTCCCTCAGCTGATCAAGGTGGAGACTTCGGTCAAAGATAACAAGAAGTTTCTGAAGTTCTACTAAATAGTTAAAAAACTGCTGTGATTAAAATGAAAAACTCTTGCTGTTATACCAAGGCTCAAGGCTACACAATAAAGCGTGCATCTCCTAAGAGTCAGTAAGATTAAGTTGTAATGACTTAACCCTATTGTTGCACAAAATTACCACAAAATTTTCAAAATATTAAGGTTTCTCCTCAGCAGAGGAAAGGCTGCGTGTGTTTAGATAATAATATTGGAAAGATAGAAAAGAAAAGTGGAAAATGAGCCAGACTGTAAATGCCAAAAAATTCCTGGCCACTATGGCCATTACCTCAGAAGCTGGTGCCGTTTTGAAGAAGGATAAACTGACTACTTTAGACTGCTTTAAATGGACTTAGAACATGTTTGGGTTTACTTTTTTTTAACTTTCTGATTCCTCACGATTATTTTTTTTCCCTATGGAGGATAACTTTAATGTGTATACAAACACTGTGTGTGTGTATGCTTGTCTTGTTTGAGGAGATTTAATAGATTTAATACATATATGAGGTGTCTGTGTGCACACAAACAGGCACATGCTTCCCCACACGTGTGGGAAGAGGGAGAACTGAACCCAAGGTGCAGGATGAGCTTTAAACCACGCTGGCAGAGCAAATCCACCCCCAGAGCTGTGGCCAAACTTCCCAGGGGTGTTCCCAGGTAACCCCAGGAGCTCTGTCCTTTGCTGTGCTGGGTTACCCAGGTCTGCCTGAATTTTGTGTCAGTGCATGTGTGAGCGCTTCGTGTGGACAGCAGAGAATCTTTCACCCAATTTCAGCTGAGCAGCTGCAGCTCTGTGGAGCTGTCTGTGCTCTACAGCCACTCCATCAGCACCACAATATGCAGAATGAATAATATATACTCCTGGAGAAAGAGCACTGGCTGGGAGAAGACTCAAACTGAATCTTGGGAGGAAAGGAGTGAATCCTTGTCCAGATTCGTTTTTCTGAAGCTCTTTGAGGCTGTCAGGTGGTGGAACAGAGCAAGGGGTGTGTCCTAATGTTGTATTTTAGAGAAATATTTCATGTGTGTCTCGCCCCCCATCACTTCAAGCATATGGCCGTGTGGAGGGAAAGGAGGGTTAATCTTGTCTGGGATAAATTAGTAAGAACTGTGCAAAAAGAACTTTTCAAAGACTTGCTCGCTAAATAAATTACTGGTCATGTTTTATTTAAAATGCTCGTGCTGCCAGCAGAGAACACAGCAAACAAGCACACTTCCAATTAAAGGAACAGCCAGGATTTTCCTTTGGGCTCTCCCGTGACTCCTTGCACTGGTTCAGTTTTATTGCATGTCACAAAGAGCCCAGCAAATCCTGAGTACACACGTGGAACACGAGCACACGTGGCATGGCACAGTCCAGCTGTTCATCCCCTCTCCCTGGCAAATGCCCTTTTGGCAGAGCAGAGCTGGGACCCTCTAACCCCTGTTTAGGGTCTGTAAGGTAGGGGCCAGCATTAACCCCCCTGGGGCTGTGCCTCATGCTCTGCTTCCCCCAAAATCCAGCGTGGAGCAGGGTGCTGGGGCTGGGGCTGGGGCTGCTCCCTGTGCCCACCCACGTGCTGCTGTGGGAGCTGGGGGTGGATTGTGCCAAGCTGCAGCCTGGCAGGGGCTGGGGATGGAGGATTTGCATTTTTAACAGGACAGATGTTTGCTTTCTTTCCTCCCAAGCATCTGCTCACATGCTCTATTTTGGGAAGTGGTGAGCGCTACTTTAAGGGCGAGGCTGAGGTTACAGGAGGTTGTCAGCCTTCTGCCTTCAGAGGCCATCCTGGGATTTCTGGCTGTTCTTGGTTTAAGACTAATGGAGGAAAAGTGTGGAGAAAGTGTTTTCCACCTCAAGGATGCTTGAACATTTCTGGAAAATTTTGCCATTGCAGGACAACTTGTGGCACCCTCTGTAACCCTGGAGGTACAAATCTCCCCTTTGGCAGGTGCTCAGGCTCAGTTGTGTCCTTAATACAGCCACCTGGCAGTAACACAAGAGAAATGTGCTCTCTTCCAAAGCTTTGTTATGAATATGAATAAAGCATTTTCTGGTGTTATTAAACCAGGACTAAAGCAATGAGAGTGGCAGCATTCAGGGGTGATCTCTGTGTCAGCCTGTCTGCTCAAAAATAGCACTGCAATAGTGGCAGTTTTGCCTTTTCTTTAATGCAGTAAAAGCTGGAGTTCTCTCTGGGAAGCACAGTCAGGTAATTAGATTTACAGAGAGCTACGAAATTACTTTTTGTGCAGGATCTAGCATATGACAGTCCCTTTCCATGCTCCCTGTGCTAATAACTAATCCAAAGTGCCATATCAGAGAAGTCGTATGCATAACAAAAAAATCTGTGTCCAGCAATCTGTGGTCCTGGCACACGTCCTTCAGCAGCATCTTTAGTCTGTGCTGAGAAAGCCATTCCAAATTGTTGGATGCTTTTGGATTATATACAATTTTTGTGTTATCGGCATTAGGTCCTCTAAGGAAATCACAAGATTGGTTTAAAATGCAAATATGCACATTATATATGTATAGTACTTTTACAGGGTTTCTGTCTTCAGATTTTTCAGCGTTTGGCCATTACCTCAAATCTCTTCCCAGAAAGTTATTTTTCTTTAAAGAAAATTTAAAAAGAGATTTTTGTATAACCATATAAGCCTGGTAAGATCAAGTCCTGGTTAAATATTTTGGTATTAGCCTTGGTGGTAACTGAATGAACCATACACAGTACAGAAGACATCCCGTATTTACAAACAAATAGCTTACAGTCTACTAATTAATCCAGACTTTAATTAGGCAGCACCTCATTAATACTTTTCCCGTTTTTTTGTAGTTCCTTGTCTTGTTTTTACGGGGCCCAGTTTAAGTTAAATGCTCCCAGAACCGCTCCAAGATCACGAAGTCGTTTGGAAGACGACATATTTTTAATTACATTTCAAAAGCTCCGGTGCTTTATTCCCTCCATCCCCTCAGCATAAGGAGATTAGGGCCCCTGCCAAGGGACCTGCACCAGCTCTCTCAGCCTGGGGCTGCCTGGGCTTCAGCAGCACCGTGGTTTCATGGGGGTGAAATGCAGAATGAGCAGCCTTGCGTAGGTAAAGGTGAAAGAGCCTTCCCTGAGGATCCTGCTAAGATGTTTGGACATGCAGGGCAGAGAAAAGCTCTGGCTCAGGCTGCTGACAGATAATCTGACACCAAAATACTGCACTGGATGGAGTGGGAGCTGCAGAGGCTGAGCTGATTGTGGAATAGCTCCTTGTATTTACCAACATCCTTTCCAACCTTGTTTTAGCTCCTCTAGAGGCTTTTCTACTTTTCCAGCATTTCAGGAGTGTGTCTGTGTCCTATGGACAAAATCTGATCCTTCAGTCCAGACAAAAACTGGTAAATATTCATGGCAATTTCTAAGTGTGGTTGCTTGATAATCTGTGTCTGACACATGCAGGTTTGCTAAAGAAAGTCTTGATAGTGAACCCACCCTGCTTCCTACCAGGTATTTCAGTCTGGTTTTCAGACTTCTATTTTCTTTTGTATTTAAATTCAATCTCCTGAAGCTTCATTATATCTAACAGTGGTTTTCCTTCAAGTGTTTTTGTCTTGCAAGGCCACGTGTAGGTAGGAGTGCTTTACCAAGTTAGAAATACTTCACTACTACTTCAGCTGTGTTCCCAGAATTCGCTCCAATTCTAACGCAAAGGTGGACACTGAATTCACTTGAAGACAATGCACAAATTTTGTTGCACTGGCTTTGGCTGGTGCAGCTGTGCTTGCCAAGGATTTGGGAACTTATTAAATCAACCTGTACAAGCTGAAGAAGTTAAGATGGTTCAAAAAAGGGAAAACCAGAAGAAATGAAGTAATAGAGTAGCATGCACTAAATATTTGTGAGGGACATTGAACATGCTGATTAGGGGAGTAACTTCAGTTTGAAAGAATAAATAAAGTCTTTGGAGCACCTCTAGTGCATAACAATACAGCAGTGCACCACCAGCACAAAAATAAACCCCCTTTGGTCGGGCAGAAATGTCACAAACACTGCTGTGCACACACTTTGGTTAGAGAACAAGTAGAGGACAGCATTTTAAACTTTGCTTTCATGTAAGGCTGATTTTAATGTTAATTCTAATGCTGCAGCTGCCTGACATCCAGAGGAGATGGAGGTGGTGTTTCTCCCTGCTGCGGTTTGGGAGGTGTGGTTGTTGTTTGTGCAGCAAAATCCCTCTGACAGGTAAGCACGTGTCCCAGTTAATCTCAGCTGGGCTGTAAGTAGATCCTGTATCAAACGGAGTGACTCAGTGACTGAGCCTGATGCTAATGTCCCTGACATCTGCTTCAGCCTCTGTGCTCCTTAAAAATGGATTGGAATCAGGCTTATGGGTGAGTTTGTATTAGGGTAACCCCAGTTAAATACTCCAGGTCACACTGGTATCTGATGCCTTAGGACAGATTTGTCCCAACGTGGTTTTTGTTTGTCCATATCCAAGGACACAGCTGCAAAAGATTGGGATGGGTTTTCTGGTGCATTAAGAGACAAATCTATTATTTACTCTGGGAAAAGCAGTCTTATTTAATATTAAGTTCCAAATTTCCCTTATGTGTTTACCAGCCACCCAGAAGATTAGGGGCACTAAAACAGTGAGTGTTCCTTTTTCATAAATTATCTTCTGCCTCTCTTAGTTTGTGAGTAATGGACTCAACCCTCCTGTCCCTCGTGTAGCACTTACCCAGGACTAGCATATTCTGGTTTTTCAGACAACAGTGAGGCAAGACATAATTTCAGCTGCTTTCACCTCGTGGATTCTTTGCTCTGTTAACCAAATTCCTGTCCCATTTGCTCTGTCTCACATCTCCCTTTGGACTGGAGTCTTGACTAGTGTGCTTAGTGTGTATATAACCTGCAGTCTCTCTAGGAAAAATGAAGGATAAATTGATCAGGAGGTTGCACATTTAGGGCTTTGGGATGGTCTAAATGAGACACTGAGGCCAGGCCACTCTCCCAGCTCCTCTCTGGTAGTAACCAGATTGCACCATTTGCTTGGACACTGTCAGCTGCATTATCACTGTGAATTGTCTTGTCTTGGTTAAAACTGGCTTTGAAAAGCTCGGGATAGAAAGGGAGAAAACCAGATGCAAACCACTGGTGCTTGGGAATCTCCTGACACCAGAGTTCTTTGTCCAAGTTTTCTGCAGCTTTCAGGTCCCCTGCCAGACTTGTGACTAACCACACAAGTGATGCAAACTATTCTTATCCCTAAAATCATGCACAGATTATATATATATATCTAGCTCCATTACTATAGGTTACATGCTATGTGTCTAACACCATCTGTCATGTTCATGTGTGGGTTTCAAGGGAAGATCTTTAAAATCTGAATCATTCTTATCTGAAACCAACTCAAAATGTTAAAATAATTTCAGAAGTGGACTTTGACTAATGATTCAGTAGGTTGGGGAAAATATAGCTTTGCACCCAGGCTTTGATCACAATGGAGTTTGACTGGCATCAACATTAAGTATTAAAACATTCCTTAACAAGCTTCAGGAAAGGCTGTGTAGCTTTAAGAGCTTGGAAAAAAGATCCCCCTGTGCTTTTGCCAACATCCTGTTACAGATTTCTCTGCTCCCCTCATTCTTAATGATTTTAGTGGGAAATACGATGGATAACTGAAATAAGATCATTCTATTTCCAGTGAAAGCTCTACTACATTGATTTCTTTTTCTCTCTGTTGCTGTTTGTCAAAAGCAGCTGATGTACAAAATTCAGGTGTCCCTGGGAATTCAACCTGTCGCTTCTGTTAAATTTTGACTACTGCTTGTACCATGAAAAACTTCACTGCTGTGAGAGGTAATTTATTTTTGCTGTAATGGCTGATCATTAATGGACTCAGTAGAAAACTGCACAGCATTAAAATAAAGCTCCTGTGTATAACTCTAATAACACTTATTTCTATAGTGTAATGCTGTGTTGATACAGCAACATTTGGTGCTCGTATCACTTTTTATTGTGGCATCTGAAGCATTAAACAATATTATTCATGCTTCATAACAGCCCAGTAAGAGCTATCATCCTGGTTTATTGGACAGGTAAGCTGGAACCAAGACAAGCAGAGATTTGGACAGAGATGTGACACACTCAGCCTTGCAAAGCCATATCTGTATGCACAGGCTGAGGCACGTGCTCAATTCCAGCCCTGTTCAGTCACTCGGATATTTTACCAAATCTGTGTTTATGCAACCAAAATTCCTGGTCAATTTGATTAACTCTCAGGTGATCCTTCCTAAAATTCACAAGAAATCAGTGGGATTTACACACAAGCTTATTGTTCAGCTCCAGGTTGCCTGTTCTGCTGGGTGGGGCACAGATGAGGGCACGTCCTTGAAAGCAGCTTATGGAGCTCTGAGCAGGATACCTGGCTGCTCCCATCCTTGTCCTGTCTTTTCAGCTTTCATGAGCATTAAACTCACCCACTAACAGGGAAATACCTATTTTTGGACTACCTGCTGCAGCTGCTGTAGCAAGTTGCCCTCTGGAGCTCCAGCCTTGCAAACAAAGTAAATATTTACCTGTAGGCTGTTGTTAATGGAAAAATCCTTCTATTCATGTTCACACTGGAAATCTCACAGTAATTTGGCTGACAGGGTTTGAATGCTCTTCATTCATTTTACTATAGGAGCTCTGAGTGAATGGCAGCCAGGGCAGTGGGGAACCACGGCCATTCAGAAAAGTGTGGTTAGTTTATTTACCTGCCTTCCTGGAGTGTAGGTTTGCTGGTTTTGTCCTTAAAAAACACTGGAGATCGAGACAATATAAATAATTCAGTATGCAAGTATCGCATTTCTGGGAATGCTAGCATGAAAGTTGCTAAATATGCATTTAATTTAAGCTTGATTAGGCAACTGATTCTGTTCTAACACAGTCATAATTAAAATGTGGTCTTGTGAGGTTTAAGCCATTACAGGGACCCTGTGCTCCATGTGGAGCATGGCTAATTAGAGGGGTCTCCTTTGGGGTGCCAGGCTGGATGCCTTGGGATGTCAGGCAGCAACTGCTCTCCCAAGTGTGTGTGGGGCTTGGAAAGGTGATGGGAGAGTGGCTCATCACAATGGAAGAGCTGAAATATTGCAGAGGCAAACAAAGCAGCCTCTCCTGTTCATCTCATTACCCTGCAAGGGGTGCCTCAGTTTACCTGTGGCAGTGGAGTGACTTCTGCACGTCTCCACGTGTCACTGCCCTGCCCTGCTGGGAATTTCTGCTCAGGCCAGAAGGATGGGGCAAGCAGCTGAAATGAACCTTAGGATGGAGAATCTGGTGGGAACTCCAGGCTAGATCCTCTACAATGGCTCCAGCAGGAGCTGGGCTGTGGATCTCACTGGATCCATGGAGTGCTGGTGGGAACAGACTAAAGGAAAGCAATTTCCTAAAAATTGCTTGGGCAGAGTCATGGGGTCATGATGAGGTCATCCCGTTTTCTAAGGTGTTCCTGCTCTGGAGCTCAGTTTACCTTTGGGAAATTGTCAGTGGTATTATTTTTGATGTGAAGCCAAACTGAAGGCTGTGTCCTGCAACCCACCCTTACCTGAGACAGAAGATACACCCTGGAAATGCAGATAATGTTGCAAAGTTGGGTCGCTGAGCTGCTTCTCTGGCTGGCAGAAAGGTGAGACCTGCAACCAGAGATGGTTGAGGGTGAAATCCATCCGTGCCCCTCTTGCTTTGGCAGGGCCTTGGTGGCTCTGTCACCCAGAGCTGGCAGAAGGGGCCCAGAGTGGGTCTGGCTGGGCAGAGTGGGGCCAGGTGTCCTGTGCTGTGTGACACAGCTGGCCACGAGTACACCATCAACATGAGGCTGCTGCTTTCCAATTCTGGCTTATTCTGTTTTCTTGTTCTTTGGGTTTTTTTCCCCTCTTCCCTCTCTAATCACCAGAGCTCCCTGCTGCCTGCAATTTGTCTGGGCAGCTCTCCGAGCCACAGTGAACATGTCCGACAAAGCTTAAATCTTGATCTGAGCAAATCTCTTTTAGGCTTTCTCATTTCAGCAAAGCCCTTGTTCAGCTGCAGCAGTTCCAAGGAGTGCCAGGCCACCCCTCAGTCAATTATCTGTTGCCTTTAGCACACACAGAGAGTTCTGACATATCCCTAATTCATAATGGGGGAGCAAACTCTCTTGGGGTGGGGTGAGAATGAACATCAAATCCCTGGTCCCCACAAATTCTGCAGGGTCTCCTCTGCATTCGCAGTGCAGCTGCACTGAATTTCACCCCTTTCTTTTTTGATGTCTTGTACAACTGGGAACTGGTTGCTCCCTTCTGGTGAGCCTTGCTTTAACTGGGACAGCTGGTGATGGGACATCTTCCCTTGGCTGTTTTAGACCTACCTGGCTGCAGCATTTTAACCCTTTCTCTGTGACTGACACCAGCCCAGCCAGGGAAGCTCTCCAGAAAGCCTTGCTGAGCTCAGCAGCTTCCCAGAGCAGGAGATGCTCTCTGTCCTTGCTGCTTTTGGGCAAGGCTGAAATGAGGCAGGCTTTAGGAAATTAGGTTTGTTTCTCCACCTTCTAGTTGCTGATTTTTATTTGTTGTTCCATGGCCTGAAATATTATTTTCTGAGGGCTTGTATATTTAATAACAGGTTTTGCATTCCAGTTTACTGTGAGGCTTTTGTGTATGTGTATACAAATGCCAGATGAAATGCTGAAAGGTATATTTGTAATTTGAGTTTGTAAGTGAAGTGGGTTGCTTTTCTCTCCCAGAGGTTAATCTGCTTCTGCACATCCGCTGCCACATCTTATACAATTTGGAAGCGATCTCTTAAAGCAAAGATGTTTTTCTTTGCAGACTGCTTATTGTACCACATTATATCGTATAATATCGTTCTGTTCAACAGCACTCTGTTCTGTTGTGCAAACAGCACAGAAAAAAAGGAGGGGGAAAGGGGAATAAATAAGCAGACACACCAGCAGAAATTCTCCTTTGCTGGTACCCGAATTGCTCTCAGGGAAACGGACACATTTGTATTCTGGCACTGCTACCATGACCAAAGAGATCTCCTGGTCCCAGAGCTCCAATTTAGAAAATCTTGCTGTACAGTGCTTTGAAGAAAAAGTGTTTCTCGAGTGAAAAACCCAGTGATTGTGGGAATGAATGGCTGATGGCACCGTGGGGGATCTCTCTGATGTGGGGTCTGGTGTGGGAGTCCTGGGCTGGGGGCAGGGAGGCTTTGGGTGGGTGCATTTCTGACCCACAGCAATGTGAGTGTGGGAGGGATGGGCTGGTCCTGGGGAAAGGGAGGCTTTGGGT
>VWZT01000741.1:444556-508142 GCA_013397055.1 Pachycephala philippinensis
GGGCTGGTCCTGGGGGGCAGGGAGGCTTTGGGTGGGTGCATTTCTGACCCACAGCAATGTGAGTGTGGGAGGGATGGGAGCAGGGGCAGTGCCTGGCATCGGGTGGGGCAGGCTCCAGGCTCTGTGGCTCCAGGGATGCTTCCCTGGCTCAGAGCCTTCCTCTCCACAGCTCTGTCTGTCTAAGCACAGGAAAATCCCTGGTGGAAGAAGGGCAGTGGCTGCTTTTTAAGGTATAATCCTGCAGCCCCTGACCAGAAGCTGCTGGCTGATGCTGAGCTGGGTGTCTGCAGCTGGGCTCCTGTGATCTGATATTATGCATTTGGGCACAAGTTCTCCCTTTCTCCTCTATCCAGCATTAAAGAATCATACCTTGCTTTAAACTCTGGTCAACCTCCATTCCCCAAGTCTTGTGTTTCAGGCTTTCTATAAATTATTTAAACAAGAAGGCAGCTTGGCTGTAACGTGGGCAAGGGCTCTTTATGCTGAAGGCATGGATGGCAGTCACGCGGCCTCAGGAATTTAGAGAATTTACATACATTGCTCTGCTATTTCTTTTTTTCTCTGAAAAGGTGACGTAACTGTGAGTCAGCATTGGGATATGTCTGATCCCAAGGACCTCACATGATGTGCTCTGAGAAGAGGACACTCCAGGTTCTTATTTCTCCACTGTTTCAGCGAGCCTTTGAAAGCACACCCCCTGCCAAACAAATGATCCATTGGTTCCTTGGCACTGCAGAAGCCCTTCCCAGAGCTGCCCCAAAGAATGTGCCCCTGCTGTGTGCCAGTGTCAGGCTGAGATTAGAGCTCAGGTGTCCTCATTTCCTGCTCTTGCTAATTGCCAGCAGCTCCCTGCTGCTGTGTGGTGATGAATGAACAATAAGAATTCAAGAAACTTAGCAAAACCTGAGCTATTTCACTGAACTTTCTGTTGAATAATGGCAAAAAAGGGTGCTAGGATTCAGTGATGTCAGAAAACGTGAAAGCAGCCGGCAGCTGCCAGGGAGCCTGAGAATAAGCAATCTCCAGTGGTTTGCAGCATAGCCAGCTCTTTTTTTTTGATGGCAAAGAAAGATGAAACACTACAAAGATATTCCCAGGGAGAAAATAGATGTCATACAACATTTAAATAGATCCTTTCAAGAAGGAGAGCTGCAGAAACCCTTATAACTAGCTCATGAGTGTGAACCTGCTGATTTTTTTAAAAAAGACTGGTAGGACAGATAGCAGGCTTAAAATATACAGCTCTGTTGTCTTGATAGCTTAATTCTATTGTCCAGATTTCGCCTGAATGTACCAGGTAATAATAAAAGCAATATGGGAAGCAGGTCCATCACTACAAAATGAGTGTTTAAAAGAGCTTTGTGCTCTACAAAGCAAGACATTTTGAAATAGAGGACTGGTTAAAATGGAAGTTTTAAAGACTACATAGGGATTCATGGTAATAGAGAGAACACAAGTGACAAAGAAACGTAATGGAACTGAAATATTGATAACTGGGAGATGAGGGGGGAATGTAAGAAATGGAGAGAGCCTAGAGGTGGCAATTTCTTTCCTGGAGAGCTCTATGCACCATGGAATGAAGGCAGCTGTCCACTTTCAAATCAGGAACTATTTAAATTTGATCTGTTTGTATCAAAAGGCAGCTCAGTATCTATCCATCGATTTTCAGAACAATGTAATAGCTGAAAGGACCCTGTGATCCTGAAACATGTGCATAGATGTCAGGAAACAGCTCTTTAGAGACAGGGTGTCCATTGTTTTTTGGGTAAAAAACGCTGGCTAAGGGGATGAAGAAGGGAAGGAGCTGGCTGTAAGCTCCCCTTGGTGCTTCCCACCCCATCCCCACTGCAGTTCCCTCCTTTCCTGTCCGTGAGCCCCTGGGGTTGGCTCTGCTTTTTGGTGCTCACTGCTCTGGGGGAGCCCCGTCCTGGCTCAGGGTCCTTCCCTGCCCTTTCCTGACCAGGAGCTGAGCTCTCTGCAGGGAGCTCTGGCAGAATCCTGAGCCTTTCAGTTTTCTGATTGTCCATGGGAACGACACGGACAGTCAGAAAAACTGCTGAGCCCATCCCATCTCTGTGCTTCACCCTCATCTTCCTCTGCCTCCCTGTGCTCACCCCTCAGAGGCTGCTGCAGCATGGACACTGCAGGACACCACTGAGCACAATCCTGCTTGAGCTGGTTCCTGCCAGAAAAGCAAAATCCAGCTGGATACCAGCTTGGTTTGAAGCAGTTCCACTGGATTTGTTGTGGTTTTAGTGTTGAACCCTAATTCGTTAATATGTGCTGATGAGTCTGATTAGAGCTGGCCTATGCACTAGAAAATCTGAATATTTTTGGGCTACAGTATGTCTGTGAGTTACAAGGTGAGAGTTACAAGGTGATCTGTGTTTATTTATTTATTTCCTGCCATCATCTTGGGAAAAGAAGGGCCATGTCCAAAGGAGGCTGATATCAGCTCGGTGTGTTTTGGAGCAGGGGTGCAGGTGGCTATGATGCTACAAATGACTCCTCTCCAGAGGTGCTGCCAGAGACTGACTTCCTTCAAGTTCCTGCACAAATATAATTTATATTCCTCTGTCAAGGTGATTTCAAAGTATCTCTTGACTGTGATGGAAGGGAAAATGTCGTGAATTTAGAATTTTTCTGCTGGTCATAAGGAGGAAAAGGAAAGACGAGGCTTTTATACCATTTTATAAAATATTTACTCGTAACGCATAGTTAAAAGAAAGATATAAACCAAAAGATGCAAGGGAGCTCTTTCCTATGAATTTTATTGCGAATTCTGTACCCCTGCCTTTCCTGTTTCAGTCATAAAATGCGAATATTAAGTAAAAATTCTCTAAAAGAGCATATAAATTAATGCATCATCATTTTTGGACCCTATTTGACATAGGCAATGCGAAGTCTGTGTTCAGAGCTCAGAGCTGCCTTCTTTTCCCAGGTAATGTTTCCCAAGGATGGATTTTTCTTCAAAGCTTGCACTGATATCAGTGCAGAGTCAGGACTGGATGATCCTGCACGAATATCTGGGGGAATTTGGGGTTTGCTGTGGGGTTTGGGGGGGTTAATTACAGGATGTTTGTACTGGCAGCACAGAAGGAGGCAGCTTGTGGATGAGCCACTCGTGGGCACCTGGGCTGTGTCCTTTTTCTGCACAGAGCTCCTGTTTCTCTGACACCCCCAGAGAAGGGATGTGGTGCTGAGCTGGGGATCTCTGCTCAGGGCTCCTCTTCCCCCATCGTGTGTGAGGGAGCAAAGTGTCACTGTCTCTGTAAATCTGAAAGTTGCATTTTAAAATCCTGCAGTGGCTGTTAGAAGCAGAATTGCCTCAGTTGTGTGGCTGTGAGCACAGCTCTGTTAGAGTGGGACAAATCTCTGATGCTGGAGGGACCTGGAGGATGGAGAGCAACAGGTTGCTTTTACTGATCATCCTTAAAACACAGCTCTTCTTATTGTAAAGCTGATAAAATTTTGAGAGGTTTCTTGTACTTACAGGCTCAGCCGAGCAGATTAAACATTACATAATGTGCCTCTCAGGGGCACTGCATGATTAATGAATGCTTACAAAGTGCTTTGTTAAATATGACATAGTACTAATGTCTCTCTTGTAACAGAAAAACTGAGGAGGAGTCAGTAGGAATTGTGTTCCCTGAAAAGGCATTCTCTACGTTTTTTTTTTCCTACAGTAACCTACTGAATGAAGCAAAATAAACTTTGAATTATATGTAAGTTAGAGCAAAGCACCAGATTTCTCTGCTTGTGCTGGAAGAGGAACTCAGCTGCTCAGGAACTCAGCACTGCAGTCACACAAACTCCAGAAAAGGCAATGTGGAGGCCAGGAATTTACCTGGCAACTTCCCTGTGCCATCAAGCATAAGGCAGGAATATAACCTGAAGCTAAAAGGAGACATTTTTGAAGTGATTACTGCTGTGATAGCTGAACTTTGATTTATTTTTATTATTTTGCATTGACAAATGACTCCAAGTGGAGCGTTGACTTTCAGATTTCTCTGCAATAAAAAAAACCTTTGGACATAATAATTCTAAGGACTTCATTTTGGAAAAGTGGGAACAGTTAAATAAAAAATACTCCAAGGCATATGTATGTCTCTGTATGAAGATGGAAGACAAATTATAGGTCTATGTAATTAAAAATCAATATTTATAAGGACCCTGCCAGGACTAATTGTGTAGGGCTAGGCTGATGGCTGCTGAAAATCAGCATGGATATATTGGCTTTCATTTTTGACAGCTGAAGATCTGGCCTTCAATTTAGGTGCCTCTAATTCAAACTCAGTATAACCTAATATTGGTGTTACATGTGTCTTTCTATACCTTCTCCCAGAGAGAATACTCTCAGTATTGAGAGGAAAAATCAATATAGATTCATGTTTTGTATCTTCATTACACTTCCTTGCAGTGGCTGTCACTGAGAGTAACGGGGGACTGAGATCAGAGGCAGAGGGATGGCAGATTAAGCTCAGGTTTGTTAAGGATTTAAAAAATTGACCCTGTTCATGAGGATTTGCAGATCTTACCTACTTTCTTCCAAGCAGATCCTAATACTGCTCTGATTTTTCCAGTTGCTTTGCTTTTCAGTTACATTACAGATTTTTTTTTTGTTTTGTTTTAAAATATATTTCCTCTTTCTTAAAAATAGAAAAGGGAAAATAAATTTGATGTATTTGTGAAAGTGGGAGGTTCAAAATGCTGGATTTTTGATTTGGTTGTTAGTTTTACACTGAGAGGGTGAAATGCCAGCATGGTGATGTTTTGCACCCATATTTCACTGAGATAAGTGAGGACATGTGGCACAATGTAGTAGAGGCCAGACATAAATCTGAGTTTTACCACCAGCCTTTCGAGGCATCCCAAACCTGCCTTGCTGTGTTTAGTTTGGACAGAAAATCAAATCCTCCATTGCTGTGTCCTGAGAAGCTGGTGAGGGATTCACTATTTTGGGTTTCTTTTTGGAGACAAGACGGAGCATTTGCTCAGGGTAAGGCTGTGACTGGTCAAAGTTCATCCCTGAAAACCCAAGATTTCCTTTTTCTGCCTGGATGGGAGCAAATGGACTGGCCAAACACCTGGGTTTGCAGAGAAAAGTGGCTGATGGCAATTTATCTTCAGCTGGGAATTGGCCAGAAGAGTCCAGGAAATGCAGATTAGTCTGTATTTTCCTTTAGACATCTGATAAAGGAGATTACAGACACTCATAGGTGTGGGCCTGGAGAGTCCAAGAATCCTTAAATCCTTGGAAGGACAAGCAAAACTCACAATACTGGCAAAAAAATCTTCACATGGCCACATTTTCAGCAATGAGGACATTTTCTGACTTTGGAGTTTGCAAGTTTCAGACCATAAGAATTTTTTATGATTTACATGCTGTGAGCATAAGTTTCTATGGTACTTCATTTCATATCATTTATTATTGCCCTGAATGCTGAGCAGTATTTCTTATTGCCTGTATAAACTACACGACTGCAATGATTTATTTCTTGAGAAAGTACCAAAATTTTATTTGATTAAAAAGCCCCACAAATCCCTTGAAATTATCAAGTACATATTTTGTGACATATTTTAAAAAAAAAAATTAATGTTCCCGAATATTTAATCTTTTAGTAATGTCATATATAAAGTCAAGTAGTTAACTGACATTTGGATTATGATTACGAAATGCTGTACAGCACAAAAAATGTGGTGTTGTTTTTGGAGTACTGTACAAAGGTATATAAAACTGCTGCAGGACCTTGTGGCCCTTCATAAATCTTGTGGGACTGAAACATTAATAACCGAAATTAGTTAGTGATTGTGTTGTTAATGCTTTCAAAATGAAAAAGGGCTTAATGCTGCTTTGCTCGGGGGTATTAATGGCCGCTGTTATGGGGGCTGTGTGTTTTCTTTTTTTGCAGTGCTGCTTAGTGGTGATGGATAAACTCACCTCCTGCATTTATGGTAAATACAAGGAGCAATTAGGTGCTGCTTTGTGTGGTGATGGATGGAGCAGAAGCCAGCTGGGACCCAAGGCAATGAGCTGTGCAAAATTAATGAGCAACGGAGCCAAATGGACACGGGTTTTCCTGTGGATTAATTGCAGACTCTGGTTTGACTGGTTAGTGGTTTATCCTTCCGTATTTGTGAGGAGTAAAAAAATCAAGGGAAAACACTGCAAAAAGAGAGAGGGGCAGTGGTTAGCCCAGGAGAAAGCCAAGAGCAAGAGCTCCTGGTGGGAACAGTGCTCTCTGGGAAGGTAGTCTTGGATTTCTGGAAAGAAAACGTTATTTTTTGGGGTTTTTTACTTGTGTGTTGAGACAGCAGAATTGCGCTACACCTTTTTTTTTTCCTTTCTTTTGTGGTAAATAAGCAGAACTGCACCCAAGAAACACTTGATTTATCTCAGCTTGTTTTCTTTCCATTGGGAAACAAGTGGGCTACTGAGATGTGTCCCCACCTTGGAAGCAACTCCTTGGGAGAAAAGGGAGCACTGAGAGGAAATGGGAAATATTTTGCTTTTCCTTTGTATTCCACACGTCACAACACAGATCAGACTTCTGTGGTAGGCATGGTGGGAATCAGGAGCGATATCAAAGGTGAGGGTGTTTATGGTTGTATTTAAAGTCCTAAAACCAAAATCCCTGGATCAGTTTATCTGCAGGAGTTGTGAGCAGCACTGATGGACTGGGAGTGGAGCCTGAGTGCAGCTGGTGGCTTGATTCATGTAGGGCTCAGCAGGAGCATTAAAAATTATCTACTACACATTTAATGTTTTTATTTTTTACTGATACTGCTTAAAAAAGAGATACAAGGATTTCTAGGATGAGAATGCAAAGGGTTGTCTGCAGGGGAAAAAATCCTCAAGGGATTTTTTTCTGACATTGATGAGAGCAAGTTGGACACTTGGGATTTATGGTAACCTCCTGACAGCAAGATAATGCCTTGGGGAGGTGGGCTAAAAATTGCTAACATACTCTGTGCTAAAGAATACTGGGCTGTATGAGTCATTGGGAACGAAATACAGGAGAATATTCATTCTCAGCCCACCAAATAGGTTTAATATTTACCCTATTGTTAAATTTTCTTCTTTACTCATGGATTTGAGAACATCTTGTAACTACAACTTAGTCACAAACGTCTCCTGGTACAGTGACTACAAAAGTCCAGTTGGAAGAGCTGGTGGCTTTATCTATTGAAATTCACATTGCAGCAGGATTTTTATTTTTTATAGGAGTCGTTGTTCTGAAGCCTTAAGCACTTATGAGAGGCTTTTCGTATTTGTTCCTTCAAAATGTCATTGCTGGGGCAAATTGTTGTTTAGAAGCGTGTAACAGTCTGCTTTTTCTAAGGAGTGGTCTGTCTTGCCTGGTGTATTAATTGTATCTTACAGGTGCTCGGTTCAGTTGTGACAATATAAAAGTATATTTATATTATGTGCAATACAGAGCACCGTGGCAAGTTTTTTCTTTGCATTTGTATGATTTCCCTTGATTTCTATTTATATTATTCTATATCTGTATGATTTCTCTTCCACTTTTAGTGGAAAGACACCAAAACTTCAGGTGAAGAAACCAGAGATGCCTGAACTTGGGGGTAAAACTCTGGGAAGAAAATGTTATCTTGTGATCCCAATAATGAAATGGAAAAAGGGAGGGATTTTCATTGCCAGACTACAAGAAGCCTTATGAATCTCTTCAAGAAGAAGAGTCCTAAAGGCAGGTACTCCAAAAGGCAGTCCCCTGCTGCAGAGATGCTCTTTTGGGTACTCATCCTCCTGGTGTATATCCTGAATTACCCCTCCAATACACAACATTTAGGTCTGACTTCATTAAGCTGGACACCAAGCTGAGGAAATCCCAGCTGGCCACTTGGCCCTGCCTGGGTGCAGTGAGGAGCTGGCAGGGCTGGGCTCTGAGGATCTGCAGGTTTGGGTGGGATTTGCATGGAACTGGGGCAGATCTGGTCCCTGCTCATGTCCCTGGGGTTTTACAGGGTCGCTCAGGGGGGTGAGTGATGTTTTTTTGGCTTAGGGGCTTCTGGGGTCAGCTGTGTTCATGTGTTTTGGCTGTGAGGTGGCATCCCAGGCAGAGAGGGCGGAGGAACTGCTGCTGAAAATGTAAATTGTACCTGAGGAGGCTCCAAGATCTGAGTGAGATTTCACAGGTGACAGCCATTGCTCAGTACGTGTTCCTGCTTCTGGGGGCTTGGAATAAATTCGCCCATCCTCCACAGAACTTTGATATAGATAGACACGGTGCCTGGTATTGCAGCTAAATATTCAGAGATAAATATTCCTCAGCAGAGCGCTGAGGGGGTGAAGAACAAAAAATTTCAAATTTGGACTGAATTTTTTGGCTTCCTAGCTTGAACCCTGTCTGTTCAAGGACCACGGAAGGTGATCCTTCTCTCCTCATGGTGTCACCTCACATGGTCTGGACCTGTGTGAGGTATTATGAAGTCTTTTCTGAGGCACGAAATCGAGTCAATACGTGAGAATCTCGCCTTTGGTTTTGCAGGAGAGCAGGGAAGGAAGAGAGGAGGTGGGAGGCAAAAGCGTGCCTTTAAACCGGCTCAAAATAACGATCAGAACGCCAATAGCAAAAAATTCCCACAGACTTAATATTTTTAAGACGATGTGACTTTTTAAGCCGGCCACCTGACTTCGGGGAGGGGAAGGGGGCTGACTCAGAATATTTGAATACTACAGATTGGCAATGGCAGCCTCGCTGCTTTCCGGGCGTAATTATTGCGAGAGAGTGGATTGCCTCCCTCGGATCTGGAAGGAGTAGTGGAGCAGAGGAGTAGTGACTCAGCCGTGGGGATGTGTGTGAGTCACTGTGACTCTTGCTTGGTAATTGCTTGCTTGGAGCAGCACTCAGAACCCTCCCTGGCCATCCCCACGGAAAGCTGGGCGTTTGCAGCACATCCAGATACGACTTTAAAAGAAATGCTGTTGCTGGCTCGGAAAAAAAAGAATGAGCCGTGACATTTTGCTGTCTTACAGGTGAATTAGGCTCTAAATGGAAATGCTTTGGTTCCCTTCCCATCACATAGGCTGATTTCAGTGTTTGCACGAACTCTGACCCCTCAATGCTTCAGAGCTCCAGGTGTTTGTGAAGCAGACGTCACCACAAAGTTTGATGACTTGAGATTTTTGTTGTTACTTTCGTTGCTTTTACAAAGTATTTGTCAGTCACGTCTGCAGAGCAGGAATTCTAATGAGTAATTGGAGTTGCTATTGTTCATTGCTTTCATGTGAAATCTATTTTATTTATTTGTTTGGACTTCAGCCCAGAAGTGGATTATTGTTTTATCCATATCCAGTTTAAAATATTTGATTTAAGCTTTCAGCATGCAAATTAATCTTCCTGTATTTGTAGACGTAGAAACTGTGCAGGCTTCTATTTATATGATATTAAAGATAAGGGACAAGGAGCAACGAAAATGGAACCAAATATTTACAGCTGGGAAAAAGAGAAACAACAACATCTGAGATTGTACTCTACATGAACCAAATGAGAGAAAAAAGGCCTGCAAGAATGTAAAAGTAGTTGTCTTTGCTGTCTCTAGGAGATATCTGTAGATGTTGCAGAATTGCAGTGATTGGTCTTTACTTCTGTAGCATCTGGGTTTGCCTTGGCCCCCAAAGAAAGGCAGAGTTTGGAGTATCTGGTGTGTTTACTCCTGAACTTTCAGAAAAAAATGAGCTGCTGGACTTCAAGGACATCCTAGTTGGCTACAAAACTCCTAGATAAACCTGGCCAGCTCCCCAGGTTTTATTTCAGTGAAACTTCACATTTCACTTTTATGTGTGTCTGAAATGGGGTCGAAAGCCGCAGACCTGAATGTCATTTTGTGGAGGGAATTGCACAGCTCTTAATTTGAGTAGCACTGAGGGGAGCTTTCCTGGTGCCCTGGGCTGGCAGGGCTGTGCCACTGCAGTTCCTTCAAGTCCAACTCCCACCACCACCAGCAAAATGAGGATTTTTTCCACATCCAGAGAGACCAGGATGAGGAGGGGGTGTCCCCTCATCCGTATTTCCCGCTCCTTGAGTAGGAGTGTTTCAATTGTTACAATTCCTCAGTGAAATCACTGCCATACTCAATGAAATTATTGTCATATTGGTCCCTCCCCAAGTGATCCAATGGTGCTTCAAGACTAGAAGATACTTGGGGGGATTTAGAGGGGATTTACTGTCAAAGGCATTCTGGTATTTATAAAAGTTTTATTCTTTAAAAGCAGTTAGAAAACAAACTTCCATCCAAATACTTGATCATAAGATTGCTTGGCTTGTGGTTGAAAGGAATGAGTTGAGGAGGAAAATTTGTACATTTGGAACGTGAACAGAAGACACAGAGTGCCTTGTTCCTCATTGTTCTTAGAGTCTATATTCTCTTATTTTCAGTGGAAATGCCAGTTTTCTCCTAGGTGAGATTTCACAGTTACTGTAGTGCCAGTGACACTGAGAGGAGAAAAGGTTTCTATTTTCTTCCACACCTTTTAATTTTGAGAGGTCTAAGAATAGGGTTTTTTTCCAAAAGGCTTGGGTGCTCCTCTTCCTTTTTTTTCTCCTATTTTTCTGTCCTTTTGTATATTTTAACAGCATAGTGTTGTGCTCGTTTCTTCATGGTCTCTTCATGCTGTACTTGGCATAATTAAAATGAGCTATGTAGATATTTTATTATTACTTGTACACAGGGACTCTCTGTGTGTCTGGTTATCCAGTGCCAAATGTGCTTATTCAGTGGCCCTAAGGTAAAATCCTTTTAACATTAAATTCAAATCAGTGTTCTCATGGAGTTCAGTGGCCTGGCATTTAATTTCACCAGAAGAAAGATATGACAGCAACTGCTGATCCCATCAATGTTCTGCTTTTCCCTAAATTGGTGATAAATACGGGCTGTGGATAACCTTTGAAACAAAAAGTCCTGAGTCTTTTGGGATCTTGCACATGGGTTAAAACTCTGATTATTAATGTTGGCACCTCCACTGCCCTCAGCCATGCCAATGGGGGCTAACACCAGAACTGTGAGGACTGATTGTCTCAGAAAACTGAGTTTCAAGTATTTTCCTCTCTTGAGGTTTTGTTCATTTCTTGGTCACTCCTGTCCCAGTGGGCTCCAAATCCCATCATGTCAGGTTTTGTAGGAGCTGAGTGAAGCCCTCGTGTCTGGAGCCAAATTAATCCCTGGAGCACGTTGCTAACTCTGAATTGCAGTTTGGAACCTCTGCTGGATCGTGCTCAATGAAATTTGTAATGTGTTTAACAGTGCTTGGCCAGAACTTAATTGTATCCAAATAAATTAGTGCTGTCCTATAAAGAAATAAGTTTAGTTAAAATCAGTGCAGTAAATATGGACATTACCATTAATTGCTTTTCTCCTCTACACTTTAAAAGTACACTTTAAAAATAAAAATGTTTTGCTGGTTGATGCCTGTCCTTTGCTTTGCCATTTTGAGGGTGACCCTGCTCTGGTTTGACACTCGAGCAGCTTAGATTTTACTCTGGAGTAAAATCAACTTTTATAGGCAATATTGTTTTAGAGTTTTGCCTTTTATTTGAGCTGAGCTGGGCTGCCTTTCCCGAGGCAGCTGCCTGATGCAGAGTGAAACCACCAAGCCATTGTAAAGAGGATGAGCCTTGCCAGGAGCACACCTCCCAGTGTCAGCTAGAGCAGAGCTAATGGCCCTTCAGTTAATACAATTTCTTAATTAGTGCCTTCAGAATGCATTGCTGCTGGACACCGCCTTGGTTTTCTTTTCTGTGTCCCAGTTTACTGTATTGATGCATTTTCACATCTAAAAATATCCGGGCTGTTTCCATGATACACTACGCTTGAGTCTGCACAGAAAACGAGTCCCTGGCTGACAAAGGAATATCTGCATTATCTCCCCTAGCACAGGGAGCCCCTGGAACCTTCACTGAATGTGTCTGACAAAGGAATATCTGCATTATCTCCCCTAGCACAGGGAGCCCCTGGAACCTTCACTGAATGTGTCTGACAAAGGAATATCTGCATTATCTCCCCTAGCACAGGGAGCCCCTGGAACCTTCACTGAATGTGTCTGACAGAGGAATCTCTGCTCTGTATCCCCTGGCACAGGGAGCCCCTGGCACCTTCACTGGGTATTTGTGATCGAGGAGGGCATTTGGTGTGAGAGGCTCTCACCTCGTGGCAAACTGCAATGTGGGAAAAACAAGCTGTGAGGGAAGTTGTGCCTGTGACATCCAGCTTGAGTCCAGCTTACAGGGTTCATTCCCCCCTCTCCTTCCAGGCTGGAACAGGCTTGGCCCTGTTCTGCACTCTGCCTTATTGCCATTCTGTGGGGGTGCCTCACTGGAACAGGCAAGTCACAAAATACTCAAAGGGAAAATATATTCTTGAAGACCAACATATATTTTTAAGAGTTTGGAGAGTTTCCTAGTGGCTTTTGTACCAGTGCAGCTTGAGCTCTGGCAGGAGAGGTGGGGTGTTTTTCCCCTCCCTTGGGCAGCACGAGGAGGTGATCAGCTCACACACACAGAGCTCGCAGTCTCAGGATGAAATGCTTCTCTTGGGTGTCCTGTGGCAGGTATAATCTACCTGACACTTGGTAGATTATACCTGCATTAAATAAATTAATAATAAACAGGCTGTTGCTCCTCAGATGAGCTGATTCTGAAACCCAGCTCCCCTGCACTGCTGTTCCCAGTAAGTCCCATCTGGAGACTCAGGAAACTGGAGGGAGAGGAGGTCTGCTGAGGTCTCCTCCTCTCAGAGGGAGCGTGGTTCATGGCCCCAGTGTGTGGGCAAAGTGGCTGTGCACAGCTAAGGAGGCAGCGTTGGCAGGTGGCAAGGAGCACGTGGGCTTTTTTGGTTTTTATTTATTTTAAAACCCTGTACCCCCATTACCCCAGGAATGTGGCAAGCCTGGGAAAGCACGTGCTGCTCCAAGGGCCCCCACCTGCCCAATCTCAGCCTGGGGTCTGCTGCGCTTGGCATGTGGTCCCTGAAAGCCTCCCTGCACTGCCACAGGTCTGCAACAAATCAAGCTGAGTTCAGTGGAATTAATCTGAGTCTGCTCCAGGACAGTTGGCAGAATAATCTGGTCTAAAATAGCATCATTTTTACCACCTATGGTACAGCTTATTGGATGTAGTGCTTAATTTTAAGAGTTTAATATGGAGCTGAGGAGGAAAGGGTTTTCCTGTCCTGAAAACTCGTTGTGATTTCCATCCCTCTCCCAATATACTTCTTTGATTAGACTCTTACAGGGCTTTTTTGGGAGCAGTGGGGAGCACCAGAGAGCAGCAGAAGGGTGAGACATCACCAAGCAGTGAATGCAGGTGTGAGGCTCAGTCCAAGTCCTTGCCCCCATCCAGTGTTTGAGTCTCTCTGTTATTGCAGGGTTGTTGCTCAGACTTCACCATCCCACTTGAAATTACTGACTCACCCAGGATGCAACAAATATTTCCTAATGGAGAGTTCTAAAAACTGCTATCAGTCCTACTGAAAAAATGTAGCAAGTTGACATGCCTAATGGAGGTAAAAAAACCCCGACAGAAACTTTCTGCCATCTGTGGTTTGTTATTCCTACATAAAATGTATATTAGCTGCTTGTTTACTTCTGGTGTTGTGGGATTTATAATGAAAAGTAATGCCAGCACCTTGGCCCTTTATAACCAGAGGCTGATTGTCAGCAATAGCAGCTTGATCCAGGATTTCAGGTGCCTTTAGTGCTACTTACAGTTGTAATTTATGACCAACATTCTTCTGTTGGTTCAGGCAGGGCTGCAGATAAAAAATACCAACTTAAATATTTATGTAGGTAGCACATCTTTGTGAATATTTCTTCGTGGTGAGGAAATGCTGTTTAAAGAGCAATACATTTCATTATGGTGGGAATGACTATGTGAAAGCTGTCAATGTTTTGAACAAAATCTGTGGATGCCATAAAGTGTTAGGATTACTCATTCGCCAAATCTGTGCTTTGGAAGGGAGCAAAATGTGTTAGTTAATGATACTTCAGTAGTGACAAAGAATTTGTCTAGAAAATTGGCACATCAGTGGAGAATATCTGGTTATGGAGCTCAAGCATTAGGGGTTCAGTGTTCCTTCAGTGCATGAATTAAATTCAGCTAAGGGGGCAGAACTTGTGCATGAAGCTGAGTAAGAACCAGACAATGACAACTCACCTTTTCATCACGGGTAATTGGAGATCTGATGGTGCTCAGCTTTCCTCACTTGCCAAATCTGACAATCACAATTGCAAAAGCTCTTTGCAAAAGCTCCCATTTCATTCCTGCTGACTGACAGCTGCCCAGTGCATTTGCATGCATGAATCCATTCTGCAAGGAAGCACCTCAGATGAAAAAGAAACTTATTTCTGCAGAATTTTTGGATCTGCAGCATGGCAAGAGGTGCAAGAATTGATTTGTATCTCTGCTCTCTCTGGCCCCTCTTACCATGAAAATAGCTAGCAAAAAGAGGGGAATACACTTTAATAAAGTCTTGTGGAAAAAGTAAGAACAAAATTAATCTGGAAAATTATATTCCTACCATAGGTTTTATTAGCATTTTATTTTTAAAGACAGTGAATTACTACCTGCTGATTGCGTAACATTAAAGTTTAAGAATATATTAAAATTTAATGAAGACGTCTTAAATATCAAGCTGAAGAGCCGATGCTATCTGATTTTTTTTTATGCCTGATGAACCTACAGCTGAAATCTCTGCAAGCCCTTCCTTTGTCTTTAATAGATATCAGAGCAGGCTTTTAAAGGAGTAGCTCTATTTACAAAAGGTCAGACACATTTGTAATGAAAATTCCTTTCACCAAGACGCATTCAGATTGCGAATACAGCTTATTGCTTCAGAATGGGTTTTCTTGCCTCTGTGGATAAAACAAACACCCCTGGAAAGGAGGATGGATACATTTCTCATGGCACCCAAAGGTCAGCTCACAATCTAACAGCCCTGAGGGCTCGCTCAGCTGGATGAGGGAGCTGTGCTCTTGCCAAGTGCCAATAAACACAGAGCTACGTGGGCATTAATATCTGTTTGAAATCATCCATCAAAGCTGGGGTTTGATAGTGAAATGAACCTGTTGCTGCAGAACCTTGTGGAGAAAAGCTTCTCACTGGTGGATTGTCTGCTTTGAGGGATTGGGGTGCTCTGGCCTTGGCTCTCTTGGTCATATCATACCATTTTTATAGTTTCTCCTCAGATATGGGTTTGCTGAGTTTTTAGAAAGGTTTTTTTTTTTCCATTTTCCACTCCCTTGCCTCCCCCTCCCTCTGAATAAATGCTGCTGTTGTGTTTTGATTTAAGCAAATAAAGAAAAAAAATTTAAAATCGAAGCTCCTGGACAACTGTTGGAGGCTGCCTAGGGTCAAGGAGCATCTGGATGATGCTCTCAGCCACGTGGTTTCATTTCAGATCCTTCTGTGAGCAGCAGGACATGATGATCCTTACAGGCCCCTTCCAACTTGAGATACTCTGTGATGATTCTAACTCCCAAAATAGTTCATCAAAACCCTGAAATCCCTCAAAGGACTTGCAGATTTGGCTTTTTTTTTTCTTTCCTTTGAGATTTTCTTCACTGCCTCACTCCTCATAGTCCCTTTGCATGCTCTCTCTCCAGCGAGTGGAAATGGGGTGGACGTGGAAGATGTAGTCAAAGGAAGAAACATGGTATTTAGGGTAGAATTAATGAGTTAAGTTCCCACTACAGCTACTCCATGCAGTAATGGTATCTCTAAATTAATTTGTTTGATAGCCAAAACTGTGGTGTAGCTACTGCAGATTGATCAGAGGGGTTTCAGCAGTGGAGCTGGTGGCAACTGGAGCTGTTTGCTTTGATGCATCTTGAAATGCACTCCTCCCCCTTGTAAAGAGAATATTTGTTATGCATTTTATAGTCTCAGGCATGGCCATCTGCTAATATAGTCAAGTAGACACAATAAAGGAGGTTTATATCTTTTTAGGTTCTGTTACTTCAGGTTCTATTTTTGATGCAGTAGGAGCCAGCACAGCTGAGCTGAAAGACTCTCAGGAACATGCCATGCATTTTATAGCGGATGTGACTACAGAAAATTTGCTGAAGGACTGGAATTAAAGGTGGCACATAACAGAGAATTAGAAATTGCTACTGTCCCGCCGTGAACCAGGGCTAGTTTAGAAACTCTTTTTAATGTAAGAGACTGGAGACACTTTTATTCTGGCATTATGTGGCCTGTGAGGTGCAAATCTGCATGGGAAATGCACTGAGATGTGGATGGTCAGCACCAGCACATCTTTCACACATTTAGGTATGAAAAGCTTTTAATTGCTGTCTGGAGGAGGGTCTGTCATCTTCAATTTGCCTCCTGACACTTGGGAGATTATACCTGCATTAAATAAATAAATTAATAAAGCACACCCCCAATTTTGTGCGTAGATAAAACTTCAGCTGAGCAGAAATTCTGTTTCTTGCCTTTACTGTGGGGTAGCCCCTTGTCAAAATCGGGAGCTGAAGGCTGGGAAGGACTCCCAGTAAATGAGCTGGGAATGCTGCTCTTGCTGTTTATTCTGTGTTTGTCCAAATTGCCTTTGAACTTGAAGTGTTTTTCACCTTCCAGAGAACTTGCAGGGAATTTACTCCAACTCAGCTCAGTGTGGGATGGTCAGAGGGAATGTGGCCCCTTCCAGAGGTGTGTTGTGGTCACTTGGGCTGGACAAAGTGACCCATGTGCCTCCTTGGCTGCTGGGCTGGGCACAAGGAGGGACTGAGGGGCTCTCAGGGGATTTTCTCCCACCTCTGTCTTTGCTGCCTAATGTCCTTTTTTTATTTTTTAATTTTTTTTTTAAATTTTTTAAAAATTATTTTAATTTTATTTTAACCTCTCAACCTGCATGCCAGAAGTCATTAAGTTACTTGTTTTAAAGTCTCTTGCAAGACCTGATTCAGGCTGACTTTGTGCAGTTCTCTCGTGTAACTCTACGCTTCCTGAGCTCCTGTAAGACATCATTATTTCAGCTGATTTTCTCCTTCCAACCCACAATATGCACTAAGTTGTTTCTGAGCTGCTTTTTCTTTTTAAATGTGATTGTTCAATAGGGAATTTGGAAGTGCTCTCTTAATCCTACGAAGTCGTTAGGACTTGGGCCAACAACAAAATCTAAGAGCTGAAGCTGAGCTTTCCAGATTGTCTGGGGAGAAGTTGTGGAGGATGAGCAAAAACCCACCTGCTGAGGGCTGTAATTTCAGAGTGCAATTTTCATTCATTTTTTTATCTTTGCTCTAAATTGTCACAATTCAAACTCTGTTGCTACCTTGACACCTCTCCAACATGTTTGCCTGTTTTACAGACGCTCTTCCACCTTCTTTTGTTGCTAATTTGGGTGGGTAACACCACCCTGAGAGCCATTCCTGGGCTGATAACCTTGCACAGAACGTGTTGTTCCTGAGGTAAACTTCACCAGCGATGGCAGATTTGCTGCTCATTTGTTTGCTTTTTGCTTTTTTCACCTTTCAACCTGACTCCTAGCCACTTGTTTTACAGTCTCTGGCAAGCGTGATCCAGTTTGGATTTTGCAGCTCTCTCCTGCAGAGGAAGGGGCTGCAGTGGGATGGTGCCCTCCTGCTTTTTTTGGTGAAGCTGAGGGTGAGGGCTCCTGGCTCAGCTCACTCTGGTGCCATGAATTTTGTATTAATTAGGTATGACTGCTCTCCCTGCCGTGTTTCTAATTAGCTGTGGTTTATGCCAAGCCTTTACCTACCTTCTTCCTTCTCTGCTACTGTTTTGGGACTTGTCTGATAACCAAAACAGATGAGTTGGTGTATCTTGTGATATTTGGTTTGCTGCAGGATTTGTTTTCATTTCCCTCATCCCCTGAAGAGTGCAGAAGGAAGAGGGGCTCTGAACAAGGAATGGCAAAGACAGATGAGCACAGAAAATTCCTTTCTGATGCTCTTTCAGAATTTCTGCATGCTTGGGAGAGGTCCTCGTTTACCTCACTTTCTTGTTGTTCTCATGGTTTTCTACAAGAAATTAGGCTTTTTTTCTCAATTCTACACACATCTACATGACAGATTTGTGCAATCCTCTAGTATTAATTTGTTGTTTTATCCCGTGGTTTTCATCTTCATGCAGCTTTTGCTTTCAACTGCGTGGTCATAAAAATATTCTTTAGCATTTGATGTCTTATCCCACAGCAGTTACAGGATTAGATAGCAAGTGTTTAATTAGATTTTGGCTAGTTGGCTGCATGTCTTGGTATCTGTAATACCTGCCTGGCCACAATTAATAAAAGGGAATATACTCTTGTAATTGTAGACTCTTGCTTAAATATCCGTGACCTTGAGCAACAGCAATAAGTAGGTAAATAAGAGTATTAGAGTATTACCTCTGTGGGTGGAAGGATCTTCTTGGAATTATGCTGAACATTTTGGCATTAGTAGCATAGCAGGTGATCCTGCAATGAAAATTTTATATAGTAATTTCGTCTATTTGCTCTTTTTAGCTAATGCATTTTCCAGCCAGTGCAATAAATACTTGCAATTTACAACAAACATTCAGGAGAAAATCTCTGGTAGTAGAAACTGTTCCATTATCATGTGCTGCAGATATTTTTGATATCTCCTCACAAGGCGTTTACTGAAGTCACAGCACAAACGAATGACCAGGGTGAAACCAAAAATAACACGAGTTCACTCAGATGATGCTGTAGCCCCCTCCAGTACCAGTAATTCCTTCAGATACCTCCATGCACAGAAACAGCAGCTGGAAAAACAACTCTTTTGGCCTTGGGAGAATGAGACTGTGCTGAGAGTCTGTGGAGACACCTCAGAATCGTTTCCTCTCTGTCCTCTCTCTCCCGTTTCCCTGGAAGGCATCCCACAGCACCCTCAGGTGCAGTCATTGCTTCTTGAGTAGCATCTATGTTTTGGAAAGCTCGTAAAAATGGATGAGGCTTGCCAGGAGTGTTGCTAATGAAAGGACAATTATTGCAGCTTTTGTTCTGGTGAGAGATGTGTGAAGATGTGAGTGAGAGTGGTCACTAATGGCCAAGCCCCTTGAGTGAATTTGTGTTTGGATCCAAAGGGAACCTGTATCCAAACCTGTCTGACCTTGGGATCTCCATTTCCCCATTAGCCCAGAAAACTTCATATGAGAATTTTACAGGTGTGAGAAGAGTTTTGGGGGGCAGATGAGAACAGAGGGTGCTTAAAAGGTCTGATCTGAGATTTTGTGTGGAATAGGAAAAGTGTCTGTTCCAGGGAGCTCAGTTGCTTTATTATTAGCAGCATGTGATTGGGGTAAGTCCAATTGGGAGAGTCCTGGCAGCAGAGCTGACTGGAAAAGCTCTGTTTCATTGAAGCCCAAATTGTGGGGATTTCTTAATGAGTTCAACTACTTTGACATATTTTCCTGAGGGGAGAAAATTATCCAAACAGAAGAGACTTGCTTTGAAATAGCATTAAATACTGGCTTGAAGAGTTCAGCCTGCATTCTGTCCTGGAGCTATGAGATAGCTCCGATTTCTGGTAAAATGTGTCTCTGAGGAGGAAAATGGGCCCCAAATTATTTTCCACAGGTGATCAGTGAGGATTCATGGGGAAACTGCATGAGGCAGTCAGAGGGTCTGCCAAGGGGAGATGGCTTTGCTGAGAGAGAGAGACACAGGGATCATGAGGCTTTAGGAAAGATGAGGGGGGAAGAGAGCAAAAAGAAAATTGCACAGAAAAGTGCAATGTGGTGGAAAAATAGAAGATAAAAAGTTGTGCTATGGTTTCTCCTGTAGTGATACTCTTGATGTAACTTTTTTCCTGTAGGATGTGCACAGGGACAAGGCATAGATCTGTCATTCATCTCCAGAGCCCTGGCTCTGCTCTGCCATCCCTCCTTTTCAGATTTTGGTGCAATAGCATCACTCTCACAGAAATGGAATTGCCACGTGTATCCTGCATGTATTTCTGTAAAGGTAGATGTTAAGTGCACACAGTTAACTTTGTGGCTAATGGAAAAACAAAATTCACCTTTGTGCGTCCAAAGTGAATTTAAATTGAAAACCATGCTGGAATATTTCAGCTTCAAAAGCAAAATGTTGACCAGGTTGGGATTGTTTCTTCTTTTAAATTCCCATTTTTCTTTTTGTGAGTAGCAGCTCTGATACTCCAGAGAGCTGGGCTGGGCTCTCATGTCTCCACCTTGCTTCATCACCTTTGCATGGATTCTCCACGTCTTGTAAAGGCAGCAGAGGCACTTTGAGGCATGCTGAGCTCTTCCAGCCGAGGTCTCTGCCTCAGCTGCTTGAAAGGTTCTCTCTGGCTGCCTGCAGATCCTTCCCAGCCTTGAAATCCACCTGGGTATTCTCCTCCCACTCAGAGCCGAGCGTCCTCACATCCTCTGCTTCTGTCTCATTGTTTCAGATCTTCCTGGGGGAGTTCTCAGCCTCTTTCTGTGGATGTTTTTTCATTTTGTTTTGCATTAATAATTCTGGGAGAGGTTGGAGGGGCAGGGGGGAAGGAAGCTTCAAGTCTGCTGGAGTTTTTCCAAGTCAGTTCATCATCATTAATCTTCCAATGTTATTTCCCTCCCTTAAAGCTTCTTGGTTCATTATTACCATGAAAAAAAAAAGGAACCCTTTGTTCAGTAACAAGGGAATTTGTGTCTGTCAAGGCAGCAGCTTTTTGCTCCAAATTCCATATCTAATTTTGCAGAAAAATACTGTCAGCAAATTGCTTGAGGTATTGCAGTGAAACACAGGGCTTATGTTACCAGCAAACATTCATGCTATTATGTAAATCTTTGCAGAGCTATATATCAGAAAGGTAAATAAATGGAGTGACCAGAAAATACACCCGAAATCAGGATGCAGTGGGCACCAAGAAGAGCTGGCTGGTGACACCATAAAACAATTAGCCATCTGCTTAAGTGACACTTCCATTTCATTATACACAGAGAATTTAGCTTTATTCATTAATTATTGAAAAATAACTTTGAGCAGGAGAATAATGCTTTCCCCGGATGTGGAATCTGTGCTTGCAAATCACAAAATCCCAGCGGTTCAAAATGGAAATGTGTTTGTTGGCAACCTCAGCAGCTCTCCTCTGCCAGTGTGGGAGTGCTCAGTGTCTGAATTTCTACATCTGGGCTTCCCAGCTCCGTTCACCAGCAGTGGTGGTGCAGTGGCACCTCGGTGGCACTCACAGTGAGCCCTGGGCTGCCTTTTTCTGATATTCATTCAGCCAGGGTGAGGCACAGGGACTCAGAGGTGCCTGGTTTCTACCTGGAAGCCAATAAGTGCAAAGCACTATTTTTGGTTACACACTTCCAAAATTCACATTTTCTCCTGCGTCTAGAAAACAATTCTGTGGCCATCTCTCTGTTCCAAACGTCGTTACGTTTATCAAAATTGGCTTTATACTTAGAAACTGGGTTGTCGTGTTCTAGCGTTTTGAACTGTTTGTCTTCGAGTCCTTTGGAGTATTGCACAGATCCCTGGAAAGTCCTGGATCTAGAAAAATGAGTAAAAATCGCCAAACATCTCTTCTATAGCACCAAAGCTCCAAAAAAAATTAGTTTGAGTTCCGCTTGGGTTCTTCTCCAATTATTTCTTACTGGATGGGGCCCAAAGAGCCTAATGTCCCGAGGCATTCACAAATCCAGTAAAATACTCACTCAGCCCAGCCCACGTGCTACCAACTGCCTCCCCCAGACATATGGTGATGTTTTTTGCCTATCACTATATAAGGTTGGAGCAGGGCAGAAATGCTTCCCCCTCCTGCTCAACGGAATAAGTGTGAGAGTTTTTCTAAATTAAAACAAAACAACTTCTACTCGGGAGCGTGACTAATGCGATGTAACCCAAGTGACTTCTGAGTTATGCCAGAGGAGTAGAGGCTTCTCTGGCTCCACTGGGCTGTGCAGTTGCTGATTGTGACCTGCATTTCTGTCCCTGGGGCTCTGACACATCCAAAAACTCCCATCAAATGTTGATGTCTCAGAGCACATGGTCAGACCCTGTACGATGGAGACTGGACATCACAGCTCCTCTTGAAAATCAGTGTTGAGTTTTCAGTTGCTGTTGCCTGGGATGGAACTCTCTTATCTCCTCCAGCAGTGACACCCCTCCAACAGCTGCCAGTCACACGGAGTGGCAGAACCAGAGACATGGCAAGGTGGTGCCATCAATTGTGCTGTAAGTTGGTGTTTACAGTACAATTTTTACATTGTTTTTCTCCTTACAGACACTTCTTTGCTCTGGTCTTACCTCCAGTAATCTCACATGCTTCAGAAATGCTCTATATAGAGATTGTCACTGCAGCCATTTCAGTTCTTTTGCTGCTGGAAATTAAAAGGACAATTGCAATAACTCTGCTGCATCATCGGCAGAAAAATATTGTCTGAGGATTCAGCTGCTGCTGGAGGATGGGAGGGGCTGAAGGGCAGAAGGGACCTTGCTGCCCTGGGAAAGGCACTGTCTGTGCTGTCTCTGATCTCTGCTGGAGCCTTGCTCAGGGACAGAACATCACCTGGCTGTGTGGAGACCTTTCCTTCACAGAAACTGCATCTCCAGCACTGCTGGGTTCCTCCCAGTGCACCTACTGCCTCATTTTGGGAGAGCACAACCATTCTGTGCCTTTGCAAAGCTCCCAACCATCCTGTCATGGTTATCTGATGAGCCCAAGCCATGGGGTTGCAAAGGATAGCTGGAACACAGGACACGTGTGAATAAATATAAATTGTAGGAAAAGGCTGAGCCTGCCTTCAGAGCTGCTGCTGCTGCCCCAGAGAGGGAGTGGCACCCTCCTCTGCAGGTTCCATGACTTGGCTCTGCTCCCTCAGCAGTATTTCAAATATTTGGGTGTTTTAAAGCTGCTGGTCAGGCATATCCTTGCAAGCTTTTGGGAACAAAATGGTTGGAGATGGACAGTGCTATGACTAAGAGGATTTAGGACTGGTTTTGAAGATTTGCATTCTCCTTCAGCCAGGGTCTTCCTGTGCAAGCTACAGAGGGTAATTTGATCTTCCTCTGCCTCGATCCACCTTTGTGAAAACCAGATAATGGCCCCTTTCTTTTATATCTGTATGTAGGGTGTATGTACATGATAAGGGTGTGGACTTAATGCGTGTAAATACCCAGTAATGCAGAATAGAACTTTTGGTTGCTACTGTCCTACAAATTAGGAACAGGAAGGCAACTTCTCTATAATGAGATTCCAAATGTAATTTCCATAAGAAAACATTTTGGGGTTCAGATCTATTTGTTGCACACTAGTCATTCAGGATGGTACTGTTTCCTAGTCAGTGCTGTCCTACTTGAAAACATTATATTCATTGGGGGCTGGGTGGGAGGGGAGGAAGGGAAATTTAAAACTTTTATACTTAATTGGTCATGTATAAATCTCATAGGTTTTACTCAAAACTCATCATTGGTTTTAATAGATCTGCTTAACAAGTGTTGGTCTGAAATGCCTTAGGGTTATTAATGCTAATTCTTACATGGCCTTGACACTTCTGCAGAAATTCCTTCTAAAAGAAATAATCAAGGGATAAGTTATTATTTTAGCATATGTAATGATGCATTTCAGGAAATATCATGTTAGAAACTAGATAACTAAGTTGAGAGAATTTTTTTATTAGATTAAAGCACTCGTGAATGAAAGTTCCCAGATGTCTTTCTAACTAACCTTACAAAAATATAATGTGACCAGAATCTACTCTCATATTCAGCCCACAGAGCAAAATAAAGATGTTTGAAAGAAAATATCTGGTTCCCTTTCCTATCACTGATAAATATGGGCCAAATTGGGAAATCATTGAAGCATACACTTAGAGAAATGCTTAAGTGTTTTCATCAGGGCCTAAGTAGTGAATTAGAGCAACTCTCTCACCCTTGTTCAAACCACACTGATGTCAGTGGAAAGACTCTCATTAACCTCTGAGGATTTTGCATTAGATCTGTGGGTAAAATTCTGCTTCCTTTGAAGTTAGTGGCGAAGTTTCCATTAACCTGTGCCTGGGACTTCATTTATTCTGCAGGAGGAATGTTCTCAGCATAAAACATATGATCGTGTCCTGATAAATATAAAGAAAATTGATGCTATTCATTTAGGAATATCCAGCACTAGCAATTAGTAGGAAGTATGAATACAGGAAAAAAAAAACCTAATCTAATTATGTGAAAATCCTTGCTGTGTAATAAAATTGAAGTGGTTTCTGCATGTCTTGCCACAAATGAGAGAGATCAGTATTCAGAAACAGGTTTGAATTTATTTTAATATGTATTGAAAATACTTTTTGCTTTCAAACTGCTTGGTAACCGTTATAATCTACCAGCCATAAAGCTTCATTTACCTCAGAGGCTTTACTTGTTTCTCTGTCCCCAGTAATGTTTTGGAGACCTGTTCATATTTTGAAAGGTGTTATATTGAAACCTGGAAGTTCTGTTCTTTCCATGCTTCTGAGTCATTTTATTTGAAAACCTGTGAAAAAGAAAAGGAGTCTGAGACATTGAGGACAGATAAAATTGGTCTTCAAAAGTTCAAGAAGAGTAATTGCATCAATCTGGAAGAACATGGTTAGGGCTAGAACTCACAAACACAGACTGAAGGAATTGAGCGTGTTTAGCATAAAGAAGCCCCAGTGAAGTGATGAAATAGCACCCTAAGCTATGCTTTTCCTTCTAAGGTGAAAAAAACCCAACTAAATACCAGTACAACTATAGAAAATGTATCAAGGGCTGTAAAATGTTACATAGTGAACAGAAAATCTTTCTACAATGAGTCTAGAAAGTGGCTAAATTATGGGCGTGTTTGCTAAATTATACTGTAGGGAAACCAAAGTATAAATATTCCAGATTTATTTTAAACTGTATTCAACTTATTTCCTTAATGGAGAAAATGCTATTTCATCTAAGAAGTTGAATTAAAAAAGAAAAATAACCCACAATAAAACTAGCCAACCCTCAGAGATGAGCAGTTTCCACTATGAACAGTGTATCTGGAGGATGAGATTTTTCGACAGCCTGTAAAGCTTTGGTAATGCTAAACCCAAAAATAAACGAAGCTTAATATTCCAAAGGGCTTCTAACCAGTGTTTGCAGAGGAAGTGTGAGGGCAGGGATCTCCAGGAGTGGGGTTGGAGGAGATGGCAGCACTGCCCCCTCACCTATGGAATGTTTATGGAAGAAGGAGGTGTCCATGCTGGGAGCAGCTCTGCATCCTCCAGAGGGACAAGTCCATGCCTGGCTGTGAGAATCTGCCTTCAAGAGAACATATTTGATGGAGCAGGCAATCCCATCGAGTCCTGGCATGCTTGGGGCCATTTTTACAGACCCTGTTTCAAACAGGAGGATGCACTTTGCACCAGCACTGCACCAAGCACCAGTGCAGCTGCTGAACTGCAAAACTCAGTCACTGAGTCTTATGAGTGGCACCCCCTGAGCTCTGGGGGCTGCCGAGTGTCCTGAGCTGATGCTGAGTGTTTTAGGAATTGAGGGTGCTCAACAGCCTCTGAGATCATGACAGGATGATCTCAGGTGAACTCATTTTGGTGGAGTGGCTGCGTGACAAATTCTGAGGTAGCGACAGTCACCGCCAGGTCTGCAGTGCCTAAGAGCTGCAGGTGGGAAACCTGCATCCAAACAGGTGACATCACACGTGACATCACACGTGACATCACACGTGACATCACACATGACATCACGTGTTTGAAACATTGCTGTGAAAGAGGGATTTTAGTAGAGTTTTTAGAGATGATGAACGTTATCTCCCTGCATGAACTGGAATCTTTTGTATGGAGACATCTCTCCGTAACCCTTCCCCACGTGTCCAATAAACTCACCTCTGAAGTAATAAATACAGGTCTTGAGAGAAGCCAAACAGCTAAAACCAAGCAGCCAATTAATCTGAAAGCACATTTTCCAGTTAGTGAAGTGTTCCTGAGTTCCTGAGGACAAGGAATCTGTGTTGGGAATTGAGTTTTACTCCAAGGTATCCATTTGCAGCAGAAGCCTTGAATGGCAGCAATGCTAAAGAGCTTCTCAGGCACCCTCTGGTTCAGTGGAATAGTGCTCACAGCAAGTTTTCTTGACCAGGCTACAGGAAATATATCTAGTCTGTGCTTCCCAGGGTTACTTATGAACTGTCAAGTAGAACAACGTAAAGAAATGCCACAGAAAATGAAATTACCTTTGCTTCACGTATTTGTTCTTCGCAAATTCACGTTGGCTATTACTCATCTTCACGTCATCTTCTGGTTTCCTGCAGGTTTTATATTTCAGTATTTCCCTGCATACTGAAAGATGTATAAGTCCCTAGGCTCTCTCTTATTTTCCAACAACCTGCATTCTCACCTCTCTCAACTTCTGCTCCAAAAACTGTACGAGTTCCCTCAATACCCCTTTGATTTTTTTCCCCTGAAAAACAGACATAAAAACTTCCAGCTTAGCCAAGTATTTTTCAAACTCTTTTGATTTTTGTCATAGCTGGCACACTAATCTCTCTGTGCCAGCATCAATTTTGTTATTCAACTGATCACAATTAACCTTTTTAGTGAGGACTGAGGCAGAAGGGAGAGTAAATGCTTTGGTCTGCTCAGCATCATTTATCCAGCCATCCTTTCCTGTTGAGTAGCAGACTGACTTTCTTTGACCTTCCCCTTCCTACCCATGTAGCCTGTTGGCTTGTTTCATTTTGTATCTTGTTAGCTGTGCCTCTGTTTGTTGTTTCACTTTTTTTTCTTTCTCTTTACACGTTGCAGCAGTTCTTGGACACGGTCTTAGAAATTAGATGAGTAAATTGTGTGTTTTCTGATGCCTCTTGAAGGGACTCAGTCTCTGCAGAACTCTAGAAATCCTCCAGCTGCAGCTTTACCCATAGTGTGCTGTAAAATCTTATGCATTAACATTTAGAAGGAATAATAATCAGAGGATCAAGTAGCATTTGATAACTCTTCTGTGGAATGTTTGCTGTAATTGTCAGGGTACTATAACTGGAACTTTCTAGGCCACCAAAGGACTATCCTCTCCTGGATTTCTAAGCAGTATTTATAATTCAAGAGAGATGCTTGTTATATCTGAATATATATGAGGCTTACCTAAAAGAATATCCTAGCTTGTAGAGGTGTTTTCTGGTTTTTTTGGTTTTGTTTGTTTTTCTGACAGATTTCACAGGTTGGGAGAACTTTGAATACATTGATATTTTAGTCCAGTTTTTATCCTTTCTTTATCCTTCCATTAATGCTGTGCTTGCAAAAGCCTCTTTAATTTTTGTCTGTCACCATTATTTTGTTTTTATAATGAGCACTGTAAAGCCACAAAGTGACTATACTATTACAACAGAAATAATCAGTGTTGTGTGTGTATAAACACTAAAATTTCTCTTCCTAAAACTGACACCATCTTGATGATCTGGTTATTGGCAACTGTAGAACCACACATTGTATAACTAAATAGCCCAAAGTCTTCATGCCCCCATGGGCCGATGAAAATTAAAGATAATACATTTTTTGTGTTTAGCTGCCTGTGATAGGAGGGGTTTGGAACTTTTTTATAGGTGACCAGTTCTGGTTATAAGCTGAGTGCACCATTTCTTCAGCCACTGAAAGTGGTAATAGGAGTTAGTGCCCAAATCCTACTGAAACTCATCTGATATTCCTTGGTGGCAATGAAAATCTCTTCCTCCTAAGCAGAACTATTGATGAGGGTGTAATGAAATAATACTTACTTGATTCTGATTGAGGTTTTGAAGACTTGGCAAAGTGCTGTGAGACCAGCCAGTACCCATGGAGTTAAACATGCTAAACTGCAATATAGGGGTGTCTGTGGAGAATGGCTTTGGGGAAGAGCCAGTGCTGTTGGCTGAGAATGTGGGTGTGTGGCACTACTGACACAACCCTTTTTGCAAGAGCCTGCACAGGTCTGGGGTGGGCTCTTCTCCAGCACCTGCATGGTTTGGACTGGAGTGTTTAACTCCTGCCTCCCAAACCCAACCCAACACACCTTAAAAAAACCCCTAAACCAAACCCAACAACAGCAAAAAACCCCCAAACAAAAAAAGCAACCCCCCCTAAAAAAACTAAGAACCAACCAACCAAAAACCCCCCAAAAAACAAAAAGAAAAGGAAAGGAAAATAAGGGAAAAAAAAAAAGAAAAAAGAGTGTAGGACTGAATCCTGGCAGAAATAATCACCTCCATGAAAATGAGAGCCCCCGGGTACTTTTTTGAGTGCTGTTGAAAGGATGATGGCTTTAGGTAATAAAAACCATAGTGCTCTTTCCCCCTCCTGTTGCCACCCCAGCGCTGACATTTAATGCGGGGAGCAGGGCTGTGCCCTGGTGAAATATCACCCCTGTCACTTGGGCGAGCGACACGAGCACCAGGCAGGAGGAGTCATCCTTCCCAGCTGATGAAAGATAACTTAAAAAGGGGATGCATAATTGCTGAAAGAGGCTTCTCAGGGAGCAGAGGTGGAAAGAGTGACAAAGAAAGAGCTGGCGGTGAAAGGTGCGCGGAGTGACGCGGGAGCCCGACGTGATAGCGCGGCTCTTTCATGGCTCTCACGCCTCCCCCAGCTTGGGTAGAGCTCCTGGAGCTGGAATCAGGCCCCTCTCCACTCATCAAACGCTCTGTGCTGATTTTAATAGGCAAGATGAAACAGAAGACAGCTCAGTATGGGTTTAGATTGAGTCACGGTTATTGAATTTGTCCGAGGTACAAAGGTGCTGTTTGCAGCAAAATGAAATAAGTGATAAAAAAAAAAATCCTCCAAGAACAAAGGGACCGGAGAGAAATATTTGTCACGCTCTCAACAGTCTTCTGTTTGGTATAGGAGAGGAAAAAAGAGGAAGGAACATGCTGCAGACTTGCAACAGTGAAGTGCCTGGAAAGAAAAATGTTTAATGAGAGTGAGCACAGATTTTCTCAACACTACAAAAGTTTGGGTGAGGGTGGAACTGAAAAAACCTCACAAATAACAAAGCAACAAAAAGGAAAAAATGAGGGACAATGGAGGAGCCTTCAGAGTCCCCATGTGGAAATCCTATAGATGCACTTGCTGTGTTTCCCTGGGTGCAGTGCCTGGCTCTGTCCTTGTTCTGTGAGTGCCCAGGTGACGTTGAGCTTGGAGTCGTACTTCCAGACACGAGGCTCCTGCCCACCTATTTGTGTATGCCTCTGAACCTTTTCTACTTCTTGATTTTCAAAGAAACATAGTTGTGTGAGTACTTAAGCATCTGAGGTTTGGTCTGTTTCTTTTGGCTCTTAAAGATAGGAATAGTTTTCTTTATCTGTCACAGGCCCCTGTGATGATAAATGGGTGATAGGCAATAAGTAGGTTCTTCCACAGTAAGGTTTTTGTGATGGGTTGAGGACATAAGTGCAGCAGGGCTTGTAGGTAGAAATGTCTCGTAGGAAGTATTCTGTATAGTTACTTTATATGAGTACTCCAGGTTTCCATGCACAGGCTGCCCTTAATTTGGCCCTTATATAGGTTATTTAATTTTTTTTAGAGCATTTACGTCAGTAGAAAATGACAATATTGAAACAAATTGAGACGGAAATCAAATGAGAGGTACTTGCAGAGGAACCCTTTGCCCTTTCTTCTTTAAATGGGTATGTAATCAACCTCTGCTGACCTTTACCACTCAATTTCCCAGCTGTGGCTTCTTTTCCAGAAGAAAGCAGCCATAGGTAGAAGACTCTTGGGCAGATGTGTGCCTTTGCTTTGTGTCTGTGTGGGTGTGGCATCTCTAAAGTGACCCATCAGGCTGCTGCCATCCCTGGGTGCCAGTGCTGCAATTCTGCAACACCAGCTTTTGTCTCAGCTGCAGTCTGGAGCTGGTGGAAATGAATAAACCCAAGCAGGAGGGAGCAGGAGAAGGAAAATCCAGCTGCAGGGAGAATAACTTTTTTCTGTCCGTGTCTCTCCTGTCCCACGTGCAGTGCTGCCATCCCTCATTAGCACTCAGGCTGCCCCAGTGCCATTGCTAGAGCTACGGAATCAGATGCTCTGGCTGGGAAAGAAAGAGAACAGTCTCTACTTTCCTCGTAATTTACAATGGGTTTGGTTCCACGGTCCAGGCACCACAGCTGAATCCTGACTGGATCAGTTCTGCCTGACTCTGTCGATTCTGATTTATCTCCCCTCTCCAGAATCTCCCACCAGCATTTGTGGCCATCAGGGGTGGGTTTATTCCTTGTCCCTGGGCTCTGTAAATGCCAGCTCCTGGGGAGGGCTGTTGGTGAGGGAGGGAGCTCACAGAGGAGATAGCAGTGATAACCTTTAGGAATTGCTCTGGACTGTGCAGAAACTGCATTATCTTGACAGATCTGCTCTTGGTGGGGAGGAGACTCATTCATTTGTCTTGATGCTCCCCTGCTTCGTATTTCCATTTTTCCCTGGGGGCTGCTGAGTGTTTCTGGTTCAGCACAGTCCTCCAGCACTTTGTGCCCAGACACATTCACACCAAAGCAGTTGCAAAGGGTTTTCTGTTGTTGTTTTGGTGCAAGTTGTATGTATTTCATTTCAGAGGAAATCTTTGATATTCAGATTGAACTAATGCAATTTTTTACTGATAGAAATTAAAGGCTAATCGCTTACCTTCCAAAATAACTGTCTGTGTCTTGGACAGCATCAGAGTAGCAGGACTATAAAACCAGTCCTGTTGTTGTAGCACCATTTTTGTCAGTAAATCAGCAGTAACTGTGTTTCTGTCTGGTCTATTATTTTTATTCCAATGTTATAGATCTGAAGTTCTCTGTTCTTACTCCAGGAAAAGAAATAATAATTCTTCTATGCCATAACTTTCAGTTAAGTCTTTTCCTACTGAGCCATCACACTGTTGCTCACTGGTTAAATGTGCTTAGTGAGACATTTGCTGTGGGCATTTTTCAAGTTGTCATCACTTAATGCAAAACAAGGCTTCAAAAAACGAGGCAATATAGTTCTGCTCTTTTGCACAATTTTCATTTTTATGTCCTGACCCTTGTAAAAGAGCAGACTTGGGTCACATTTTTTGTCTGTGTTGTTGTACCATCCCTGTGCTGCTGTGGTGGCCAAGAAGAGCCTGGCATTCCCATCTTCATCAGCCTCACAATGGTAGTACAGGGGGTGAACAAAAAATAACTTGAGAAGCATTTTGGGTAAAATTTCATCTACCAATATTGGTTTCCTTGCAAAATACAGGATCTGAGTTATTTGGAAATAGATTTTGCCAGACAAAAAGCAGGGAAAAGTCTAAATGTTTTCTTTTGGTATTACAAGATGTTGCTTTTGTTTCTGTCTAGGTAAACAAGTGATTAGAGTTGCAAGAATTTAGCTGTAAAAGCAATGTCTCCAGTGAAATTAGTGTGAGAATGGTGGAAGAGCTGACATAATTATAAATTTCTGTAACTGAAGATGAAACAACTGTTTCTTTATCTTGGTTTTGCTCTGGCAGGTTTTAATGGGGGTATTATAAAGCGGATTTGTCCATGACCCTTCAGAGATTTAATTTGCCATGATGGTCTCAACTATACATTTATAATTAGTTAGAATGAATGAAGCTTCTAAGCAACTTGAGTATGAACAGCTTCAGTCTCTGCTGGGTCTTTCCAAGAAGTGTTTGGGGATTTTTTTTGTGTATAAGAACAGTACAGTGTAAAAAAGGAGAAAAAGATTCCCATCAGCCTCTCAGCCAGAGTAGATTTGTAAGTTAACATCTCTCTCTGGAGTCTTGGGCTTTTCTTACTTCCCAGTAATTAAATTTTCCAGGTTCAAGTCAGATTTCAGGCTGCGTCTTGGATGATGAGAATCTACAAATACATTCCACTTACAAAAACTTCCTAAAAATCCTCAGCGCAAAAAAGAGATGTATTTAACATTCATATTATGACCGAAAATTCCTCTTTGTTGACCCATAATTTTTGCTGGCATTGTTACTTTGTTCAAGTAAGGAAGACAAACCTGAACAAGGAGGCCAAAGACCTCTCTTCAGCACGAGGACACCTTGGCTGCTGTGCTGGGGTCTGAATTTGCTCTTCCAGTTCCCATTTGAAGATGGGCTACACGACACTCACTCAAAAACTGTGACAGACACAAAATTCCTTTTCTTCCACCTATTAGCAGTGCCTTTCCAGCAGAAATTTCTTACAAAATTACGATTTACTTATTCTTGCAAAACGCAATGTAATACATTGGTTTTTATCATAGGAGGTATTATCACACTGTAAATAATTGAAGAAACCATAAATTAGAGTTGACGATCTAAATGAAGGAAGCACATTTTCTGATGATTTTTTTCTATGAGTTTCCTTGCTGAATGCTGCAAATTAGCAAGTAATTTGTAATGCTTATCCTGAACATTACGTGTATTAGTGAGAGTCCATTGTAATTAGATTTTTTTAAAACCAATTAGCAAGTGAGAATGGTCTCATCGTTTATTTAGAATTACTCAGGAAAAAAAAGGAGCGTAATTTTATTTGTACTGTATTTTTTCAAGGTTTTAATGCTTTCATTTCCTCCTAATAAAAGAAGTATCACGAGGGCAGAGAGAAGAGGGATGATAAAATCCAAAGTTCCCTCCTTTCCTGCTAGATATGTGGGCTCCTTCTGTTTTCAAAGGTTTCTGAATCAGACTCAACGTGATAAATGCAGTATTCTATAGGGCAGGGAATTAATTCTGTTTTCTGCAGATGCAGTCTGATGCCTTCACTTTGAGATCTTTCCTTTTCTACATGTCTTTGCACACATCATGCTAGAATATTTTTAATTTCCATTTTAACAGAAATGGAACTTCTTTTTCACTTCTTTTCCATTTAGTAGTAAACGAATTGCAATAGAAACAGAATTTCACGAGTTTTCAACCCTGTCCATAAAAATCTCTAGTTTTGTTCTATTTTTCTATGAAGAGACTTATGATAAGAGTCTTGTTTTCCTTTGCTGTTGCCTGATGATGTCAAAGTGGAAAGGATTTGGCTGCTGTATATTCATGAATTGCTATAGGAGGCTGGATGAGGCACTTGGCAGAGATTCATGCAACAGCTGAGATGTTGACTTCTTGGCTACTGCAGGAATAATACGGACACTAGAGCAGTTTGCACAGCAGGGCTGCACTCATCAGCACCAGGAAAAAGCATTTTCTCTCAGTTCAGAGCAGGGGGGTCAGTCCTTTCCCTCTGTCACCTCGCTGTGCACCAGCACGCCGGGTGATAATTGCAATCTCCGGGTGATGAAGGACTGGTGATCCTTGGTGTGAAAGATGTGACCTGTGTTTGAGGCTCAGAGTAGGGAAGCTTTTCACGTGGTGCCTCAGTTTGCACTGGAAGGCCAAGGCCAGCTGAGGGATCTGGTTATTCCTTTACGAGCCCCTCCATGGATGAAAATCTCTGCTGTGTTGAAGCACAAAAACTTCTTTTTTTCTTTCCAGTCTGATCTAATTTCCCAAGATCCTTAATGACATGAAGTCCTAGGGATTTTTTGTGTGTTATTCAGCAGCAGAAGTATTCTCCTTTAAGCAAGGTATTTTGTTTCTTTTCCTATTTATCCCATGCAAAAGAAATGTTTTGTAGTTTAAGGGTAGTCGTGTGGTCTGTGCGTGTCCTCTTCTGCACTGCCTTTTGCCTCGTCCTTCTCCTCTTGGTTTTTTACCATCTTCAACAAATCAGTGGAAGAGTTCAGAACTGAGATGCTCAGTAATTTACAAGCAGCTTAGTTTATTGATAGGACCAAGCTTAGAAAAGCTCAATTAATAACCAAAACAGAGTAAGTGTTTCTTGAGCAGACGGCAGCAGGAGCGCAGAGAGCCTGGCTGTTCCTGGAAGCTCTCAGGGCTCCCCTGGACCAAATTCAGCCTGGAAGCACTCAGGGCTCCCCTGGACCAGGTTCAGCCCCTGCCCAGAGCTCTGGAAGCAGTGATTTCAGTGGTGTGATTCAGGCAGTGGAACTAACCCGCTAATTCTGACTATAAAAACCCAGAAACCAAAGACAGACAGCTGTGGTAAAGCTTTTCTTCCCCAGTCAGAGTGTCTGTAAGAATAAGCATTAATTGACAACAGAGAAAATCACAGGAGGCTGCACAGAATTGTGGAATAGGGCAGATGATTATAAAAAAAAATTAACCTGTGCTAGAACAAATCGAAGCATGACTGCTGTAGCATTTATCACGTTTCATTACAAGCTGACCTACTGACAGCTTCTTTGCTTGAGATTCCTCTGATGGTGACACTTAACTGGCTGCCTCTGAACACCTCACACATTTTTTAAGTTTTAATGGTTTGTTTGCTAGTTGTTTTTTTAACAGCTGAGCTTTGCTTGTGGGTTATACAGATAGTGCTTTTCTGCTATACTTTGAAATGCTCATCAAGAATTGTAAGTGGTTTTGGTGGTGGAAGAGAAGTTTGCTGAGTACATCAGCCATGGTTATACCCGAAAATCTTGCTCAGGTTTGGGAGGGAAGAAGAGGTGGGCTTGAAGACAGATAATTATGTGACATACACAGTATCTGGAAGAAAATTCCAATAATTTTCTGCTCTGATATACGCTTATGAATTGATACATCTTCTGGTTAACCAGCTATGGACCACTTCTTCCTCTGCATAGAGGTAACGTCTGGCTTAAATAAGAGGAGGGGAAAAAAGGGAACAGATTATCCATAAAGTAATATTTATGTCCTCCCATTTTCCAGAGTAGAAGCTTCAGTGAGTAGTTTAAATTGAATGGCAGGTACTTAAAAGGCTTCTCTCTGAAACATGAGTTTTAAAAATCTAAGCAAAGCATTAAAATTTTAAAGACAGGAGAAGAGTTTCAGTTCTGATTCTGAGCTCCAAATTGCTCCTGTGTTTGTTCTGATTCTTAGAAGGAAAAAAACCAACCCACCCCTTGATAACATCAGTAGGATGTGTGTCCCCTGGTATCTCTAACGTTACATTAATTTGCACAGTTTGCAAATATTTCTGAAGTAGCCTCTTGATGAGATTTCCCATCACTGAGTAACAGGATCTCTGCAGGGCCCCTAAGAAATGTATTCTTGAAAATAATACCTTAAATTATTGGCTTAGGAGATGAAGGGAACTACTGAGATAACATGGATGCAATGTAAATATCAGCTGGGCAAATATGGGTAGGAATTTGTGTGTGAGAACAGGACTTCTCCATGCTTACTGCTCTCAAAAAGAGATTTGTGTGTCTCATGTCACATTGATAATAGTGGCAGCCTCTTCCTTCCTCTCAGCAGGAACAGCTATCAAAGATGAAAGTGTCTTGGTAGGCCAGCATGAACTGATTTCCTCAGTCCTGTGCATGATAATATTTTAATTAGGCACTGCCTTTTGGTGGTGAGGAGCTTTTCAATTAGCCATTTTTTAAAAGCGTTCTCACTTTCTCTAATTACAGTACTTTAATTTCTTAGTGAAGGAATAAATCTCAACAGACAGGAATTCATTCACCTGGATTTTTGTGTGCTAGGAAGTTGGTAGAAAATCCAGAAAGCAATATGCAGGGGATGAAATATTAATGACTACTCTGTTTCTTATGCAAGTTATTTGTGATTAGGAAAATGGGTGATGCAGAGTGTGATGTGTGGAATTTCTTGCTCTTCAGAAGACTAAAAGAGACATTTCTCATAATTGAGAAAATGCCTATTCCTTAGACCACCATCAGTTGTCAGTTCAAACCTTGAAGAACCAAATTATTTCCTGATCAGTGGAATCAAACCTAATATGGAAGAAGTAAAAAAGTTTGCCTGAAGATCCTTTTATCATTTTTTTATTAACATTTTTCAGAGGAGTTATGTGGGGGTTAATAAGTCACTAAGAGATGCTACAGGTGTCAGGACATGTCACATGTTCATTTGAGTGCTTGGACTATTATAGATGTTGTGGAGGACTATAAATGAATGAAAATGCTTATTTTCATATCTAAACTGCTTTTGTTACAGTTTCTGTGTAAATTATAGACAAATTAAAGTGCTTAGACTCTGTAGTGACTACCTTCTCACAAATCTATGAAACACACGTTTTTTACGCTCTTTAAGTAGAATTTTAACTGCTCCTCTTCTAGTTCTACCAAATGAAGTATTTCAGTTGTTTCTGCCTTCTGATACACGTAGCAGCTTAATTACTCTTTTGAAACCCATGAGCATTTCAGAGGAGATGAGATTAAAAGCAGGAATTCTTACCCCAGTGGTTAGTGGGCCTTTTAGTAGTGAAGAAACTGCCCACTGATGAGAAAAATCTCATCAGGCAGATTCAGAAACAATTGAGTAAGGCTCAGCTATTCTTCACATGAGGAAAAAACCCTGGAGATATTCAGATGATTATTAGTTCATGGTTTTCCAAAGAGCCAGGATCTAACTCACACTGGCCATAACTAGAATCTAATTATTTTCTTCATTTTTTAAATTGAAACCTTTAATTGTCATAATTCTTTCTGAAAGATATGAAATAAAGTTAGGTTTTTTTAGAAGTTGTAATAGGGAGAGTGGGGACCTGGTAACAGGGTACCCAAACTAAAGGTAGCTGGAAATGTTTAATGGAACAGTTTTTCCACTACAAAATAAAGCTTGAAGGGTGGGGATCAGGATTAAATATTTATTGGAACATGTTGATATTTGACCAAGAAGTCTGACAAGGAAAAACCAAAATAAATAGAAATCAATTTTTTATTTTCTTGTTTTCATGCATTTCTATCCCAATTTATATTTTAAATAATATAATCTATAATTTAAACAGTATTGTTATCTTATAAAGTTTTGTCGCTTTTGAACGGTTTATAGTTGGTAACAAATTATTTTGTCAGAATTCTCATTCTGCAGGTAAATTAACATTTTGATTTTATATTCCAATTCAAAACAAAACCAGATTTTGAAATGGCAGCTTTTCCTGCAGAAAGAAAATCTGGTTTTTTAAACAGATGTACATTTGTCTTAATATAGTTTCAGTATCACAAAGATTTTCACTGCATTTGAGTGACATTAATTGGAGGGGACAGGTGGTGGTGGCAGTGGGGAGGAAATCTCTGCAGCATTGTGCAGAATTGATAACAGGATACGCAGGACTAGAGCTGGTGAAAAATGCATAAATATCACTTATGCAAGAAATTGATTAGTTGGGATTGAAAAAAAAAAAAGAAGAAAGAATAAATGCAGTATAAATGTAAACTAACAGCAATAAGAAAGAGAGAATGTGAACTGCTGAGTTCTCAGGCTTGTAAACCAACGGGGTTGATGCAGCAGAAACCAAGTAGATGCTGATAAAAAGCCATGGTAATTAACTTTCAAAAGTTAATATTTATTACCAGAAATCAGATCATGTTATTGTCGGTGTTTAACTCTCGTAAAACAAGACACAATTGAAAATTTTCAAAATGCTGAGATTTTTTCCAGGCTATAACTTTTTGTTTCTAGAGAACTTAAGAGAGAAATAGAGAAGAGAGCTATGAAAAGTTATATGAGGAACCCAAACAAAAGTGCAGTGGCCTAGAAATAGAGAATGGTTGTTTGATGCCACATGGCTTGGAAAACAGCTGCTTTCTAAACATGAGACTCTGCTTCCCCTCCCATAATCACTGCCTTTCCTCCAGGCACTTGCTCAAAGTGAATCAGCTCGAGGGTTAATACTCCTGCACAAGGCTTTTGACAAAGTGTGTGATATCAGATTTTATGAGTTTGAGCACTGCTGAGGAAGGGATTTTGCAGAGGAGCAATATTGTACCTTGGAGCACCTGTGTGGGGCTGAAATACTTCAGACCCTTTGACAAACAGCTCTGGAAGCAGAAGTGATGTCTCTGCCTGAAATACTGGAGAGGAGGGCAAAGAGAGAGGGTAAAACCAGTTTCCAGCAGTGGGTTCTCAGGTTTCTGACCTTCTCCCACTTCCAGCGATGCTGCTGAGACTGGACTTGGTGTGTCTATGGTTTCCAGCAAGACCAGCAAAGCTGAATAGCCACTTGCTGGTGGTGATCTGGAGAGATTTGGGTTTGCTAGGGCCAGTTCCCAGTTGTGATATGTGTAGGTGGAACAGATGCAGCCATTTAAAAGGCTCTGAGCCTACATCTTGTCCCTGTTGGCTCTTTTGGGGTGAGACACGGCTAAAGCCCGTGGTGAAAGCGGTCTGTAGGAGCCTGGCTGAGGTGGGGAGAGACTTTCTGTTCCCTCAGGGATCCCTGCTGGAAAGGGCTGCCCTGCAGCAAGCCCGTGGGCAGATCCCTTAATTTATTTGACTTTTGTTTGGCAGCTGGGTCAGGTTGAGGGCTCAGGCGCAGGCCAGGCAGGATGGAGCCCTACTGCAGGTATTTATCAGCCCTGTTCAGAACCTGCAGCACTGAAGCAGCATTGTTACTGACTTATCCAGGGATCGTGTGGTCAGAACACTTCCTTTTTCTAGGAAAAAGAGAATGGTGCAATGGGCTTTCCAGAGCAGAACTGACAGCCTGCTGTTCCTGCTGGGGTACATCTCCCAGTGGCAGCTTCCCAGTGCATATGGAAGAGAGGATGATCCATCAGTGACTCACTGGGTGCTTTTCATTTCATCATAGCAAATTATTAAAAAAAAAAAAGAGAGACGGAAAAGAAATAATACAATTTCCATGTCCTTATAAATGCAGTAGGAGCCTGTGATGAGAAATAAGAAGCTTAGCATGTGAAGGGTGAGAGCACGGCAGCAGCAGCAGCAGGTTAGATGTTATTGCTGTTATTGAACGGAGCACCAGGGTGACCACACTTTACAAGAGCTTTATTGGTTCACTCTAGTAAAAATGAATCACACCTCTCTCCCTGAGCTCCTCATCTTTTTCCCTCAAAAGACTGATAGGAAAAAGGATGATTAAAAACCTCCAACATGAAAAAAGTTTGACTTTACACGTCAGTGCTGTGTACAGACGGATGATTCACCAGGATCCATCCCTGTGTTTTTAAGTTGTTTTTTTGTTTGAAGTGTTAGCGTGTCGGACTTTATAGAGATTCCAGGTTTGAGCCTCTGCTAGTACCTGCTTTTATGAGGTAAAATGTTATGTGGGGGCACAGAAGGGACTCCTGCTGAAAAGTGCTCCCCTTTGCTAGTTTGATGGAAAAATAAAGAGAAGTCTACGTGGAGTCTCCATTCCTGTGCTCTGAAGGATTATTTCCATGGAGGTTTATACTGAGCACTTAAATGGCATCTAGAGGTGCTTTTCAATATCAGATACCATCCTTTGCAGCATTGGAGGGGGTGAACTAGACAATTTTCCAACTCTGAATCAATTTTGTGACTTTCCAGTCTCCTTTAAGCAGCTTTTAACTTCTGTTACCATTACAGTTTTGGGAGTTACAGGCAGCAGAAGGCTCAGCTATACACCATTCACCAGGCAGGAGGCTTCATGCCAGGGAGTGCAGGGGCTGAAAGCCATTATTTAGGAACCCATATCATAAAAGTACTTGTAGATGTAAAAAAGGATGGGGCACCAACCTGCAAGCAGCAAAGAAAAATTGAGTTTCTAGTCCTGTCATATGTGCACATAAACTGAGTTTATCATTGTTGCTACTTGCAACAAAACTGTACCAGTCAATGTTCAGCTGCAGCAGCAGCATTTGCCAAAGCAAAGGCATCCTGTCTGTGACAGGAACACGTCTGTGGTGCCTGGCATCTGACAGTCCTGAAGCATTTTGCAGTACAAATGTTAATTAAGCTTTACAGCAGCTTTGTAAGGTAGTTAAATGCCATCAATAGACATTTCAGCTACAGCACAGGGCTCCCTCTCCTGTGGGAGGGTATCAGGGTGTGAGAGGGGGCAGGTTGGGGGGGTAGCCCAATGTGTGGGGCCAGGTTTGTGCTCAGGAGAATAAGTCTTCAAATGCTGCATGACCTTTTGTGCTAGAAAATTGGGACCTACATCACAGCTGGGACCTCTGCTATGGTTACAGCAGGAAAACTCAATACGGTAATAGAAATGTTCCATAAAGTGGAGTAGCACAGTGGTCTGTGTGGCAGGGAATTATTTTGGATTTCACCCCGGATGAGACCGTAATTCAGCTTTTGATATGCATCACAGCTCCTCTTGTTCCCATGAAGCCCTCACTTGTCCCAGAAGTGTGACCCTGTGCCTGGGCTGTGGCACGGGGCTGTGTGGGCTGGCTCTGCACAGCTCTCCAAGAGCGGCCACGTGCCCTCTGCTCAGGTGTGAGCCTTCATTTCATCCACACACTGCTGAATTGTTAGCAGCCTGCGTGCAGCCTGTCAGCCCTTCATGTTCTCCCTTCAGTGCTCTCTGTTTCCTGGCAGGAGGAGAAAATGCCCCTGGCTTGTAGCTGGAACCCTTTGCTGTCACATGTCCTTGGCAGAGCCTCTCATCCGAAGGGCGAGCGCTGTGCCCGACAGCCCACCCCTGAGCTGCAGTCTGACATCCAAGGCTTGTGCTGAGTGTTATTCAGACCCATCTGAGTCTTACGTGTAAACACTGCAGAATTTCATGGCAAAAGGGTGGGAGGGAGGAGGAGGAGGAGGCAGACAAAGTGCCCAGTGCCCTACTTAGCAAACGCCTAAAGCCTGGCCTGCTGCGTTGCCTTGTCAGACTCTGCATGCTGCAGAACTGATTAAACAAAAACCCAACGTGTTGGGGCCAGAAATTGCCTGGTTCAATGTTAGCATTGTGTAAACACTCTCCAACTGACTAAATTCTAGCAGATCCAAAAGTTGCCAGGAGCGTTTTCATGCTTTCCCTCTCTGCTGAAGCTGAGCCTGCAGCTCCAGCTCCCTGGGTCTCCCTGGGACTCATTAGCATGGCATCGCCGTGGCTGCTGGCAAAGGCAGCCACGGGGGACAGTGCCACACGTGCAGAGAGTGGCAACCTTCACACGGGAGCAAAACAGCGAGGCAAAACTGTGGTGGAGGGGAAGGATCATGTTTAATAATATGCAAATCAATGTAGCATCTCACAAAGATTTGATTTGCGTTTCGAGGCAGCTGCTAAAAATGTTGTTTTAACCCCTCTCGGGAGCGCAAATATATCCACTAGACACAGACTAGATGGAGGGTGATTACATTTTCTAATAACTTTAATTTTACAAGGTAGAACGTTTGAAAGCTGACATGTCTTTCATCCTTGGACAGAGTGTGTTGGGGAGATGCCCACGTAAGGGTAATTGCATCAGCGTTAATACAGCACAACCCTGCCAGCCGCACAAAGAAATGCCCTGCAGATTTGTCAGGACGTGAGGAAGTTTTGCCGCACATAATGAAATGTGAAATACCATTTTCGACGCACAAAGGACATGCTTTCTCCTTGCTTTTTATTGCTTCATCACAGGCAGCCCAATGCTCAGTGGTGCTACCTGAGCTCGAGCATTACGTCTTCGGGCTGCGCATCCCCTCGCTGCATCGAGTGCTTGTGTACTAACTCAGGAGAGCCACTGAAGCCTACGTGTTCTCCCATTTATGAGGGCAAATGGTTTGGCTCCTTTGCCTTCCTCTAACCAATTCCACACCTTGTTAAGCTTGTGTAAGTGGGGTGGTTTTTTATTGCCTGTGCCTTGCAGAAAGCAGCACCAGACTTAATGCAGTTGTTTCCACATGACACAGCTGTAAGGAAGAGCAATGCTCTGGCCCAATGGTGGTGAGAAGCAGAGGTGCCTCTGGAGGCAGAGTCCTACACAAGGGCTGAGGCCCTGGAGCCAGGAAATGGAAAAATGAGCAGCACACTGCTGTGCTAGCACTCGGGGAAGGGTTGTTTATGTCCTGCTCTGCTAAGTTATTGTTCAGGAGATACAAAACCGGTATTTCTGTGCCTTGGATCCATTTTGGTTTGTTTTCCTGTATTCAAATCATCTGCCTCCAGCTGCTTTTGTGGGCTGAATTTGACAGAGATGCACAAATTGTCTCATGGCTCATCATTTTCCAAAGAAGATCTGTAATTCTCCTCTCTTTAGTTTTCGTTTGGGGCATTTGTGGTAGCCATGGCACTATCAGGGGCCAGGATTCCCTGCTCTGCAAACACAAAACCAAAAGGCAAAGAGCTCAGGGAGTCTCCAGGCTCTGCTTTGTTTAGAGACACGTTGCTGATTGCAAATACAAAGGTGTTGGTGGGCTTCATTGTACCTCAGTGCTGCCCTTGACAAAATTTTCTTACCAGTTAAAATGAGGCCCTGGTGAATGAGAAAAGGGCTGCCCAAAGGCTGTGCCATGCTCAGGCAGTGTTTGTATCAGCCAGCCAGGAGCCCATTCCATTTCAGCCACGCAGCCCTTGTCTCCTCCTCACCTCAGGGAGCAGTTGTGCCCAGCTGCAGGATTTGTGCTGCTCTTTGACTGACACTTGGTGTCTTCAGCATGTCTCCATCACAGGAGTAAGGAAGGGAAGGAGATTCTATCACCCTGAAACAATCTACTGTTTCCCTGATATTTGCTCAAACATTTAATTATTCTTTATAACGATGGTAATATTTTGAATTGTCTCACCTCATCAGATGAAGGAACTTTTTATGAACCACTATTCCCCTTCTGCCTCTTCTTCTCTGAGGTCTCCATACATTCTAAACCAAGCAGCTCTTTGTCTCTGTTTTGGGCTCTAAGTCTTACAAAACCAGGCATGTTCTCTTATCCTCTGGTTTGCACCTTTGCTGGTTTTCAGTGTTATCTTTTAAAACTGAGGTACTGGGAGGTTATAGAATATTCATCATCAGTCCCACAAGTGCTGCGAGTGGAAGTGTATTTACGTCCCTATTTGTCACTTGTTCATACATCTAAGGATCATTGTCTAGGCTGCAGTCCCTTATTCTGTAGCTGTGCCTAAGTACACTTCTTGTCCCTAGACACACAACACAAATCTGGCTTTAAATGAACCTGGTGAATATGAATGGATTTCACTGAGATATCAAGGTTTATTAAAAATTAAAAAGATCTCATCTAACTCTGCTCCAGCTCCTCTGTGCAGACTCTCCTTAACTGGCTTAAAATGTTTATTCCTAAACCTTTAATATCCTCTTTAGTTACTCAAGGATTGGAAAATAATTAATTTTCCTACTGCCCTTTTCATATATGGAACAGAAGCATGTATTGAAAATTTTACCTCTTCTGCATTTTATTGAAAACTTTGTTGGCTCTGTAGCTGCTGTGCTGCTGAAGTTCCTTTGCTCTGTGTAAATTCTGTCCTTGGCCAGGCCCAAGATTACTTTTTCCTCTGTCATTTTTAGTTTTCCTAATAAATATTTCATTTTTTCTAATATTGTTTACAGCAATTCCTATTGATTTCTTCCTTCTCAGTCATTTTATATTGGCTTTTTGTTCCTAATTGCCTCCTTTACTTTTCACCAATGAGAACTTGCTTTTAGCCAAATTTGGGGGTTTTTTTTAATTGTGGTATTGTGTCTCTTGTCCATCTCATGATTTTCCCCCAAGAGCTCCCCAGTCTCATCCTGTCTACTTTTTCAGTCAGTTTTTGGGCATTTTATGTTCTTTAGTTTTGGGCAACAGTTCTTTTGAGGCCTCAGCTGTAAAATTGTGTATGTCACGTTAACCCTTCTCCTTTCTCTTTTGTCCTCATTTTTTAATATCTTGGTTTTTTGTCACTTTTTGCATAGTATGATATTAAACTGCAATATCCAGATCAGCAACATGTTTGAATAGCACTTGGAAAATCATGTCCTATGTTTTTGTGGTCCAGAATCTTTGGACTGTTTTCTATTCTATCCTTTTCTTAGTGCAGTGAAGTTGGCCTCCAAGGAATTTTGTTGCCAGTTTGTTGATTTCAGCCCTGAAGAAGCACCCACTCAGGTTCTTCAGGCCATAACTGTGGTTTTTTTCTACATACATCACTTGGAATAACAAAAGATATTCCTCCTTGTACAAACCTTGCTTGCATCCTTACTTTCCTACAGCTACACTATTGGAAAATAGGATTTGGTTATAATCCTTTTTAGCAGACTGCACTGAACAAGGTTTCCTGACAGCAGGAATATACTTCTGCAGTGGTAATTTTATAAGTGGAAGAGACTATCCCAGGGATAAAACCTCTTGTTTGAGGGGCTGAGTTATGAGACCTGTTACTGTGAGATGCTGAGGGTTGGCATAAAACCAACATTTGCTCAGAGACCTGCATCCAAAGCCACTGCTGCACCAACTGCTATGAAATAATTTGCTCCTGTTGTGGCAGTCATTTTGGGTAATATCTGTCAGCCCCTGTTCTTGGGCTGTCCAGTGAGCTCTGCAGCAAGCTGTGAAGCTGGGCACTCACTGCTTCGCAAGGACATGGCAGCTGGAGTTTGCATTCCTGAGCAGGGCCTCACTGAGTCACCTCGCCTTGTCATAGCTGAATCACTGACACTCACTTGATGGAAACTTTTTTCTCACACAACAGATGTCAGGCCTTGCACAGAGGTCTGCTGAGTGATCCTGGACTCCAGGACTGATTGGGAAGGTTCTTCAAGCCAAACCAATCTACACAGAGACAACCTTACTTCCTCCATACTGCACCCAGCCATGCACCCTAAAGGGTGCTCTTGTGGCTGAGCATGGTCGCATTGCACACCACAATCAACATTTCCTGCACCAGTCTCCCCAGAAGTATCTTTCTTGAAGACATTCTCTGGGATTTGAGAGGGCATCATGATTTTTCATGTGATAGAGGACATCTGGTAGCTCCCAAGATGTGAGTGAGGCCATTGTGCTGTGTTGCACGAGCTATACACCTACCTAGAAGAGATCCTGAAGCACAACCAGGCTGCATCTGAGAGGCTGAGAATAGCCAGCTCAGGCTTACAGAGCACTCACAATGTGGTTTTCAGTGCCTGGGAGAGCTCTGACTTTCACAGAAAATTTCTTGGAGCCTCAGACTTGATGAGTGTCCCTGACTAAGGTCTGCTGCCACTGAGCTTCTCCTCTCCCCCTTTCCTACTCTACAGCCATACCTGGAAAGGCAGAATCTGGCCCTACCTGTCCACGGTGATGTTGTGTTCTGTTTGGCATTTGTGCAATGTCTCTCCCTGCTTTTTTCCCTCCCTCAAAACATGAGTCCCTAGACATCTAAACACGTCCTACCAAGAGCACTCAGTGAGCAGGGAGCAGATTGACTGCGAGCCCTTCTGACGCTGAATTCAGCTGACAATCAGCTCCTAATGCCAGCAGCTATTCCTGTTTTGTATCCTCTTCCTTCAGTCTGATGCCGACAAGGTCAAGTTTAGAAACTTCTAACAAATGTTACTTTCTCATTAACAGACAGACTGTTGGGTGGCAGCTTCTGTCTTGTGTGTGCCAGTTGCCATTTTAATCAGCTCTGTTCTGCAAGCTTGGTGTTTGAGTAGCTGGTACTGCCAGAGCAGTGAGCGGCGTAAGCGCCAGCGCGTGTCTCTGCACATGTTCAGCTCTTCATGGTTTTTGTAGGAATTTGTATTTGAATCCCGTTTTCCAAGTGACCCGGACTGTTCTCTGCTCTTTGAGAAAGAAGGGATGAGGTGGCAGAGCAGGGGACATCAGGAAAGGGAGGAAGGCAAGGCTAGCTGGCTGGAGAGCAGCATGAACAGGTTGCCACTGGTCCACAGAGCCGTGTTGTCACAGTGAAACTTCTTCCATGTGGAGGAGTCCTGGTTTCAGATTCCGTAATTCCTGTTTTCCTATACTACACCTTCAGCATCCTCCACTAATCCACCATAAGGGCCACTGAACTTTGCAAGGGGCTCTAGACCTTAAAGTTGTGCATCCTGCACAGTAAGGGAAATAAACTCCCTGGTGTATTGGTTTTGGATAATAGGCTGAAGCAAGAGCCCTGCTTTCTTGTGACCTGATTGACATCTGTTGTCACCTAATGATCAGAGTGATCTCTGACCTAGTGCTGCAGGCTTGGCTTTGGATATGCACCCATAGCAATTATATAAGGGAATAAATCAAACGTATATATAAAAGATATAGGGTGATTTAAAATTATATTGTGAAGATATATATGGAGACTTACAGTTTTAATCAAACCCATTTTAGATATTTGGGAATCTTTCCACTGCTCTTGTAGAATCACAGTATCATTGAAGCTGGAAAAGATCTCTAAGATCTTTTCTCTAAGCTCCAGCTGTTGGTAGCCTTTGGTTTGGCTTCCTCATGATTTGTCTTTGTTACTGGAAGTTATCCAGAGGCTGTTTTCCCACGAGCAGTTTGGGGCTGTCAGGTTGGTGGATGCTCTGCTGGGGAGATGGTCCTGGAAGCGAACGTCTGTTGGTGATGAAGGAAGGTGGTGAGATTGGTCTTTCAGTCTTAAAGAGGGGCAGTCTGGGCTGTTTAAGGATGAGTGAGGGTGGAATGACTTTCCACAGACTGGAAAGAACATCTCCAGAGCAATGATCTTATCCAATATGCTTTGGAATTGATACCCACCATAAGCTGCAATCAAATGGCCTCTCATTAACGCTAATCGCACTTGCCTCTTACTTTCATATTAGATAATGAACATAGTTAAGTCCTGGAAAGCCTGCTCTCCCTTTTTCTGCTGTGACAGCATTAGATTGTGGTGATTTATACTCTTCATATAGGTAGTAATATGATTATTCGGTTAATCTATTATTCATTTCACTCATGATCTATTCTTTTCACATTCTTATTCTGTGAGTCAATTTCTCTCTCTGCTATTTTAATAGAGTAGCATTTTAAATTGTGAGAACACCGCATTAAACATGTATAAGATTTAATCTAATTTAAAATGCTTTCTTCTAGCAGGATATGCCTAATAAGCATAAAACTAATAATGTTCGAAATGCTATGGCATATTAACATGACACATTGTGAAGGATGCATTTTTCAAATAAAGCTAAGCACTAATTAATGAATATCTAAACCACTTTCTTATTCCTTATCCTGAAGCTGTATGATTGACATGGAAAAAGATCTTTTGACAGAATAACGTTGCATACAAGCTGCCTTGAAGTTTACAAATATTTTTTCTTGCTGTCTAATACGATATCTTTAAAAGAACACAATATCAGTGATATCTCACAATATTAATGTTATATGGACACTGAAATACTTGGGAATCATTGATCTGCACTTGACTTAGTGCTGGATGTATGTGTGTGACCCACTGGATGAAATGGATTTTATGTTTCCTCTCTGCATCTTTCTGCAGAGACCATGAATTTGTTCTAGCCTGCAGTGGCACAGCCTGGTAGTTGTATTCTATGCTTGTAGTTTCAGAGACTTTTGTAAGAGTTTAATAATCTGGGCAATAAATATTTTTGCTTAGAAGTTGTTTTACAGAAAAATGAAGTTTTGGTTTGAATGTAGACTTGTTTGAAGCAAATTCAGTCTTTTACCTGCTTCTGCTGCCTGAGAACTGAGTAATTTTGTTTTGTGTTAAATATTTCTTTTCCTGCTTTGAAATCATGCTTCCTTTTACAGGTTAGGTCAATGCACTCCTGTGAAAGTATAAAACCTGCCCAGATGCGAAAAAAAACCATTTTAGTATCAATTGAACAGATACTTATGCTAAGTAAAATAAAATTGTCTGTTTTGTTTATTCGTTTCACTGTTTTCATGACCCCATTTAATGCTCAGTTTTTGACCATGTGAAGACAGAGAAAACAGTAAACCCCTGATCCTACAGAAAAAATGATGGTCAGACTCAGGGTTTATTTTGTCTGCCCTGGCTCACAGGAGCCTGTTTTTCCTTTCTGGGCCAAGCACGGCAGAGGGCAGGGAGGCAGCAGAGCCTGGTCCCACACTGACACTGGATTGTGGCCAGGAGGCCCCACTGTGCAGATTTGGAAGCCTCCTCAGCTCTGCTGATTTAGACAGAGCCAGTGGAAGCCGCTTTGTAACACCCAGTGGGAAAACTCATATAATTAAGCACGTCTTTATGTCTCTGCAGTTCCCGAATCTGCTTTGTAAATCTCCTCTTGGTTATCATTGTATCAGTTTAATTATAGATTTTCAGCAGAGGCTGACATGCAACAGGAGGGCAAATGGAGCATTGTGTTTCCGGGATTGCTCATTCCCAGCAGGTAACTGCAGGCACATATGGTGGGATTAGCCATTTGCTCCGCTGCTGACCTTGTGCGTGTGCAGGATCCCGGGGCTGCGAGCCGCTGCACTCCCACACTGCCATGAGGGTGAGTCTGGAGTGATGCAAAAGGAGACTTGGACAGGCAGATGATCATCGAGACAGCTCACTGCAAGATTTGCCTCTAATGATGTAGAGAAATGACTAATGCTGCAAGTTCCAGAACACAAACTCCAGAGATAACAGAAGTGCTAAAAAAAAGTACTTTCTGACAAAGAGGTCAGGAGGATATTGGTTCTGAGCGTGGCTGGGATTCGGCAGTGTTTTTCCTTAAGCATGGTTAAGTTCTTGTAAGGTCAGAGCTTTGCCGAATATTTCTATTTATTATTTGTGTCTTGCTAGTTGCTATGTACTGCAGTTGTAGTCCAGGCTCTGTTGTGCTGGTGGTGTTTGAACATGAGAGAAAAATGAGAGTATATCTGAGGAATGTATTAGGAGGGTACTTAACCCTACATTATCTCTGCCCTGGAACTTGCATGAAGTAAACTTCTGTGGGGAAATAACTTTTCTGAGCGTTACAAAGCTGATATTTGAGTGTGTATTTATGACATTTTTTTTAAACTGAGGAGGTAGAACGCCGCTTTGTAATTCCTTGTCCCAGGAGGTACTTACAGAAATTGAGTTTCAAGGGTTTGAGAAAGCCAGACTGAAGTGCTGGGGCTTCAGTGATGCTTCCTGCTGTGCTGGAGAGACCAGTGGGGAAACTGTAGTCATTCTTGCAGACATACAAAGATAAAGCAATCACCACTTTCAAACTGGGAAGGAATTTTTCCTGTGTATTCCCCAAGTGCTGTTAGGTGCTGCAGATCCTAATGCTGCCCACCCCACTGTTTCTCTAACCCTGCAATCCCACCGAATTTAGGAAAAAAACATTGGGTAGATGATTCAGCTTTCTGTGTCATTCAGCAGGTGAAATGGCATAACTTGATCTTAGTCCTTCTGCCACCAGGACAATGATTCTATTTGCAATTACGTCTGCACCTCTGCAGCACTAGAAACAAGGTCAGTAGCCGATCTCCTCTGCCCTGCTCTTTGCAACTTGCCCCAAAACCCACCCAGAAACTTCCAGCAGTGGAAAACACTATTAGAGCATTGCCTGGTTTTACAAAATACCACCCCATAGGTGACACCCTCCAGACAATTAAGAGAATTGGCTTTGGTATATAAAGCTCTTCCTACTTAGGATCCTGGATGCCTGGGCACCGACTCCTCTCAAGCTGACAGTTGGCGTCAATCACTATTTGAGAAACTTAGGCCTTGGGTACACAAAGATGCAGCACTTTTGTTTTTCATGTCTACTTCTCCTCACATCTATCCATCTTAACAGTGATGTTATTTCTGGCCTTCATTGTTTTGTTTCTGCTTTCAGCAAATAACGTAAGGGAAAGGTCTGTGACAATTTTAGGAAGCTTTAGAGAAGGAGGTTATTGATGGCTGCTACTTCTTCCACGGGCACTTGGAGAAATCCTTGAAATGATGTTTGCTGGCTTTGTGAAACGAATTATTACTATGGTAACAGCTGCTGAAATGTTACAGGAAAGTTTTTCTCTACTTTTCCTTTTTTTGTTTTTATGCTGACATGAAATCTTGTAGCCTTATTGCCAAGATGGTGGCATATTCGTTATGCAGCTCAAAAAAAGGGAAAGAAGCAAGCTTGTCAAAATCTTCATATTCAAGATCCGAGCAGCAGAAATAAACACCCTCCTACCTAAATAAACTAAGAAATGGGGAAGAAGGATCTATGCACATTGACTGGAGGAATCTTATTTTAAATGCTAGTGATTTTTAAAATTAAAGTATTATTTCATACTGGATTGATATCGCAATTCTAGAGCTATAGCTGTGCTTGACTTAGAAAATAAATTGCCTTTACAGCAGAATTTTCATCTTTCTCCCAGCAGGGCCAAAACTGCTGTTTGGTCCGTGGGTAAGTAGTAGAGAAAGAGCTGAATGCCCTGCCTGCACATCCTAGGGCTGATTTGGCCCAAAATGTCACATCCTCCTTGCTGGAATAAATGGCCCTAAATCATCAAAAGTGCAAATGTCTGCTACATGACCACACAAGGCACAAGAAAGGAAGCTCTGGCTGTCTGAGTGTAGACGTCTCATTTTTGTTATCACAGTGGACACTAAAGGATATGAAGTGTGGAAGTTCAAAACAAAAGTTAATAGAAGTTTATTGCAGCCTTTCTTAAGGGAGAAGAAAGGGTTTCCTTGTTCAGTTCTAGCATGTAAATGATGAGGACATTGAAGAGTCAGTGGTTGACAGTGGAGGTGGACAGAGAAGTAAATGGGCTGTCCTCAACATCCAGGTGTATTGTCCACCATGGATAGACCCCCAGCCCTGGCAACTCATCCCGTTGTAGGGGTGAAAGGAACCTTGCCAAGCCAGTTCAATTATCTGCTGTGAAGCAGAGTCTGCACTTGTGTATCCTCTAGACTCAGGAAAATTCAGCACCAACTCAATTCAGCCCCCAAGCACTGGCACCAGAGACGTTTTTTGGCAAATCGTGAATCTTATTCCCTATAAATCTGTGGCAATTAGGAGCAATTCCACTGAATTGAATGGGATCATTCATGTAAATACAGATGAGATCATATTTATGCTTCTATTCAACCAGTCTTAGCAGGGAGTGATTCCTGAACAAAACTAAGGCTCAGGTTTGAATTCATTTTAACAATCCTTCCCATCACTCCTGCCCCTTTAAATCCAAAATAAAATATTGCATGGAGTGCTTTCATAAATAATTTACGTTCTGCCTGACACCAGTCAGGGAGGCATAAAGCTTTCTGTGTGTGCATGCTGCTTCCAGAGCTCAGCAGCAACTAGATCTGAATTTAAAACAAAAAATCTGAAGATTTTTGTTTTTCTATGAGGGTGGAAGAGGTTCAGGGACTTTGAAAGAGTCAATTCAGGCCCCACCACATCAAACACTGTCTGTGGTGTTTGAAAAAGCACTGTTCATTCATCCTGACCCCCCAGATGGGAGAGGGCTGACGTGAAGAGAAGTGGCTTTGTGGTTAAGGAACTGGGTGGAACTCCTGGGATTTTGGCTCAAGCCTCTGCTCTGCTTTAGGTGATGTTGGCCAGACACAATGAACTCCTGTGCTGAGATTCCAGGCTACTCCCAAACAAGCTGAGAAGCAGAATAGTTGCATTGATACGTTGTGTTCAGGCAAAGGTACCTGCTGCCCGTTGAGGTTTAGCTATCACAACAGGTGTGTCTTGTTTTCCCAAATGACCTTGCAAAATTGCTAAATTTCCACCTTTCAGAGCGAGGGTAATTCCTGGGCAAGTTGTGGAGCTGGGAGCTGTTTTTCCAAAAGTCTTTCACGACCTTGGGCAAAGCACTTAGGCAGAAATTTAGTGAAGTATTAAAGCATTTCAGTCCTATTGAGGGCTTATCTCTGGTTCATTTCAGTGGGATTTAGGGTTCCACTTTCTACTTAAGTACTTAAATCTTTTTGTGATCCATAAAAATCTTAAAGTTTCTCTTTGGAAAAAAAGGGAATCATAAAATATCTTGTCTCACAGGGATGTTCTGAGAAGAAATTAAAAATTGTGAAAAAACAAAAAATAAATCACTATGAGGCTATGTAGATGTGATAGAATGATCATGTATTCCCTAAAACAAATCCTGGAACACATGCTTGGCATGAGTGTTGTACAAGTGTTTCCACGCTGGCAAGAGCACCCAGCCCACGGTGCACAAAGCTCATCCTATAATTTACAGCAAACCTCGGGAAAAATATTTCTTTCACTTAAAAAACCCAAAAAACTCTGCCTGTGGCATGGCATCTGGAACATGCTTAGCAAGCAGCAGGAGCTCTTTATAATTCATCAAAAACGCCACACAGATAATGAGACAAGGTTCCTTGCTGTAGCTAAATATTTCTTCCCAATGCTGCTTCAAAACAAAAATTACCAAGGTGGTGGGCGTGGGGAAGCCTTGCTCCAGCCCCGGGGTCTGGTGTGTCCCAGGCAGGAGCAGTGCCCAGAGCTGCACTCGTGTCTGGGGCACCATTTGCCCCCCACTCCAGGGATGCTCCAGCACAAAGCACCAAGGCACAAATCTCTCCTGCCTGGCTCTGGCACAGAATTTGGGCTAAAGTGTCCAAGCTGCAGCTAAATGAGCTTCAAAAAGCTGTCAGAGCTGTCTTGGGAGCTCTGCTGCTGCCCTCTGCCACCACCGTGCTTTCAGATGGGCTGGGGTGGGAGAGTTTTCTGGCTCCAGACAGACCCAGAAAATGTTGGTGGAAGAGAGGGCAAGCTGGGTTTGGGCTTGTTTTGTTTCTAGATGACACTGTGGACAGGGTTGAGCTGAGCCTGCCTGTGGCCCTGGGGAAAGAAAATGTCTGTGGGAAATGATTCTTTCGCTTGGCACCATTTCCAGTGGGAATCAGTAAGGATTTCAAAGATGTTCCCCCTGATGTGCTAAAGCTTAGCTTAAAAAACCAGAGAGATGAAAGGGCAGCCTCCTCTGGCGCGCGATGAGATGTGACAGGGAGAGCGGCTGCTGCTGCACCGAGCTGTAATGAGTTCCTGTAAGGGGAGTCACAAGCACTAAAAAGTCAAATGAGCAGGAACGACGGTGTGCAGGGTGATTCCAGCGGTGCCAGGGCTGCCTGTGCACATGGTGCCTTCAGTCCCGCTCCTTTGCACGGCTCTGTAATTCCATGGGCTCGGGGGGGCCTCTGAGGTGTCTGGAAAGAGAGGGAGAGAGGGAGAATTGCTGCACCACACAGGCTTGCTCTGCATTTTGGCCACCGTCCCTCACTGTTTGTTTGATTTTTTCCTTTGTCTTTAAAGGTAAACCGCAGAGACTGATACTCTAACAGAAGAGAGTGAGGTGCCTGTACTCCCCTGAAAAGCTGTTAGCTTATTTCCTAGTCTTACAGCTGTCTTTTCCAGTCTGTGGCTGAAGCTGTAATGCAGAGATAGGGGATTTTCCATCATGTTGTGTGAATCTGGGAGGGCTGTGAGGCTCTGTAATTCTGCAAACTTTTAGAAGCACAATCTCTTTGTGGGGTTCTGCGTCCGTGCTCTTCCACCTGTATTGTGGCAAACTTGTAGGTGTAATGTGTGTTTGTATCAATGAATCCATGGTTTCCTTCTTCTTTTTCTCCTGTTTAGTTTCATGAATCTGTTAGAAATTAGTAAGGAAGACTAGGAAATCACCCCATCCCTCTGTCTGTGGGATACAATGTCAAAACCAAGAGAGCACCAAAGGAGAAAACAGAACAGTGAAGGGGATGAGGGGATGGAAGTGCTTCCACCTGCTCTACCTTCCCTGCATAAGCTCTGCATCTAATTGCAAACTGAAGAATGAGAGAAGCAACGTTAGAGAGAGGCGTATGAATGATTTGCTAATAGCTGTAAGCAGAGATTTCCCTCTCTCCTTCAGTTTGGAGCATGCCTTATGGTCTCAATAACACTGAGTGAGTGATGTGCACTTCTGCCTTGGGGATGACAAATGGCTCTCAGTGATTAGGAATGGGACTACCTTCATCTCTGGGGTAAGCAGCCAAGCTAACTCTGAAGACAGTGGGGATGTAGGAGTTATTGTGGCAATAACCTGTTGAGTCACTGCTTTTTATTGTACAATTATTTGTGTTCAGGTCTGATGCCTAAATAATGTGCAATACTGAAAGGTTGCAAAAAAGGAAATGAATGCAGAGAACATTGCTCCACATGGCAGAATGTCCCTGCTGAATAAAATCTATAGCTATTTCCCTTAATCTCTAGTTAATAAGGTTCAAAAAATGATGGCTGGACTCCTTAGGGGCTGACATCTGAGCGCAGTTCAGAGGAGTAGCCCGAAGTTCAGAGACTTCTCTGAAGCTTCTCTCATCCATTTGAACGTCATAGGGTCTTCAAACCTGGGCTGAAACCCCTGTGAGGACACACTTCTCAGGTACCCCCTGGAGCACAGGAGTGCAAAGGTACACAGAACTCATGCCATTTCAAGCCTGAAAACAGAAGTTTGTGATGTATTGGTAATAGGTGGAGATTTAGAGTGGAGAAGCATCTTAATGGCTGGTTTCAAACAATGGAAAATCTCACCTTTGTTTAAAGTATGGAGTGTGCAAGGCCTCTTATTAACAAATGAGGGAGGGCTTTGCAACCTGTCCCTATTCACTCAATGTTCATCTGATTTATTCCATATCCTGTCTAGGGTAAGACTGGTTATCATACCCCAGCCCAGTGTCAGCACCCTAACACAAAGACAAAACACACTCCCATGTTTGAGCTGCTGGGATTTCTCTAGGAGCTCAAATTGCACAGGCACATCCTTTTGCACACAGAGCTCCAGGGCCCAGTGCTTTCACATGGACTGAGAAACAATAGGGCCCTCCTCCAGGGCAGCAACATCCACATCCCTGCATGTGGTGCACGTATGCCTGCAGGATGTGACCTGGTCACACACACATCTAGGCTGTGGCTCTCCACAGGGCAGCACCCTTAGAAACATGGCAGGTTTCCATAACAGATCCAGTTTCAGTAGGAGCCTTCTATCCTGAAGAGAAATACTGTTTTTTGTGTGAGAGAGCGAGTGAGCGAGCCACGCAGAGCCTAGCAACTCTGGATTTCTGGATTGCATTCCTCAGCACAAGAGCTGGCAGCCTGTCAAAGACAGTCTTTAAGTATGCACATATATTTTTGCAAATTGGACACTAAGTGTTTTAGCAGAAACCTGGTACGAATGGGAGATGTTTCCAATCAAAAGTCAACATGCTGCTGATCCAGCTCATGGCAGTATCCTGCCCTTGGGGAGGGAGATGTTGAAGTGCCTGGCTCCCATGAGATGACAGATAAAGGAACCAGGGTTACTGACCGTGACTTGTTGACTCATGTACCTCTCAGGCTGCTGCGATTCCTGCACCAGCCCTGCAGCTCATTGCACAAAATACCAGCTTTATCCTCTTTCCCATCCCTGGCTTACCTTACTGGCCTCCAGTCTCCTGTCCTTGGAGTCCTTTGACATCACTGTGAGTTCTGAAAATCTGACTTTGCCTGAAACATTATTTAGACTATTTAGAAATTGTGTGACTACAATTGTGTGACTGTGTGTCACATCTGTGAATGTTGTCTGGGGCTTTGAAAGAAAGTACATATGAAGTAGCGAGGAGGAAGTGTATGAAAATCCTCAGCTTGGGTTTAAACAATGATGACTAAGGATTGTCTATGCAGGAGTTTCCTGTGCAGAGAGGTAGGCTTGGAAGTGCTTTGCTTAGCTGCCACTTCCATCTGCAGTGTCTGGATCTATCCCTCCCACAGGTTTCTGAGGTAGGAGCATGGCTGAGTTTTCCAGGCACAAGAGAGTAGCACCTGAGATGCTGTTCATGGAGACCTTGCACAGAGTGTACAGAAAACTGGAAATTCATTTTCTTGCTTAGAGGTCTGTATTATTTATGGTATTGCTGAAAAATCCATGTTCTTTTCAATATTAGAACAGAGACTGGGAGAGTTCATCTGCAGTGCTTATGGAGTAGTCAGAGACAGGTGGAATGTGCTCCTTTATCACATGTTTGGATGCACATATATGTTTATTGTGTGTCTGTAGAACTTTGTATTCTAAGAGCATCTTTGCTGCTTGCCCTGAGTTACTGACAGATCTGCAGTGCTTCCAAATACCTGAGAACACACAGCCAGCATGGTATTCGGACAAATATTTTTAATAACGTGTTATAAAAGTACCCAAAAGGACAAAGAACTGCAAAGGTGCATTCAAAATAAGTGAAATTCTGCAGTTCTGGGTTGTTTATTTCATAAAAGCCATCTTGATAAGCAGGAAAGTAAAAGGACAACTTTCCAAAGCAGAGGTAAGGTTGTTCCTGGCAGGAGCCCTCCTACTTTGTTGGCTTTCACGACTGCCCATGGCCTTACCTGCTCTCTGGGCTTCTGAAAATGTCCAGGCACTATTGACTCGATTTTGTGATAAAAGATAGAAATGCTTTATTATGTGCACTTTCCTCTTAATCCACTAAAACAAAGCTCCTTTTTCATTTTGTTTTCTTCTCAGATTGTCTATGTGACAGTTGTCTGTCAGGCTGTCACATTAAATGCTGTATTCAGGTATTAGAGAGAGGACAATGCCAACGGTAGCTATCAGTACTTCAGCTTTCAGGATGTTTTGAGGGTTCTCAGGCAAACTGAATTCAAGGTGTTGGAATGTGAGGACCCTTGTTTTCCTACCTCTCCTCATGAAGTCTCTGATTCCTCCAGAGCACCATAGCTCATCCTCCTCGAATCCACAGAGGGAAGGCGAGGTGTTGTTTCAGTGCACCTTCCTGGATCCTTGATGCACTCTTGAAGGCTCTTTGATTGCAGCGTTATTTCCTCTCAGAGCTGATGCGATTCCCTCTGTGCCACAATAAAACTTAACAATCTTTCTTTCCTTTCAAGAGAAAGGAAGCAATTTAAAAAAATATATAGCCACATATATCCCCAGCATTTCTAGGCTAAAAAATATATCACATTTAAAAAGTTGTGGCTTTGGTTCTGCAGGCTCTCCCACATCTGAACAATGCAGTGTCATGCTCCAAAACTTCATGACTTGTAAGATTCAGTGCTGGGTTGGTAACTTATACGTTGTATTTTTTGAAATGTGGCAGTGTTGTATATCATTGGAAAGAAAAAATTCGTATTTGTCCTCTGATATTGAGCAGTGATTAGTAGCCATGTCAAAACTGAATTAGAAATATTTTAAATTGTGTCACTCACTAGCATATAAAAAGTATATTAGATTATCTTAGAATGTTTTTATGGCTCCATGTGAGTAATTCGACAGATGGTACAAAGGCACTCTGTTATAATGTTAAAGCAATGTAAAAAATTGTCTTGTTTAAAATAAGAAAATAAATTCTCAGAAAATTCTACAACAGTTTCACAAGTGTGCCGTGTGCTGCATACATAAAGGAGTGAATGTGAATCCTTAATGCCATGCCTGCCTTAAAATCCCAAGTAAAATCTCATGAAAGTAGTAATGTTGTCCCACATGTACACTGAGAAAATATTTGCATTCCATGGTTCTGTATCTGTCTTGAAGATCAATGTGCATATGCAGGTACAGGCCGTGTTCGGAGAGTACATGAATTAGAGAAACATATCCAGCTGCTGTGAAATCAGGCTAAATTTGCAGCACAAATTAGGTGGAAATTTTCCATATTTGTATTTAAAACCTGCATACTCAAGAGCTTTGGAACTAAACAAGCCCCATCTGTTTTAAAAATTATACAGCACTATGAACCAGCCGCAGTATACATCAAAATTTGGGATGTTGTGTAAGAAACAGCAATTTCTAGGGTAGAAAGAAGATTTCAAAAAAGTTATTTTGTATGTCTCTTCTTGAAGCAGTTGATTAAATGCACTTATTGCCTAAAAGAGTACAGTAAGTTTTTTGTGTTAATTGTGAAGTATTTCCAAGCCTGATTCTCTGATGGAAGTGTTCCATCACACCTTATGGCTGCTCTGTATTAGCTGGTAGGGCCTGCTCAGCGAGGAGAGGGCTCTCTCTGGCACCAGCCACCCCAGGGTTGGTGTTGAATGGGAATTTCCAGTGATATGTGTGTTTTCCACAGTCTGTGCATCAGGTAACTGTTCTTCCTAGGACACACCTGTAGACACAAGGAGGAGCAGGTGGTCAGGAGCAATCAGCATAGATTGAGGAAAAAAAGCCTGCCTGACCTGATTGCCTTCAGTGATGAACCAACAGCATTTGTGAGTGGGTGAGGAACCTCCCTGTCATTTACCTGGACTTCAGCAAGGCTTTAATCCATCTCCTAGATAGTGCTTTGTGTAGTGTGGGACATTACATTCTGAGTGGATGGAGACCTCAATAGATGGACAGAGAACTCAGCCAGATGATTTAGCTCATTGATCCCAGGCACACTCACAGGCAGGTAACAAGGCAGTACTCCAGCATCTCTTCTGGGACCTGTTTGTGAACTTTACCAGTGACCTGGAGGAGGGGATGGAGCATGCTTTTGTCAAGTTTTCAGGAGACACCAATTTCCAGGTGCTATCTGTCTGTAGCTTGAGGGCAGACCAGCCATTCAGAGGGACCTTGAAAGGCCTGCAGGAGCCATACAAAATTCGATAAGGATCAATACAAACTCTTCATCTGGGAAGAAAAAGCCCTGTAACAGTAAAGGCTCCAAAAGGCAGAGCCAGACTCTTCACTGAAAGTGGTGGAAGGACCAGAGACAGCAGACATAAACTGTACAAGAGAGATTCATACTGAGTATAAGGAAAACTGTTTCCCCTAGGATGACTCTGAAGCAGTGGAGCAGGCTGCCAGAAGGGCTGTGAAGTTTCCATTCTTGGAAGCTTTTAGGACCTGACTGGACAAAGCTCTGAGCCACCTGGTCCGACCTCAGGCTGGCACTGCTTTGAGCAGCAGGTTGCACATGGAGATTTCCTGGGCTGCCCTCCAACCTGAATTACCCTGTGTGATCCTCTGACAGTTTAACATTTTAGGATTTAATATTTTTTAGACTTGCAGGTAAAAGGACTTCCCAGACCTGACCACAGGGAAGTCAGACGTACATATATTAGCCTGGGATTTGATATTTCAACTCACCCGAAGAGTCTGTAATGTAATAGAAAATGCAGCTCTGTAAAATGACAAACCTGCTGTACATTGACTGAGTGTAACAGGCCTGCTCAGCTTGGTTTTCTTTCAATTATCTCTGCTGGCTCAAACACTGGAATGTGTTACTGTAATAAGCAGCAGAATAGTGGCCACTCACCTGGAGTTTGCAGGGGGACATCTGTAAGTTCCTTGTATTCAGGAGACACTGTATTGCCTGAATTACTGATAGCAGATTTGCTGTTCTAGGGAGAGAGGGAAGAAAACAGAAAAGTTGACTCAAAGCTCATGTAAACAATTAGTAGCAAGTAAACCAGGTGTGAACCGAGAGCACATCAGCTAACGCCCCGAATTCCTCTGTGTGAAGCAGCTGACTTCACGCAGAAGGTGCAGCGAGGCCCTGGCCAGATGCCCCTCTGCAGGTTCAGCTGAGCAGACAGAAGATGCTACAGATGCAGGTGTTCCTCAGTGCTCCTGTGCCAGAGGCTGCTGCCCCTTCCTCTTTGCTGGACGAAGGGGTTTGCCCGAGCACAGACACTTTTGGTCAGGCAATACCAGCAGAGCTGGCACAAACTGGCCATGTGGTGGGTGTGAGCTGGTCCCAGGGGATTGCTGATGTGAGTTAGGGAATGCTCCCGTGCTCAATGTGGCAGATCCAGTGCAGGAGCAGGTGCCAGCAGCACCTCACATGGAGGAGCATCTACCTGAAAAACGAGTGCCGAGGAACAGATGAGCTGTGAATTCACACCCCTCTCACTGTGCATTGGTTTTGTCACTTCCAGAGGGTGATTAGGTTGCTGTGTCACTGTCAGTGAACGACAGCACCCACTCACCTTTTCTGAAAACCCCCTGGTCTGTTGTACACAGGCCTTGATTATTGCTGTCTTCCTCATTGACTCTCAGGAGTATGAATGTTTTACAGAAGCACAGATGTTACCCAGAAAATTCCAAAGTTGTAGAATTGCCTCATACTTCTAATGCTTTTAGCTTCACTTTGATATTTCCCTGAAGGATGCAATGCCTTCTCACATCTCTTTCTGGACAGAAAGTCCCTTTGTAATGTCCTTATACTGCAGAATTTTGTTTCTTTTTTTGTTTTGTTTTTAATTTAAAAGCTTGCTTTGGGAGTTGTTTCACCTTCCATGACAGTCAGTCCCCAGGAATTATTTTGCTTTTACATAATGTGCACATCTGTGTTCTGCCTGTGGTGTGCAAACCAGCAGAATGCTGGCTGTTAATAACAACCATATATCCACTGCTTTCCTACTGCCCCTGTGACCCTTCCCAAAGTCATTGGCAATTCACCATCTTGTAGTAACTCCTAATGAGCAGCGTGCAAGGGGTGAATTCCTGATGGTTTAGTGTGGCTGTTAAGTGTCCTCAATGCCCCTTATGTCCTGAAAAGTTCTGGACTCTAGAGGACAGTTTCAGTTCACCTGTCACCAAACTGTGACCACCTCTGCAATGGGCATGGCAAGTATTGAACAGGCCCCATTTGATCAAAAATATGCTCTAAGGGTAGAATCTGTTCATGATTATTTGTGGCAGACGTTTGCCTGTCCTGCAGTGACATGGGAGAACAGCTCCTTAAATCACAGGACTGTCAGCAGCTGCAAACATCTGTGGATGTGGGATCTGTAATCTCTCCGACCTTGACATTGCTGTTTAATCTCTGCTATTTGGAACTACAGGGTTTTTTTTTATTATATTTTTTTATAGGAGTCACATAAAATCCACTGCAGGAAGAAATCACTGCACATTTCTCATTTGAATGGCAATAGACATTGCAGGAGTACATGTATATGCCTGTATGTGTGTATCTATACACACACACATGTATATATATATGTGTGTGTAAATAAAACCACAGGGAGCTCTAACACAAACATTACCCCATACTGTGAAGCTAAATGGAGACAACAGACATGGAGGTATGGGGATGAAGCTGTAGAGTTTTCAGTGGTGCAATAAGGAAAAGTAGATGTGCCTTGGTGTCTCGGTGGTGACACCCATGAGAGCCCAACACATGCCTCAAGGACAACACACCCAGAGAGGTGTAATCGTTCCCTGTTAAGGTGCTCATTGTTTTGGAACCGAGGACTGAGGACTTCGTTTACTGATCAAAGCACTGCCTTTGATTAATCAGTTTTGAAATGAATGAATTTCTAAGTTCTTATTTTTCGCTTTTCTTAGGGGAAATACTTCAAAAGCCTCTTGATCTTTGGTGATAGGCATTTAGTAAAAGGCAGGTATGCTTTTACAAAAAGAACCCTGGAAGTCTCGTTGTAAAGGGTAACGTGTATCAAAACATTCAGAACATGTTCAGCAGGTCTATTGGCTTCAGCAGGCCCCTGCACACTCACAGAGTTGCTCTTGTGCTCATTCTTTAACAGGATCAACGGTTTTAAAAGGTAAAATCAGGCTGCTGGTCTGTGGAAAAAAAAGGGCAATATCTACTGCAAAGGTCAGAAAATATTAATGTGGCATCTTACACTAACAGAGTACAGGCAGCACAAATCTCTACAAATAGGCATCCTGCTGGTAACCAATTGAAATGTAGGAGGTAGTTAATGTCTTTCAATTGTAAGTGTCATTTGATCCCCAGGGAGACATTTAATGGATGGTATTTTCCTACTGAGAGTCCTGTCTTTTTTTTCTGTACTTCATTAGTAATAGTTCACGGTCCTTATGTTCATAAAAAATGTATGCACTGCTTACCTGATTTTTCACATTTCACACACTGTATTAGGAAAATTGATGTTGTTCCTACAGAATTAAATAGAATACTTTATCTTTAATTATATGGTGTCTTCCTGTCTGCAAGCAGGTTTCCCCCACTACTTATTACCAAGCCAAAGAGAAGGGAAGAACAGAATAGAAAAGATAACAGTACTGGAATAAAATAACGGCTGTTTGCAAATCCGCTTGCTGTGAAATTTTCCCCCCTCCCCATCCAAGCTGTGTGGTCTGGATTGGTCTTGGGGATCCTTCAGAATGCAGGTCCTAGCTGAGGTATCTATGGGAAACGGATGCCTCACTCCTTCTGTGGAGGTGGACCTGTGATATGAAACACTCATTTACGGAGTATGAATAATTTTATCCATAAGTGGAATCTTGCAGTTGTTTGACAGGGTAGAGCATTAATACCTACTGCTGTTAGAAGGGAGAAAAATAATCACTCAAAGAACTCAAAATTCCACAAGTAGAGCTACCTGGAGTAATTTCAGATTCAAAACTCAAGCTGTTTCCCTCCAAGTGTTTCCCTGGTGGCTCGGGGAGACTACACTGACCCACCTCTCTTCCCCAGGATCAGGGGCTGGCATTCATTTTCTGACATCATCTTGGGTGACTGTTCTCGTGTTTTCTCACAATGTTTTAACTCAAACTTACTTTCTGATAACCTTGATCAACTTCCCAATAAGCAGATCATTTAGTAATAGAAATACCTTACTTTAATGGTCTGACTAAATACAAAAAACCACTCTAACATGCAAATATAGAGCCTCTCAGGAGCTGCTCTGTGTTGATGGGGTTCAGTTCAGAAATGCATCTCTCTCTGCCTTTGTGGCTGTAGTATTCCTGCATGGGGCACTTGCCTGGGATGGGAGAGAACAGGCCATGCTGTCTGTCATAAACCAGCCCCCTGTAAGCCACGAAAATACTCTGGATTCATTGCAAATGAATTCACTGAGAGTGGAAAAAATCTGAAAAAAAAAGTGCTAAAAAGTGCTTTTGTGCATCAGACATGAGCTCTGCAGGTGCAGGAGCTTGCTGTGCCACCACAACCAAGGAGCTGCTCCTCCTGTGTTTGTACTTACACACGTGTTTGAGTGCTCTGCTGAAGCAGAATCAAGCGAGCAGTTTCAATATTGACTTGTTTTTGTAAAGTTGAGCATGTTGTGTTTTGTTACATAGCTTGCGGTGGTGAGAGAAATCCATTATACTTGAAGTTAATTAGTATGGGAAGACTGTAATTTATCGAGATTGCCTGAATGGAAGTAAGGGCATTGCTATTTAATTAGCAAGTGCATTTGGATTTTTAGATTATTTGTTCCTTTTTGATTTTATTCAAAATATTGTAAGTGCTTTGCATATAATGAAAGAAGAATAGATTAAGGACAGGCGACTAAAAAGACATTAAAAACCTATGACATAATATTAATTTTTTTGCTATTAAGTGCGTGCTTTTGATCAGATAAGAGAACTTTTATTGCTGTGGTCTATTCTCATTTTGTATCTTAATTATGCCTGAAAAGATTCTTTAAATGACAAAGTCCTAATTTATATTACCACAAAGGACCAATCTTACAGAGTTATTAAACCAGGACGTGCCTGTTCCTTGCTTCTTCTGCTTTCCTGTTTCTGAGACCTTCCACTGAAGTCATGGGCACCTTCAGCTGATTTCCAGAAATGTTTACACTTAGCTGTGTTTTACACTGTGGGCTGCTTTCTTTGTTTTCCTTAATTTAAATCATTGTAGATTGAAACTTCACTAACATCACTACTTCTCCAAATGAACAAGTTTTAGGATAAGAGGAAATGGCCTCAAGTTGCACCAGAGGAGGTTTTCATTGGATATTAGGGAAAATTTCTTCACCAAAAAGGTTGTCAAGCACTGGAACAGGCTGCCCAAGGAGGCAGTGGAGCCACCATCCCTGGAGGGATTTAAAAGATGTGTGAATGCGGCATTTGGGAATGTGGTTCACTGTGGCCTTAGAGGTGCTGGGGCAATGGTTGGACACGATGATCTTGTTTCCAAAGTAAATGGTTCTATAATTCACAGCTGCTCTCCTCCATGGAGAGTGAAGCTGCTGCTGCTCACAGGATGGGCCTTGTCCCTCCAGGTCCTAACACTGCAGCGTACCCCAGTAAGGGACAGTGGGATGGGGCATTGTCATGCCAAGTGCACTGAATAAAGCAGAGAAAATTCTCTCTGAGGAGCACACAACATGCTCAGTCCATCCATCCATCCATCCATCCATCCATCCATCCATCCATCCATCCATCCATCCATCCATCCATCCATCCATCCATCCATCCATCCATCCAT
>VWZT01000741.1:509072-524473 GCA_013397055.1 Pachycephala philippinensis
CCGTCCCCTCGGAGCGGGGCTGGCGCGGCCATGGCGCTGAGGGCGGCTGAGGGAGATCCCCGCGCGGCGGGCGCCCCCTGGCGGCCGCCTGTGCCCCGCGGGGCCCGGCCTGTGCTCCGCGGGCCGCAGCAAACTCCGAGAGCCGGGAGATATAAACCTCTAACATCGCTTTTTTAAACCCTCCGGGACAGACAGAGCCTCCAACACCGCCTTTTAGTGCTAGCGAGTAAGGTGTTATTTTGTTCTAGCTCAAGAAGTGTGTGTCTGTGTGGCCCACAAAATTTTCTGCCCTCTACACGACACTGATATAAAACTTCTTCACCTGTCTATATATTTTTAGCAAACAAAGAAATCAATGTTCACTGATTATAAATTACACAATTCTTTCATTAATTAGTATTCTGTCCTCTCTCGGTTATGGATTTCTCGCTGTTCCTGCTAATTTGTATTTTTAGTCTTTTTAGTATCTTTTTTCCCCCGGCGGGGACTTTCCAACACTCATATACTCAGTTAGCTTCTTCTTTACCTCTGGTTCCTGCAAAACATCTTTGTAGTCCATAAACTCTTCACTTCTTGTATTGAATTTCAACAATACATCACTCTCTCCCAGGCCTTACTCACTGAAGCATATCAAAGTCAGCTTAGCAAAACTTAAAGTGTCTGTAATTTTCCCAAGCTGTATTCCCACACTACCTGCTCATGCTAAATTTTACTACATGCTGGCTAAAAGTGATTTAACACATTGCTTATAATTAATATACTGCTTATGATTAAATAAACCTAATTAATTAAAATTAATTAAATCCATTAATTAAAAAAAATTAGAAAAGTTATATACTTTCCAACAGAAGGACAAGGATTTGGTAGATGGTCATAACCTTTTTAATCTCAAATTTTATGCAGGTATTTGCAGCTGCCTCTGCACGAGCAAGCTCCATATCTCTACACAGCTCCCTTCTGCTTCCTATGAACAGTGATAATATCACTTCCCTGCCTCCCAAGACTGCTGTGAGTAAATTAATTAGAAAATTATTTGGCTGGGGTAGTCTGTCCCTAACGCTCTAGTAAAATTTGCTCCTATAGTTGTGACAGTTGTACGAGTGCAGTATTTTATAAAACACCCACACAAGGGAGGGGATTCTGCCCCTGCCCTGCTCAGGTGAGATCCCACCTGCAGAGCTGCTTCCAGCTCTGGGGTTCCAGCACAGCGAGGACACAGAGCTGTTGGATGAGTCCAGAGGAGATCACCAAGGTGATCAGAGGAATGGAGCAACTCTGCTACGAGGAAAGGTTGAGAGAATTGGGATTGTTCAGACTGGAAAAGAGAAGGCTTTGGAGCGACCTGATTCCCTTACCTGAAGGGAGATGACAAGAAAGGGGGAGAGAGACTTTTTACAAGAACATGCAGTGACAGCACAGGGTGAAATGGCTTCAAACTGACACAGAGGAGGTTTAATTAGATACCAGAAAAAAATTGTTTACTGTGAGGGTGTTGACACCCTGGCACAGGATGCCCCATGCTTGGAAGTGTTCAAGGTCAGGTTGGATGGGACTTGGAGCAACCTGGTCTAGTGAAAGGTGTCCCTGCCCACGACAGGGGGATGGAGGGAAATTATCTGTAAGGTCCCTTCCAACCCAGGCCCTTCTATGATTTTGTGATTCTATGATCTGCTGCATCTACTCTCTTTGTGCACACTGCTGTAGGAATTACAGATGCTGCCAATGAGTATACCTAGCTCTGAAAGAAGTTGCTGGAACTTCCGTGTTCCCCACTTTAGTGGCTGTAATTTAAAAATCCACATTTGTAGTGCACGGTGAGCTGTCAAAGCTGAGATCTGCAGGATCTGAAGAATTTTGTGACAGCTGCAGGATGGCATTTCAGTTTCCATGGAAACTGGCACAAAAATCAAGGTGAAGTGTTGGCTGATTATCTAATAATAAAACTGAGCATTTAAATATGAAGTTCTTCACCTTCCTTTTGCTGAGACAACTTCTATTCCTACAGCACCCAGCAAATACAATAGAGGCCTCGTGTCTTCAAACTGTGGTCACAGCTTGGGCTGTGTAATTTCCTTTCCAGAGATGAAAGACAAAATTCAGCCTTGACCCATTCAGGCATGGAGCCTTATGCTCTGCTTTTAAGATAAAAGGCTGATTTGTCCCCACAATTACTGCACAAACCAACACCATTGTTTATATGACAAATTACAGAGTAATAGTTCTTTTGCTTTACTGTGTGCTTTTCTGCTATGCATTTCCAGAACCTTTTGGTGCTCAAATGCATTTCCTTGTAAGTAATTCTCATTGCATACACTTTTTTATCTGCCCACACTCTTGCTTATCACCTGAATTTAATGGCTCTTTGGCTCTGCACTCACTGGACTCTTGTTTTGAATCAGTGAGTTTGATCGTTTTGCTGAACATTCCTTTTTTCAGGTCATTGATTTCTAAGGTTAACAAAATGAATCCTCCTACTGCTCCTTGCTACGTCCCACTAATCTCATTGCTATATCCTGAACTGCTCAATTACCTTTTGTCTTCAATTTCAAATGCATTTATCAAACCCACAGATCAGTCTTTTGTGCAGGAAGCAGTTTCATATTGGATTCAAGAACACATTCATGTGAGTATTTCTCATACTTATATCTCAATTTGCTTAGGCTGTTTAAATTTTCTTGGTTAATTTGCTTCTTGACATACCCTTTTAAGTGTACTTTCTCCACTGCTTATATTTTGCCAGAGATGTCTTTCTTTCTAACCTCTAATCTTTTCTGCTCTTGAAGTGGTGTCTTCCAGTATTTGATAGTGTTGACTTTCTACTTTGCAGCACTTTATCTTTTCTACCTTCCTGAATAATTTGACTCCTTTCCCATCCTTTGTTCACTCTAGGCAGAGAGTAAGAGCCAATATTCTTCTGAAGGACCTTTGCTCAGTTTTTCCCAATAGGAAATTGGGGATTTTCTTAGGGCTGTCTTTTTTATCTCTAACTCCACGTCCCACTTTTTTTGACAGGGCGTTGATACCTGCTTTGCCAGGTTTGACATGATCAGTTGTATCTTGGCTCGGACACACTGAGGAGAAAACAAAGGCAAAAACCCAAAGCAGTGAAGTCCATGGCCTAACACCGCATGATACACTTTGGATCACCTGGGTATTAATTCAGAAGGGGGCCAAGCATAAGTCGTACTCCTTTGATATGATCTGTTTCAAACCCAAACGATCCCAGTTTCAGTGTCTATAACTGAGTCTGCTCTCACAGATATTGTCTTTGCTAGGAGTGCAATATGGAGAAGAAAGGGCTTTTTACACATTCATTAGCATGTCAAGGGGTTGTCTTTAAGTGTATTACAACAGCAAGGGCCACATGTCTTTCACAAATGTAATAAAAGAAGCCCAGACTAAATTCTGACTGCAGAAACCCCTGTGCAGCCTGTTTAGGGCTCTGTCACTCTGAGCTGCATTTTACATATCAGAAATCTCTTCTTTCCAGTGCCCGAGGACCATGTAGCCATTTACAAATCACACCGACATCCCAGAACAAGTCCCTGCTTTGGCAGTGGTTCAGAGGGCTGGGATCTCAGGAATAAACAAAAACGCTGAAGCTCTCAAGCACAGTAGCTTCTTTGCTAAAGAGAGGCACATTCTTAACAGTAACTGAATATGGCTGAAGATAAAAGTTTGATACCAGAGCACCGAGAAAGAATACAAAGGACGCCACTCCTAATCGACAAGCTTGCTTAGAAATACTGTTCTCTTTGGAAGAAAAGCTGAAAGAAGTCCTGCTTTGGAAGGTACCTTTTGACAAAAACTTGGGTTTATAGGATTTTTTATCTCAGATGATCCTATTTTATTTTAAATGTATCAAGTTAATTAAGGGTCATGTAATTTCTTTCACAGAAGAACTGAAGCTCTGGGCTCCTCTGGGGAAACACAGTTGAACATGTGAAATGAGTACCCCAAAAACCTCATGGTAAGTCCCCTCACATTCAGACAATTATCTTCCAGTCATCTGAGAAACTATGAAAAACCCCAAGCCCACAATACCCATACACTTTAAGCAGAGGTGTGGGGGGTGTGTCACATTTTAGAAAAGAAGTGGACACAAAGGTACTTCTGTTTAAAAGCCTCCCAGGTACTCTGAAATGCCAACAGGCAAAGCCTGGTTGAGCTGGAAGCTGATAGTAGATGATAATCTACAACAGGCATGGAGTTTACACAGCCTTGAACATTGATTAGGAATTGGAATTGAATATGTTTTGCTGAGTAGCTTTGAGCTACTGGTTGTTGCATTTTTTGAAAGAGGACGTTTGAGGACTAGTTGGGGAGCAATATGAGGAAAAAAAGAATGAATAGCCTAAAAAAAAAAAAAGCTACTTATACAGATTAGAGTGGTGCTCCATTTCAGAAAGTGGTGGACATGTGGAGGTTTCTGCAGTTCCAAAGTACTGCCAACAGGTGAGTAGGTCACCACCACTGCAGTCTGACAGAAGTCCATTAGCTTAAAAAGGGGTCTTTTAAGACAGGAAAAAGGATGACATGATTAGGTGGTCTGGTTCATTGGAAACACCTCCTCTGTTTTCAACCTGGACACATCAGTTCCTTGATAGAAGAAATACACATTCAACAGCATTTTGGGTGGCTTCCATTTCCAGTAACATTGTTGTACATAGGAAAGGAGGTATGTTTGTCTTAGGCATTTTCTTCTTTGAAACAGACAGCAGAAGGAACAGAGAAATTACAAGAGGTAGTGAATTTAACAAACCTGCACATAAAACGATCTTTCATAAGAATAAAAGGCTGCATTTACAGCTGTAAATGTACACACCTGTATAAGTTAAAAATACAAAGCTACTTTTACTGTGTTTCTTGTTCTTTTTAAGTTCAGAGAATGAAGTATTCAAGTGCTGGACTTAAAGTGGTGAACCTCATTGCATTGGCAAAACCAAACCATTCATGCAGCACCGGGCTTTTAACTTATCCTAAGTGAGAAAGTTAGACAGTGCAACCAAAGTGCAATTGTGTTCTTCACAGTGTGTACATTTTGACTGGCTTGTAAAGTGAATGTAGAAGTTCATGGCTCTCCCAGGCAGCTTCTTTTGATGGTTGAATAAAACATGATCTGCAACATACTAGGCCACAGCCTGACTTGAAATGATTAGACCGGTGTTCATCAGACAGTGGAGAAAAGTCAAAGTCAGCTACCTGGAAAAGGAACATCAAAAAGATCACTTTTAGTTCAGTTCCCACTGGCTCAAGTCCAGCAAGAATACATTGGGCTACAAATGGCACTTGGTCCTCAACTATTTTCAGTGAGTCACTAACTTCAAATAGACTTCTGATTTATACCTGCTGTGCACATGGCTTACAGACAGTGTCTCTAGGGGTATATAAGTTATATTGTGGCACAGTGTAAAGGGTATTGGGTACTTTCCAAAGTACCATGAAAGCTACTTTTGATTTAAGAACTTGTGCTTATTGCAAACACCTTTTGGAGCAAGTGAAAGGTATATTAGAGATGGAAAGGAGCTGGGGACGGGAAGGCCACATACGAGGGGTAGATAACAATTTAGGGCTGCATTAGATAACGTACCCCTCCTTTTTCATGATCCTGTATCCTCTCACACTATCTCCTTGCTTTCTTTCATGTAACTATTCTGAGGCAGATCCTCTGAAAGGGACACTTCAATACAAGCATCTCCTTGGGAATATTAAAAACTGCCCATTATTATTCTGGCAATTTAGAGTTCTTTGCAACAAGCCAGAAGCATGCCTGTTGCTTCCTTTGCCTACACTGCTTGGATTTTTTGGTGGAACAGATCACACATACCAGGGAAATGCTCCCTCCTGCTCTGTTTGTCTGGGGATTAATGAACCTTTCATATCAGATACCTTTCATGGCTGAAAGATACCTGATGGCTATCCCAGCTCAAAGTACGAGTAACTGAATACCTCCACGAGATCTTTTTGTTGTGTGTTACTTCGAAAGGCCGTGTACAGCACCAGTACCAGCATCACTGAAACCAGAGCAGTGCAGAGCAGGACAAACAAAGCTGGGTGGATTCCTAGGAAAAAGCACAAGGACACATTCCTGGAGTGACACAATACCCCAAAAAGAGGCAACAGTGAGAAAGAAACAATAAAGAAGTTTTAGTATTTTTAGAAAAAAGGAGATGCGCATAAGAGGGAATAAACTTTTCAACCCAGATCACTCCAGGTTCTTCTGAAATCTCAGGATTGGGAGAGGGGATTGTAAGGGTCTTTCCCTTTACGCCCTCTTTTCTCTTGAAGAGCCTAAAAACCTCCACCCAGTTACATATGTTAGCCCCTGAGTCCCCAGGGTGTTTTTACCTCTGTGGTACCCCAAGAGGATGGGGAGGACTCACCTCCAAGGCAGCTAAGAGCCTCCAGCACAGAGGATTCAGCCCTGAATGCACACCAGTGCCTTCTGGAGTGAGCTGCCCTGTCTGTACGCAGCTGGCTCACAGTGACACGGTGTGACCAGTCTGTGTCACAGCCTGGCTGTGCCCCATTCTCTTCACTTGGCCACCTAACCACTCTCCCAGATGGTTTAGGGACCCAAGAGGGGCATGTGTGACCATGCATGGGGGAGCCAGCTGGGGTCACTGGCAGGAGGGACAGAGACTTGTAACGAAATGGAGGCCTAGAAAAATCTACCCTCAAAAATCCATAACTAAACTAAGCAAAAACAATTGAGACTGTTTAATTAAGGTAGTGTTACAGACTCATACGTTTTCCTAGTTATCCTCTCTAAATACAAAAGTTGGACTATTTAAACTGAAAAATATGTCATTTAAGTAATACAGCCTCCCCAGGGCACTTAGTAGCTTCAAGACACTCTTGGGACTAAGGGTTCAGCAGAACACAAGAAGCTCAGAGCAATTACAGCAGGCACATTATAAGTCCTCATTTCTCTTTTTATTCCTCTCCTTTTAGGGAGAACCTTTTAGGCTTCTACACCATCTTCCTGAAACCTCATCTGCAGGTTGGTTAATGCACAATTGGCCCTAACCTGTTCGAGGCTGCCGGTTCCCTGGCAGGTGGGACTCCGTGCTGCTCAGACTCCCTGCTCCTCACCTGCTGGCCGCACCTTGATCCCGTGGTACGTCTGCAGCATCGTCACGCCGTTCTCCACCCTGACGCTGAGGCAGTACTGCCCCGCGTCCCTGAAGGTGTGGCTGAGGTTGTAGCAGGAGCCGCTGATCTCCACCAGATGGCATTTGTCACCTTCGAGTGGAACGCACTCGGATTTTATAAGCCAGCACAACGCCAGTGGTGGGCTGAAACGACAAGAGCAAAAAGGCAAAATTAAAAAAGGTGAAAACTCTGCAAAGATTTCAGCAAAGAGCTTGGTTAAAATAGCAGAATAATTTTGAAACTAATGAAGTTAATCTAAATACAAATAAAGAAGTAATTAACTGCACAGTTATTTGGTTTATAGCATTTGCCAAATTAAAAAGTTCTTTGTGGTGCTTCTATAAAGGCAATTCTTTCAGCTGAGACCTGAATATACCTGCAAGGGTCACCAACAGGCCACTGTGTGTAGAAAACTCCATAGTCCTTATTCAATAAAAAGGAATCTTTTTTTCCTGCACTTCCAAGGGAAGGTTGTTTTTTCTTTGTCCTTCTCACACAGAAATCACTGTCTGTACCACTGAAGCACACCCAAGACTGTTCTAATCAAAAAAAACCCACAAATGAAACTGGAAAGAATATAAGATGAGCTCTGTACAAAGGACTAATAGTCAGAAAATGTAAGTAAATTTCAAGGATCACAGCATTCCCTTACATTAACAAAAGGGTTTTTATTTGCTCTCAAGCAATTTAGTGCAACCCACTTCATGGCCATGTGGCTTCTCACCACATCTAATTGAAGCCTTTTATTTACCTTTCCAGATCCCTGTTTCAACTGATTCTGCTTGAACTCACATTATGAGCTATAGACTTTGATTCTGACAACAGCCAGAGCTTTTCTTTACCCTGTTTTATCAGTATTTTGTTTCTTATCTCTTAACAACGACTGTTTGCTAAAGAAAGCATTGTGTTTATGTGTTGAGCTCATTTTCTGGCTTTGTTTTTGATAACCCACCTCTTTGTCACTGCATCCTTATCTTAAACTCCCCTTGCATCAGTCCCAGTCCTGTGACTAGGAGGTTACCAAGCCTGCTTTTAGTGATCTCAGGTTTGCCTGTCACAGTTTTTGGCTGCTCACATTTACTGGTGTGCCATCTCCAGTTCCCATTCCTGCCAAAGTGCCTTTCACTGTCTGAGTGCAAACTGCTGCTTTGTCTATCGGGACTGTTTATGCCTTTGGTAAATGACTCTGTGTTTGGGTGCTGCTCACTCCAAAACCCCAATGTGTTCTAATGCTGCAATTTGAGAGAGCTTGTGCTAGGACTGAGGTGCTCACAGCTCTCCTATTTTCCTCTAATCCTTGCTGCATGGAGCTTCTATACCTTATCCATTTTGTGGCAAGCATAACTTTGCCAGAATTACTGCCCAAACCTATTAATCCCCTATGCCAGTCAAGCTTTGCTGCTATGTAACAGGACTTGGGATATATTTTAATTTAATAGTGGGGAAATCAGTGAAGGAGAAAAATTCAAAAGGAAGTTTTCTGATGCATTTTCCCCCACTATTTCTCTGGCTACTTGTCTTTTAACATTCTCTTTACAAAGAAAAAGAAAAACAAAACAACCGTTTGCTTTACATAGGAGAATTTTAGTTTTCTGTAAAAATGCAGGCTCTTTCAGGCTCTTGGAGCTCTGGTATTTCAAGTCAGGAAAATGCAATATTCAATAGTATTTTTTAAAAGAAAATTTGGTTGGTTTTTTTGTTTTGCCTTTTTTTTTTTTTAAAGTAACTGTTGTGTGGGGTACAACTGACTATTTTAAGGAAACACTGGGGAAAAACACTTAGACAATTTTTGGGAGGAAAGAAGTTGTGTTTGTTACTTACGTGCCATTGATATGAAGAGATAAATTCAGGTTTTCCATTACCTGAGTCTCTCTGGAGCCTACTACATTAATACTTTTAACAGCATCTGAGAAGAAATGAAAAGGCAGCATGTCACACTCCACTTGAGTAAACTTGAGCGTCACTGGTTTCTCACTGAAGGGTTTTTTTCCACAGACTTGCAGATTTGAGCTCCATCAGTCACACAAATAATACTGCCTGTCTGACACCCCAAAAGGAAACCTACCAGTAGAGATGTTGTAAGTTCTCTTTTTTTTTTTTCTGATTTCTTTTTAATATGTATAACCAGCTTTGTTAATTCTGTACATTTTTTATTCTGTGCTTATTTACTCCTGACGTGGACCAAATCAATGAGACTTTCCTAATACTTGATTTAACTAATTTATTGTTCAGGGATAGCAGGTGTAAATTGAACAAACAAATCCACCGTAAGTTACCGTAAATACTTTATTGTTTTAGTTGTATGTGAGGCTGTTACAAAAGACAGTAAAATTGTCTGTAGATTAAAAAGAAACTGAAGACTTTATCTATTTCCACCCGGTTTTCTGCACTAAAAGAACACAAAATCGATTCTTCGTGAAGGATTCACGAAACACTTCCCTGAAGGATATTGACCAGTCATTGCATGTGAAACAATGTTGAAGTTGCATTACCACATTAAAGCTAGATTGTATCTGTACATATTAGATTGTATCTGTACATACACAGCTATTGCATATACAGGATTGAAGATGCAAAATGTTTCATAGTTACCCAAGAGCTCCAGAGCTGTGGTAAAGTCTCCAGTTTTCTGCATAATTTCCCTTTCGTGTATGATGCTTCCAATTTGCTCCCATTCAGCTACGACCTTCAGATGCACTGTGCGGTTCCCCAGGGAGGAGCAGTTGCAGTAGACAAAGGGTTCCTTGGTAATCTGGTAAACTCTGTGCAACAGGAAAGGATTTAGAATCAAAATTGCATTTTAGCAAGTGCTTGCATATTTCTGGTTTAAAAAGGAACAAGCTCTAATATATTTTCTTTACAGACAATGCTCCAGTGGCTGTGATTCTAATTCTACTTTATGTCCACATCAGTGAGGATTTATGTCTGTGGTATTACCTATAGAACTACAATTAGTATGAGATCCAGAGGAATTCTGTGCATTTTTAATTAAAGAAACTAAAGATAATGCTAAAATAATTCACAAAATGGAATAGGAATAGTCAGTAAATTATGAAAACAACTTTTATAGCAGGCAGGCAATTAGCTAACTGATTTAATTGGGATTTTTCTCTAGATGAACATCTGAATCAGAGCCATCTTGAATACTCATTAAAGCAAACAAAGTAACCACACCTACCCATCTCCAAAATCCCAGTTGTAGACAAATGATGCTGACTTGAAGTAATGGCTTGGGTCATGAAGAGAGAAGGAAATCCGGGTCACTGTGTCTGTGGAGGATCTAGAACCATGTGTGGTAACTCTGCTGTCTTCTATCTGGGCAATGGTGAGGTTCCCTGTGATAAATTCTGCAGAATAAAAAAGTGGAAGAAGAATGACAGCACATATGACAGAAGAATGACAGCATGCTTGCACAGCAGGCTCTGTGTGTGTATCAAAACATTCTTTTGGATGTACTGTGTCTTTTTGTGTCCTACTCTAAGAGATTAAGCGTATTTTATATCTATTACTCAGTGTTGTCATGTGTGTTAATGAGGCAGTGAAATTAAAATACTTATTTAGGGTTATACAATGGGTCATGATAAAACATCTAATAGAACTAAGAGAAAAAATCCTGGACTGATTGAGCCCAATATAAACTTTTACTATTGATTTAAAAAGAACTGGTATTAATATCAAGCATCTAGATTCAGAATCAAACCAGTACACGTTCTTCATGTTTGGAATGGTGGTTTTTTTGTTTTGTGTGGGGTTTTTTTATGTAGCTTTTTTTCCCTTAGTTTTAGCTATTTCTACAGAAATTAGGATTTGACTGCTATGAATAACAGATGTGCTATATATTGTGAATACAGAAAGGGTAGAATTTTTATGTCTGTGAGAGGTTCTATGTTGAACTTTGTTTACAAGGAGTGGCAAAGACTGATGTAAAAAATCCTCTCTAACCCAGGAATAAAGATGTATCATGATAAGACACTTATCTGCTTGTTGTAAAATTAATGGGCTATTGACTACAGACTCTTGCCCTGTTAACAATCCATTAAATCTGGTTAACTGTTCTCATGATGATGCACAAATAATAATTGCAATTGCTGTCAGAATGGGGCTGGCAATCCCTGTATCAGAGATTAGGTTGACCATAGCACACCATTGGTTAATTTGTAAAGAAAAAGAATGTATTTATGGTTATGAATATTCCCAGTAGACTAAAATTGCACTTAGAAACATTTGGAAATGCAGCCATGACTTCACATCCAATTTCAGTACACTCGGACAGAGCTTTAAGAGAAAATGTAAAGCTCTGCTGTGCTGATGGCCTAAGATTTGCTGTGTCATGCAACAGGGAAAAGCAGCAGATTGTCACTGCTGATGGTCATCCTAGCTTTTGGTCTAGAAATGCTGGGAGGCAGTAGAAGAAGCATTGTTTTAGCAGTCTGGGCATCACTGACCCATGCTGATGGGTGAACTGCAGCTGCTGAAGCATCTGGTTTCTAGTTCAGTTTCTCTAAGTGACAGAGGCAGGAAAACACGGGCAGGATCACACTTCCTTTCTGGATGTACAAAGACTAGAGCATGGCTCTAATGATACTGATTTTACCATGCCACCCAAACCCACCTTCAGCCACAGGGCTACAAATCAAACACTGTTGTCAGAAGCCATATTTACACTGGCTTTCATCCTGATGCTGGCAAGGGCATATATACTGAGTTCCTGGAGAGGTACAGGTTGTAAAGCCATTTTACCTGTAATCTGAAGCACGGTGATGTTTCTCGCAACCGGCCGACACAACCAACAGTTCCTGTGAGTCACCCAGACAGACACGGGGAAAGGGCCAGGAAATTCACCAGTCACGTTGATTATGGAACTAAACCGCTGCTCGGATTTCTCTATCAGAATCAGAGGAGCATAAATCCAGTTAAAGTGATACGAGTTTGATGTGACGTTTTCGTTCTCCATTCTTAGACTGGCCTGAATGGTAGCTTGAGCTCCTGTTGTGATGGGACCATTGTTGGTTATTTCCAGACTGTACAAATCTGTGGAAATCAGAAGAAAAGAAGCAAACCAAACCTTGTACTGCATTTTAAATTTCATTTATTTATTTATTTACACATTTTGACTAGTCAGCTGTAGTTATGAGACTCACAATGATACTCATCCCATTAAAGACTTTACCACCATATTTTTTTTTACTGTTTAAAAATCTGGAACAGAAACTGTTGCATGTGTATATGAGTTCAAATAAATAGCAGTAAACAACATGTCAGACTGGGTCCTAGACATGTTCATAGGAGACGACAGCTTCAGACTAGAACATCACAAAAGCTTTGATGAGGTTTTACACCCAGAGCTGGGTGCTGGCTGTAGGTTCATTGTCACTAATGATCTAACTGGAATCAGACACTGGAAGAAGCTCATCTCTAATATCTGTCCTAAAAAATGTGAGCTTTCAAAATCCGGTGAGACTTCATTCACTAAATTCCTTTTCCAGCTCTGTTGACAAGTCTCTTTATCTTTCCTTATAAGTGAACACAAAAAACTCAGTAAAAACAGTTTCTGTGCTATGGTCCACCTTAAGCATCCTTTTCCAGGGAAGGACCAAAAATCCCAAGGCACATGAAAGTTGTACCACGCTCTAGTGGCAGATCAGTCGCTGTCCAGAGGGACCTGGACAAACTCAAGAAGCGGGCCCATGGGAACCTCATGGGGTTGAACAAAGCTGAGTGCAAGGTTCTACACCTGGATTGGGGCAATGCCCAGTATTCAGTACAGCCTGGGGGGATGGAGGGACAGAGAAGAGCTTAGGGGTATTGGTGGATGAAAACTGGACATGAGCCAACAATGTGCACCCAAGAAAGACAGTGATATCCTGGGCTGCATAAAAATCAGCGTGGCCAGCAGGTTAAGGGAGGTGATGTTTCACAAAGAGCATGGTGAAACACTGGCACAGGATGCCCAGTATAAACATTCAAGGTCAGGTTGGACAGGGTTCTGAGCTACCTGATCTAACTGAAGATGTCTCTGCTCATAGAAGGGGGTTGGACTAGATGACCTTTAAAGGTCTCTTCCAACCCAAACCATGCTATGATTCTATGAAACAGCAAGGCATGAGAGGTGCAGGACCTGTGATACTGAACCAGCTCTGCTGCTCTGAATGACTCGCCATTATCTCCTCTGCCATGTTTACTCAAACTGCTTTAGATCTTGCAACTACTGCAACAGGCAGAGTGTGAGAGAGGTTGAGATTCATGGAAAGGATACATTAAATTTTTCAAAAAAATATAGCAGTACAGCAACATTAAAGGATGTGCATGTGTTAAACAAAAATATAAATCTCCAAGCCCCAAAATAAAGGAAAAGCAAAATAGCTGTGAATTGGGACAGAGCTGGGAACAGAATCTGGTTGCTTGCCTTCAACACAGAGCATATTCCCTTCCCTGTATCAGTGCTCTGCCTCCCTCTCCTCTCACTGGCAGTGCTGGGCAGAGCAGCAGAGCTGGGGGGTTCTTTCTTTATCCTTTAGCCACCAGACTGCTAACAGGGACCTGAATCTTTGACCTTCAGAAGTTGCATTTCTCACTCATCCATGACATCTAATGTGAAGGGAGCACTGGGGCCAGCTAACTCCTGTGCTGGCTTTTCTGCCCCCATCAGCTTGGATGGGATGAAAGAGACTGCGTTCGTGCCTGCATTTTATTATATAGATCACAGGTGCTGAGCAATTCTGAAGGAAGAAGGACTGTGAGAAATGAACTGTAACATTACTGCCTGAGAAAGAACTCCACTGTTCCCATTTCACAGCACAAGAAATGGCCCTGAGTTCAGTTTTTTGAGTTAAAAGAGAAATGCTTGTGATTTGATGAAATCTGGCACAGGGAGGTTTCATGTCTCTAGAAGATTCAGGCTATGCTCCACTTTGTTTCAGCAGAATTCAGGAAAAAAATAGCCAACTACCTCATGCTTATCTATCTCTTCTCCTTGGAGGTTATCACGGCGCTTTACAGATCAGGGCCATACCGGCCCAACAGCTGCAGCCGCTGGAGGTTCAGTGGCTAACCCAAGGTCACCGAGGGAGTGACCGGCACAGCAACACATTTCATCCAAGTCAGGGATTTCTCCTGCCTTTCCGACCCCTGCAGAATGGAGCTCTGTGAGTCCCACAGGGAGGGACAGCGGCTGCCCAGGTGCCCTATGACCCGCGGCGCGGGGTCAGCGGGGGAAGCACAAGTGCAGCTTTTGGCTTAGCAGTGCAAAGCAGAACCCCGGCTGCCCGGGATGCCCCACCTTCACTGCAGGCACCAAGATCACAGCGCCCGAGAATAAAGTCTGGGGTGGTGGGAGCGTGCCCAGAGCCGCTTCCATCCCTTGTCACATCTGTCACGCTCGGGCAGGGGACCACCCCCACCAGTGATGCAGCTCACGCCTGAGGTCTGAGCCCTCGCCCCCCGCACCCCTCGCCCGCTCCCCGGCGGCGATGCCAGCGCAGACCGGCGGCCCCTTACCTGCGGCCGGGGCGCGACCGTGGCCGAGCTGCAGCAGCAGCAGCAGCAGCAGCAACAGCGCGCAGAGCAGCCGCCGCATGCTGGGGGCCGCGGCTCGGTGCCGCCGGGGCCGGGGCCGGCTCTCGAACGGGGACCGGGTCTGGCCGCGCTGCCCCGCGGCACTGCGGCTCCTCTGTCCGCGCCCCCGGGCCGCTCCCCCGCGGCAGCGCCCAGCCCGCCTCTCCCGGGGGCAGTTCCTGCGGGATCGCGCTGGCAGCGAGACCGGGCTGCAAAGCCGCCGGCGCTTTAAACAAATAGTCAATAAAAAACACAAATGCCTCACATCTGCCGAGGGCGTGGGGACACTCCGGAGCGTTTGGGAAGGGGTTTGTGCTGCGCTTTGGTGGTGACAAGCAGATATAAAGTATTTCTGAGGTGGCGCGGGGACGCCTCTGCCGGGGGTTCGGCTGCTGTTACCGGTCCCGCAGCGCTCCGAACGGCCTGTAACGGGTGCGCTGCTGGAGAAAGCGAGAGAAAAAGCGCCGGAATGTGGTTTTCTGGTGTTCTTTTCTTGTCGTTTTATTTTGTTTTTTCCTGTTTTGTTTTGTACATTTTGGTTTTAATTCGTTTGCTCTTACTTTTTTTATTTTCTTAAACTCATCATTCGAAGCCCTTCCTCACTCCTGGCCGCCGTTCCGTTTCTTGCGGCGGATCAGCCCCTCTGCCCGCTTCTCTTCCGGTCGTGCCGCCGCTCCCCCGGGGCACCGGCG
>VWZT01000741.1:524945-689416 GCA_013397055.1 Pachycephala philippinensis
GAGGGGCGCGGGGTCCCGGGCCGGCTGCGGGCACCGCCAGCGCTGCGGGCCGGCAGCGAAACTGACGGGAAAGGTCAGTTTCCCCACGGGGAGGAGGGAGGTCGCCGGTCTCTCCAGCTAGATGTGATTTTAGGTTTCTTTACGGGCGAGAAAGGCAGTTTGTGGTGGCAGGACAACTGCTGGGAGTGAGTCCCGCAGGGGTGTGTCCGAGGGTAGCAGTAAGTTTGGGATCTGGCTGGGGCGGAAGGCAGGATAACAGGTGTGCAGTGTCGGGAGCATCCCTGAGCCTGGAGCCTGCTGCTGGGAGAGAGGAACCCAGGCAAAGCACGTGAATGCTTGTGCTGTGAAGAGCTCAATAACCCTTTTATCTATTAGTGCAGTCCTGTCACAGTGAGTACATGCTTGGTGTTCTGTTTGTAAGCCTAAGCAAATGTGACAGCTGTGGTTTTTGGAAGAGGTGGTCCTCTTCAATATGTCAGAAGAATGGATGTAGGTGATGGGATAGCTGCTGTTAACAGGCCGTATAAACTAACAAATACTTCTGTGTTCTTTTGTAGGTGTGTTGATCTTGATTTTATGTACTGAAAGCTGATCTTTCCTCCTCCAAGATGGCATTTGTTTCAGCACAAGGGCCTACGGTGGTGGACCAAACCACTTTGATGAAAAAATACCTTCAGTTTGTGGCTGCTCTTACGGATGTCAATACACGTAAGAGACTTTTTTCTTGTTGAAAATTACAGCTCTTCAGTAGTTTGTTTCAGACTTGTTCAGACAGTTGATAAATGAGACAGTGAAGTCTGTCGAATTCACTTTGAAATTTGTTTGGGTTTTGATTTTTGAAGAAGCAAAATGATGAGAAACACTTGCATGAGCCAAAGTGAGTGAGATGTGTGTGTGTGCAGTTGTGTGGTGGTTGTTTGAGAGAACTGTGTGTCTTATAATTGGGCAGTGATAGCTAAACTGATAAGATCTGATTGCTTCTTTGATCAATGAGCCTGGTGTTTGCCTTCATGACCTAGTTTTACGCTAACATTTTTTTTCTTGAATTTCCATTTTCAGCTGATGAAACCAAATTGAAAATGATGCAAGAAGTCAGTGAGAATTTTGAGGTAAATAAAAAGAAAACAACCCCAAGCAACAAAACCCCAACAAAAACCCCCTAACTTTCCGCAATGGCAGCCTTTCTTGTGCTTAATGTATATTAATTGGATTTCTGATGTTGTGCAGTTAAAAGATTAATAGCAGTATCCTGTGACTTATGATTTATGTCGTTATAAGTTATTGATTTTAGGTTTGTATTTAGGAATTATCCAGGTTGTTGAGGAATTACTTTTGGACTTAAAGAGCTTTCATTGCCTAATATTCATTCATTAAGCATTTAAATAAAAGTGAGGCAAAAGATTTTTCTTCTATTATTTGAATGCTATGACATGTGTGTATTTGAAGCTTTCTTTTATTTAGTTCAAAGTGTATTGTGCCCTTGTGAAACAGAGGCCCTTCTGATTCCTCTGCCATGTCTGAAACAATTTATATGACTAAAAGAATAGTTTTAACTGCTTAGTCTGGTGATCTGTTTGGAATCTGAAGGCTTAGTTGATTCTCATTGCTCTCGTCTTCAGTAGGGAAGAACTTGTTCAGTATTTGTTTTGCTAATGTTCTCTTGGAACTCACTTGGTTGTGTAGTGTGTCAGCAGATACTTAGTCACTGAATCTATTCAAAATTGACTGAAAATGTTTAATAGTGGCTTTGAATGTAACTGAATATAATCTGTGTGATGTCTGTTTTATATCTCCTCATTTCTTGTTCTTAATTAGAATGTGACATCATCCCCTCAATATTCTACGTTCCTGGAGCACATCATCCCTCGGTTCCTCACCTTCCTACAGGATGGGGAAGTTCAATTTCTGCAGGAGAAGCCAGCACAGGTAAACTGTGTGGAGCATCTCCTGCCTTTGTGCAGTGATGTCCTTGATTAGCCTAATTAACTGATTTAAGACTTGTTAAAAATAGATTTGTCGTTTGGAGTGGAATTGAAAAAGTCCTATTTCTACATAAGTTACTTATAAACTTCTCAAATCTGGGCTTCAGTGAAAAAGGAGGAAAGCTAGGTGCAACAGAATTGGCTTTCTTGCTGAAATACTATACATTGTTACAAATTACTGACTTTACTGAAGGTTAGGAATGAAAGGCAAAAGTTCAGTCTTTGTCATTAATTACCTAAAATTGCATTCCTTAAAAAAAGTCTGATTTTTCAACTATAAATTTGCCCCATTCACATAGATGGGTAGTAGGAAGGATTATGTCTTTGTATACAAGCCTATGTCTACATGAAATAAAATGCTTCTTTTTCTAATTCAACATGCAGAATTATTAAGCTGAAAAAGATGCTGCAACCTATTCTTGGGTGTTGTGGATTTTTCAAAAAGTTCTATCATATCTTTATTTTTCCGTGTATTTTTTTTACAGCAACTGCGGAAGCTGGTGCTTGAAATAATTCACAGAATACCAACAAATGAACATCTCCGTCTTCATACCAAAAATATCCTGTCTGTGATGTTTAGATTTCTAGAGGTATTTTTTTCTTCCTTTTAAAACTGTGTCAAATTTTCAGAAATATTTTCCTCTACTTTCTTCATCTCCAAAATTTGCCGGGGGTAGAATTTTCCGTAGCTGGACTGCTGCAGCAGGACATTCTATTTCAGCTTTGCCCATGTCCTCTCTTACCACCTGCAGGTTTTCTGTGAGTTCTGTTCTGCCCTTTAGAAACTTGGATTTTACGAGTGCAGGGAACTGTTCTCAATGCTGAGCAAGACTTTCTGGCAGATAGCTTATCCTTGGGAGTTTGTTTTCTGTCTTGGAATTCACAGCACTGTCCTTTGAAGCTCACATGGGGGTCTCTGTTTGAGGGGCAATGGGAACAGATGTGATGGTGGAGAGTGGTTGAAATGTTTGGGTTTTATTCCCATAGGGATGGCTTTAATTTCAGCCATACTCCAGGACTGCAAGGTACCCAAGGAAAGGCATCTTGCTCACACAAACCCATATTGATGGGGTACTTCAGATGGTTAAAAAGAGTATACCTTTACAGGGTTTTGAAGTACCCACTGAGTAGTTGAAGAATTCAGCAGTGGGCTCACTAAAAAGTCTCTTTCTTTTTTTTTCCAGACAGAGAATGAAGAAAATGTACTGATTTGCTTAAGAATAATTATTGAACTGCACAAACAGTTCCGACCAGCAATCACTCAAGAAGTAGGTCACAACTCTTGTTAGGTGGTATAAAACTTACTGCCATGCTCTTCAGAACTGCTATTTTCTTCAAGTGGGTTGGTTGGTTTGTTTTGCTGCTGTCCTTTTATGTTGCCTGACCTGTTGTGGTACCCATATATTTAATTTTTGTCCTTTTTTTTACTTTAAAGTAATTTTTAAAAGAGGATTGCATAATGCTAGCACTCCTGGGGAAAAATCCAAACTGCTTAAGCTTAGTTGAACTTGGTTTAAATGTTTATGGACGATATGATCAGTCTAAGGAATAAAATCCCCACACAAAGGAAGAGAATTGGTATCTTTTTAGTTTGTAATGGAAAATCCTGAAAAAGGAATTTGCTATGATTGACTTCTCCCTGCCTCTCCTCTTCTCTCCCTTGACTCATCAAGGAGAATTTGGAAGTTTGCATTGTTATTTTGTTGCTTTTTTGCCTTGATTTTCTCTTGGGAAGACTTAGTTGATTCATAGTAATTATACCTAACAATACTGTATTGGAACTATGTAGAGATGATAGGTAGGTTAGATTCTTTCCAAGAGAAATTTGAATTAATACTGACAGAGCAGAAGGGGATAGGAGAATACATTCAGATTATTTTCAGTTATCATGAAAAATCTACTGGTGAGTAGAGATTTTATGTATTTGTACCATTAATACAGAGATTCTAAAATTGCGATTTTTAAAAAAAATTTTTGTTTTAATTTCTTTATGGTGAACTGACTTCTTCCTTCCCAGATTCACCATTTTTTGGACTTTGTGAAACAGATTTACAAGGAACTTCCAAAAGTAGTGGTAAGCTTTTTATTTCTTAAATTGCCCTTCCTATAGTAAGAAAACTAGTTTTTATTTTTTCCTCTAAAAGATACGTACATAATTATTTTGCATCTAGCGATACAAAGTAAATATCGTTTTAGTGAATCTATTTATCAAAACTATGTCTGAAAATGGAGATGTTTAGATTTTAATTTGGAAAACCTTCTGTTCGTGGCACACTATTACTGGTGTGAGAAAACTGAGATGAGTTTAAATGCTGAAGCAGGGTGAGGTTGGCTGCAGTTGTCTCCTCGTAGCCAAATGTGTCTGTTTTTGGGAAGGGTGAGGTCATAAAGGGAGCACTTGTCTGAGCCTCCATCCCTGATACAGAGTAACTCTTGGGATGTTTTCCTTTAGCAAAGGAAGCGCCTTTGCTGGGGGAGCTTTTCTGCTTCTTGTTCCAGTGGGAAAGCTTGCAGGGTGTGTGTCTGGTCCAGGGGAAAATTATATGGAGGAGTTGTAAGGAGAGGAGTGGCCTTTCGACTGTTACTGGCATTATGATATTTTTCTTCTGCTCTTTCCTTGTAGAATCGGTATTTTGAGAACCCTCAGGTGATTCCAGAGAACACTGTTCCCACTCCTGAAATGGTTGGCATGATTACAACCATTGTGGTGAAAGTGAACCCTGAGCGAGAGGACAGTGAAACGAGAACGGTGAGTGTTCTGACTGCTCTTAGCTGGGGAACTGCCTAGCACAGGACCACAGATCATAAGGGCAGGCAAAAATAACAGACTTTCTTTTTGCTAGTTTTCCTTATCAAAACTCTTCTGTAGAAGCCGATTGAAACTTTCCAGATATTTTCTATGCAGCTGTAATCACAGGATTTTTATTTAATATAATACCCAATGCGTTTGTGTTTTTTGAATGTTATTATTGTTAAGTATAGTGCTACTAAAATGACCAGTTTCTGTAAAACTGTGTTTTACATACTCTTTTGAATTAATAATTAATCTGTTTGTAAAACATGTATTCTTTCTTTCAGCATTCAATAATTCCCCGAGGATCTTTATCACTAAAGGTCTTGGCTGAGCTACCTATTATTGTTGTTCTCATGTATCAGGTTTGTACACTTCAGTTTTTGCATGAAAATACGTCATTACTGAATGGCTTGTGTAATTTCTGTTGGCTAACATATTAGTAAAAATGAATGTGATATGCTTTTGAAATTAAAATATCATCTGAAAATAAGATGGTGAGATGTCTTAATTTTTTTCTGGTTAGCTCAAGTTGACTGCAAGTGTGACTTGTGAATTTCTCTAATAATACTTTATTTTTTTTTAAGCTCTACAAACTGAACATTCATAATGTAGTAGCTGAATTTGTGCCCTTGATTATGAACACTATTATAATACAAGTTTCTACTCAAGCAAGGTAAGAGCATTTAACAGTATTTTGATGATATTTGGGATAAACGACTTAAACCTGTCATTCAATATTACTCAAAATATTTTTGTCTTCGATCTTGTGATTTTTGATTCTAGTCTTACTGCTTTTCATCTCAAAAGTAGCGAAGATTATTTGACTAAAAATTGTCAAGGTTCTGTAGGTGAAGTAATTAGCGTTATATGCCATTGATAAAATCCGTAGTTGTGCAGTAGGCCCCAGTTTATTATTTGATGATGAGTTTTTTTTAAATAGAGTTTCTGACAAAAACCCATATTGCCACAGACCGTGATGGAGACTCTGGGAGCGTGGGCACATGCTGTTGTTTAATCTTTGCCATACCATCAATTATATATTTGTGCTCTTCCAAGGTATAGCTTCCATGAAGCCTCGTGGTATTGCAGGGATAGGCACTGCTTTTCCTGCCTCGGAGAGGGGTGTTTCTGAAGGGCAGCAAGGGGTTCTGATCAGGGCAGTGGGAGCAAGATCTCTGCCTTTCCCTGTCTGCCTGGATGATCTGAATAAATGGTTGAAGAGAGACAGACAAGTTTGTGGGAGGGAGTATTGCTTGGAAAAAAAATGGCCCCAGTTAGGGGAACTGAGCCAGGTGTTTGATGCTTTGTATTGGCTCTCTGTAGAAAGGTGCTGCTGGGAATTGGGATGGCAGAGGGCTTGTTGAAAATGGGCTCTCCCATGGGGATGGTATTTCTTTAAGAAGCAAGATGATGTAATTTGAAACTTCACTGAATTTTCTGAGTGAAGGTATTAAAGAAGAGGAACAGAATCGTAACCACTGTTCAATTTAATTTCAGACAACATAAACTTTACAACAAGGAATTGTATGCTGATTTTATTGCTGCTCAGATTAAAACATTGTCTTTTTTGGCTTACATCATCAGAATTTACCAGGTAGGATGCTTTTTTATTACTTTGTTACTTAATGCATCGAGTTTCTAGCTGCTTTATGGCAGGCAAGTGATCTGCATGACTGCAGTGCATCAGGGATTGGAGATGGGAGCATTTGTGTAGAATATCTGAAGTACTTGGTAAAAATATTCTCGTGTGAATACAAAGTAAAAATGTGCCATTCCCCCTCCCTGGGCATTTATGGAATGACTATTGTATTTTAGTTTTAGGAATAGATTTTGGAAGAGAAATAAGTGAATTTTAATGGAGTGCTATTTTACAAGTGTAACGCAAACCTTAAGAATAGAATGTTGCTATAATTGTACTCATGTTATTCTTTTTTTGTTGCAGGAATTAGTGGCTAAATATTCTCAGCAAATGGTAAAAGGAATGTTGCAGCTGCTCTCCAATTGTCCAGCTGAAACAGCACACCTCAGGAAGGAGCTCCTGATTGCTGCTAAGCACATCCTGACAACAGACCTGAGGAGCCGTACGTAGCACTTTTTATAAATGTTCCTGTAAACTGGAAAGATCTCAGCTATTTCTGTCAATTTAAGAGGCATATTACTTATTGATATTGGACTATCACAAGATGCCAGGCCAAACAGAATTGTTGTGTGCAGCATTGCCCAACTTGACATTTCCAGTAAGTCATTAATTATATACAAAAGGTTTTTAGAAGTTGAAAATAACATGAACATTTTTTTCTCTTTGCAAATATAATTGGCTTTGACTGTGTACTGCAGTGTTACTCAAGGGGCAAGTGTCAGTGGAGTAGACAGTCACAAGAGATTGTTTGAAAGTGTCCTTGTAAATGGCACTGCCTTTTATAAGCTACAGGAATTAATTCTGGGATAAAATCACTTTCTAACTTTAGGTTTAAATACCTAAGTTAAGTGGTTTAATGCTTAACTATCTTATTTTGATTATTTCCTTTGCCAGTCATTGTGTATGGCTCTTTCATTTTTCTGTTTTTTAAATTATAGAATTTATTCCATGCATGGACAAGCTGTTTGATGAATCTATACTGATTGGCTCTGGATACACTGCCCGGGAGACACTGAGGTATGAGAAAGTTCAGAGTAACCATCTGAGTGCCTGCCAGGGCTGCTTGGTTTGAAAATTATTAATATTTACACCAGCTTCTGTATAGGGTCTTAAATCTTTGCTTCAAATAACTAATTTTACTGGATTGTTTTATTGGCAGAGCTTCTGTTGCTGTAATGGTGACTTTTGTTTAACACGTTGATGGCAGAGCATGGCAATGTGAGTGTAGGGCAAAATAAGAAAAACGGGTGAATGAAGATGATTTCAGTTTTTTGAATTGTGGAGGACAATCAAAACAGTGATCATAGAGAAACCAACTCAGTATCTGCCCAATATTTCATGAAACACCCTATATCCTATGCCCAGTGTAAAATCTGAATGAGATTTGAACTGTTTTGTAAATGAATACCTTAAAACTTACTGGTTTGCAACTGAAAAAGTAAATGGAGAGAATACTTTACTTTACTTTGTGTGTCTTCAATAGTCTAGATTTTAGGTGAGCTTGACCAAATTAGTATCTGAACTAGGAGAATTGCTTCCTTTTGTTTAAGTATCAAGTGTGCTTTATTGACAGCGTGCGTCAGATTTAGAAGTATTTGCTCTGCTAGATTCTTTACCTGGTATTTTAAAAGAAATGATTTTTAGAATTTATCAGTTTTCATAACTGCTTTTGAAATCACGAGTAATTTATTATTAATTATGAAACAGGTTACCAACACTGTGGCTAATATGCATGTTAACTGCATGGAGATGAAAATATGTGGTGGGGTGTTCTGCAGTGGGGGAAGAAAAGTCAAGGAGGCAACACCAAAGTTGTGGGGTGGATCGATGCATCGTTGGTTACATTGTACACGTTAAAATTCTCTTGTGTAACCAAAAAAGCCTTGTGAACTCTGGGTTTGCGTATGAAAATGAAAATTTACTTTGAGAAATTTGGAAGTATTGCCAGGCAGTAATTACGTGTTAAGTCCAATTAACAGCATTTTTAGTTGTGCTCAGTGTGTTTTCCTCATTGCCTGTTTTGGCTGCAGACCCCTTGCGTACAGCACCCTGGCAGACCTGGTACATCACGTCCGGCAGCATCTGCCACTCAATGACCTCTCCCTGGCTGTCCAGCTCTTTGCCAAGAACATTGATGATGAATCCTTGCCAAGCAGTATCCAGACCATGTCTTGCAAGCTTCTGCTAAATTTGGTAGACTGTATCCGGTCTAAAAGTGAACAGGAAAATGGAAATGGTAGAGACATCCTTATGAGAATGCTGGAGGTATTGATTTGTTTAAAGCATTTGATAATAGCTTGGCTATCCTGTTTTGGAGTATGTTGTCAATCACATTTTGCTTTCTCCTTTCCTCAGAAATGAGAATATGTAGTCTGTGTACTGTATTTCACTTCAATGCTTCAGAGAAGGGTGCTTTAAAATGCTCTGCAGCTGGGATAATATCTCAAGTGTAGTGGAGATGCTTTGTCAAGTCAGCTTCATTCAGTGGCTAGTTTCAAAGCAGGAAACTGAATGCCTGTTTTGGGTAGCTTGGTTTTTTTAAAATAATTTTATTCTAAATTTTAGTTATAATCTTTTTTCCTTGCGTGATAGTGTGCAAGAATTGTGTTTTTTAATGCCTTCTGGTTATGGATGTGCTTTTTGGTGTGGGTTTTTTTTTAAGCCCTGAAAGAGGATCTTCACACAGGTCCTTGGCATGACACAATACAATCTGTACAATTAGACATATCTGCTCTTTGAAGACCTAATGATCCTTTTTAAGGATCCTTATATGGAGGATTTTTTTGTATTTTTGAAAATCGAGGGTGCACCAGTTGTTTGAAGAAGGCAAACTAATTTATTAAATGTTTGTCATTTGAATGACTTTAGCAATAGCTGTAAATCTATTGATCTCAGTATGCTGACTTGAAGTATTAGTACTATTATTAGGAAGATTTTTGAAGAAGAAACTTACTTTCTTTTTCTTTCCCCCTCCCTGCTCTCTGATTTGCTTCTCCCCCTTTGCCTTAGGTGTTTGTTCTGAAATTCCACACCATAGCACGCTACCAGCTGTCTGTCATTTTTAAGAAGTGCAAGCCCCAGTCGGAGCTGGGGGCAGCTGAAGCCGCGTTACCCGGAGTGCCCACGGCAGCAAATGCAGCCCCTGTTCCTGTCCCTTCTCCTGCCCCAGCCACCCCCGTGGCCCCTGCACCAGTACCTGTGTTTGAAAAACAAGGGGAGAAGGAAAAAGAAGACAAACAGACGTTTCAGGTCACGGATTGCCGGAGCTTAGTGAAAACTTTGGTCTGTGGGGTCAAGACGATCACGTGGGGCATCACCTCATGCAAAGCTCCTGGTGGTAAAACTGCATATTTAATTACGTTTATCTTCCATAATTCTACAGAAAAAAGCCTCTCTAGAATGAAAGCAAATAGTATTTTTGATGCTTAACTATCTTGTTCTTCTTTCAGAAGCACAATTCATTCCTAATAAGCAGTTGCAACCTAAGGAGACTCAAATCTATATTAAACTGGTAAAATACGCAATGCAAGCGTTAGATATTTATCAGGTATGTAACCTGCCCACATTGCACTTCTATTTATATAGTTCCTGTATGTTAGATCTTTTTATAAGGATTTATTTGTCAGCTAAACTACAGATTACACATGCAGTGTATTTTCAATAAGTCTTGAATTGGGACCACAACTATTGAGAAATGCTCAATATGAAGAATGCATTTCAAAAGTGAATTTCAAAGTACTTACTACTTGCAAGCAACAGATTACTTTCTTAACAGCAGTTTTTGTCTGTTCATGCAGGCAGGTCAGACTGGAAATAGTTGTCTTTCATGTAGTGAATTAAATCTTTACTTGAAAGAGATAGTTTAGCTGACAATTGAAGCATTTGCATATCTGTGTTTATCTTCTGTATTTATACAAAGTCCTGATGATGTGTATGTGATGAGTGTTTGATTGGGTATTTAGTAATTTACAAATACACTGATATCTGCTACTGTTGTCTTTTTCCACTTCTAACTTCGTAGTTCTAAAATCTGTTCTGAAAACACTCAATTTTAATATTTTAGTCATGGTTGGCTCTTGTGCCCACCTTCTACTTGTGTGGGGCTTGCATGTAAAACCCATAAAATCTCAGTTACTTTCAAAAGGTATTTTAAGAATGATGGGGAAGAAGCTACTCAAATTCTGTAACCAGTGTATGTGTTTCCACACTTGCTGTAGGTGCAAATAGCAGGAAATGGACAGACATATGTTCGAGTAGCAAACTGTCAGACAGTCAGGATGAAAGAGGAAAAGGAAGTTCTGGAGCATTTTGCTGGTGTGTTCACAATGATGAACCCTTTAACTTTTAAAGAAATCTTTCAAACTACTGTTCCTTACATGGTGGAGAGGATCTCTAAAAACTATGCTCTTCAGGTATGTTGTTGTTTACTCTAATTGATATAAATAGCATGTAGGAAAGACCTTATGCCTTGAGGAACATATGGAATTATAAATCATAATATTGAAATTAGCATGTGAGATTTGAAGCAGTCTATATAAAGAATAGTCTATGAAAATAATTTAAAGATGGATTTTCAAAAAAACCTTACCAGACTAAGTGATGCAATACAACCATGAACACTTCAGTTTAGAAGATATGAATGGACTTTATTCTTGAAAAGTATTGGACATTATGGACTTGTTGTTTTGTTCAAGTGGTTGTGCTAATGTTCTACCATTTTACAGAATGCAAGTTCTATAATATCTGTTTAATTTTAAATCTGAAACTTGGAACATTAAGTTAAATACATAGTTATTTTCCACTGGGGACAGACAGAATCTCTTGGGTAGCAGTGGAGATGGGAAAAGAAATCTGTCTTAGTTTTTTTTTTTTTTTTAAATGGGTAGTGCATTTATCCTTTTGTTCTTTTTATTGCAGCAGTAATAACTTCTTTGTGGTTTCCTTTTATAGATTGTTGCCAATTCTTTCTTGGCAAACCCTACTACCTCTGCTCTCTTTGCAACCATTTTGGTGGAGTATCTTCTGGATCGGCTGCCAGAAATGGGCTCTAATGTGGAACTCTCCAATCTGTATCTCAAGCTGTTCAAGTTAGTCTTTGGCTCAGTTTCACTATTTGCAGCTGAAAATGAACAAATGCTGAAGGTAAAGGTCATTTGTGTTAAAAATAAGTCTGTATTAAAAACAAGACTCCGAAGAACTTAGCACTGTCTAACATTTGAGAGTCATTTAATGTTTAAAGCACTATTTGTGACACATCTCCATTTCTTTCTAAATGCCAAATACATTGTCTTGTTTATGAGATGGTTTCTGTGAATGTTTGCTTCATGTTTGAAACTAATGTACTACTTCTGAGTAGAAATGGCTGATAAATGACTGTGGTCTGTGATTGCCATAAGCCCGTGTAACTTCATGGTAAGAACATGCATAAATTCTTGCATATTTTCTTCCTTTGTTTCCATATTAATATAAGAGTTTTGCTTGGATTGAAATCACTTTTTTAGTGTGTTGGTGAATCTTGTTCACTCATGTCATATTCAGTGACATGTACCTCTGGAGTTAGATTTTTCTATGCTCTTGAAAAGTCTGGGTTTAAGGAATGCTATTTTTTCTACTGACAACATATTGTGTATTCCAAAGATCTATTTATGTTGATGAGATCATCTCATTATTCAGTGGATTTAGAAATGCTGAGCTTGTAGCAAGAGTGCACTTTCCTCATAAAAGCAGCAGCTGCCTGTATCTAGAAAATACATTAAGATTTTAAGGGAACACTGATTGTTCTCTCATCATTTCTCTTCATTTTCCTTCCTTGTACCTTATAACAAACAAAATTTCTGATACAGGTAACTGTGCAGAACAGAGTAGGGATTACCAATTTTCCAGAATCTTTGAAAACTAACAGTAATATGAAGCAATATTCATATAATCTTGCTTTAATTCTTGCAGTTTGTCATCAGAATCAAGGTCATTTGGATTTTATAAGCTGGAGATGAAGTTTAAAGAGTGTAATTTACTACCTTCACAGTTTCACGCTTCTGTTACTTTTTTTTGTTTCTGTAGGATGGATGAATGATAGGGGCCTTGGGCAGACAATTTAATTGAATGATGAAGACTGTTTGCAGCATTTGCATAGCAATGGAGAAAGCTTTTTAGATGTTCATAATATCCAGACATGTTACTGTTCGTCTCTGGTCCATGAAAATACTTGTATTTATCAACTATTTCTAATGATTCTTGTGAGGTGTTCATGTCCTCTGCTCTAGAAAGGTCACCAATTCCATAACCTTTTTTACTTGAAAGAGTTTGCTTTCAAAATGAAATTTTAGCATTCGCAAAAATTAAGAACTAGTAATGAAATTAGATCGGGGTGAATTAATACTGTTAAGTGTCCTCTGTTGTCATTCTGACACCTCTGATTTCTGCTCCATGTCCCCAGGTACTTGAGAGGAAATACTTTTCATTGTGTCAGATTTGCAGAATCTCGTGCTAAACTCTTGTACAGTATGATGATGATGATAAAATTGGTATTTTATTAATCTTCAAGCTTTATTTTCTTTATAGCCACATTTGCACAAGATTGTGAACAGCTCTATGGAACTTGCACAGACTGCCAAAGAGCCCTATAACTATTTCCTGCTGCTCAGAGCCCTTTTCAGATCTATTGGAGGAGGCAGTCATGATCTGTTGTACCAAGAATTCTTGCCGCTGTTACCAAACTTACTGCAAGGTAGAACAATACCTTCTTTCCCCACCCCAGCTTCTGAATTTTTTAATGTGAATAGTAGTAATAAAGTTATGTTGTGTAATTAAAAACCCCTCAAAACTAAAGCCCAACCCCTGATAAGTAGCTTCTGATTTTGAGTTTAGCAATTGATTTAAGTATCTTGAATGTGCTTATTTTCGTTTACTATCAGCTGCTTCGTAGTTTTGGCTGCTTCACAATTTCTGCTGCTTGTTTTTCTTCTTTCCATTGTGGGGCTGTTGGGGTTTTCTTGTTTGGGGTTTCTTGCTGTGGGTAACTTTGTTGCCACGAAGCTTTTGAGGGATAAGTGAGGAGGGGAAGCAATGTTGCCATCACTGGTTTTGTAGGGAGAACAGGGCAGTGAAGCTCTGGCTGCTCTGCGGTTGAGGGTGTGTGTGTGCACCTGCAAGGGCATGATAAATAGAAATTCAAGTAGTGCCAGACTGCAAAAAGAAATGGAAATAACAATCAGTTTGATTAATTGAGCATTTATGCTTGCAAGAGCTGTGCTCCAGAAATACTGAGGGTGAGCAAGGAAATGTGGAGAGCTACTTAAACCAAAGGAAAGCTAATCAGAACTATTCCAGGACTGTAGACTGGTTCCCATCTGCAGCTGTAGGGACAGTTTTTATTGTTAGCAAATATATCTGTTATTGATAAAACAATATGTTAAACCCATGTCAGTAGATTTATGGAATGTGTGAAATCTTTATGGGGAGAAAAATCACTTGGGGAATGAACTTAGTCTGTACGGGGCAATTAATGTACTTGAACTCACTGAATGTTTCTTTTCAGGAGTCAAAACATTTTAAAAACAATTGTTCTGTGTGGGATTATTTTTTATTGTTACAAGGCTGAGGTTTGAGTCATATTACCTCTTCTTTTTCATCCGCTGTATTCAAATGCTGCCTTATTGAGCTAATATTAAGCTTTAAAATATGCATGGAAGCTTTTTCTTCTATACATGTGTACATAAAAAAGCATTCACTGCATGAAATCCTTAGATGTAAGTTAGAATAATGAATGGTATTATATTTTGTAAATCCATTATTTACAGAGCTGTAAGCTCTACAGAATTTAAAAACGTCAGGTTCTTCTGAATTCAGGAAATTGCAATTTTTAACAATAAACTCTGGACTGTCTTTTCCCTGTGAGTGTATAACTTATCCATAATTTTCAGGACTTAATATGCTACAAAGTGGCCTTCATAAACAGCACATGAAGGACTTGTTTGTGGAGCTCTGCCTCACTGTGCCCGTCCGTCTGAGCTCGCTGCTGCCTTATCTGCCAATGCTGATGGACCCCTTGGTGTCAGCTCTCAATGGATCCCAGACCCTGGTCAGCCAGGGCTTGAGAACTCTGGAATTGTGTGTGGATAACTTGCAGCCAGACTTTCTGTATGACCACATCCAGCCAGTTCGAGCTGAGCTCATGCAGGTAAATGTGTCATTTCCTGTTAGACCACAAGAGGTCATCGATGTGCTGAATATTGTTAGAAATTTGTGTGAAGCTTTGGTTACAAAAACTTGAAGAATCTGTCATGAGACCCATACCGGTCTGATATGAGTGCAGAAGGATAGTTGGTGTTCTGTTGGGCTGAAAACTCTGAATATTTAGAAATGAATAAATTGTTCCTTCTATATACTTTGTTAAATGGTTATATTCTATTTAGTTAATTAGCTTTTTGTATTTCAAAACTAGCTCTGAGTTCAATTCAGGTCAGCCTTAACTGGCCTGCTTTTTTAATTAACAATGTTGTTTAATGTTGATCATAAACATGAAATTACATTCCGGGATAGCAAAGATTTTGTAGCTGATGACAGTAATCTAATCTAAAACTGCATTTAGGACAACCTTACAAAGCACTTGGGCTGTTGTGAACTGACACTACTTGTATTCAACCTTGATAAGTATGTTCTGGAACTTATGTATCAGTTACCCAGATACAAGAATAAGTGTTTTCCTTCACTTTTTTTTTGCATTACAACTTGAGAAATCTTGAGGTAAGACTGGTCTGCCCATGTACCTCTGAACCCCCAGGCTCTGTGGCGAACCCTGCGCAATCCTGCTGACAGCATCTCCCACGTGGCTTATCGTGTGCTCGGGAAGTTTGGTGGAAGTAACAGGAAGATGTTGAAGGAATCACAGAAACTACAATATGTAGTCACAGAAATCCAAGGACCCAGCATTACAATTGAATTTTCAGACTGTAAAGCATCCATTCAGCTCCCAATGGAAAAGGTAAGCACATAAGTTACTGTCAATGCTGAGAAACCAACTTGAAAAATATGTCTGGAAGTTCTTCCTTTATTTCCTCTATAAACTGTCTAAGATTTCACCCCCAAAATAATAGATTTAGGCATGCTGTTCTGCTCTTACAAAGAGATAGGATAGGGAGCTAAACTGGCCCAAATAAATGCTTTCACAGAATGGGTAAGGTTTGAATTTCAGGTGTGTTGCTTAGGTTAGGAGCAGGAATCTCATCTAAAAGTCCCTATTTTCTTTTTGAAGTGTACCAAAAATTTACTGTAGGAGTTCTTCAGTGCTGATTACTCTCATGACTCCAGTGATGTGGTTTTGTTTGTTGTCTCTAGCAGCACTTCTTCGTGCTGCAGAACCACTTTGTACTGTACTGGCTTTCATCTGGCAGCCACGGTGTATCACAAATGCTTAGTTCTCACTAATTACAGCAATCTAATCTTCTCTGAGAGTGAAGCTGGATTCTGAGATAATTTGGTCTGTAGAGTTTTAATACTTACCTTTTCAATTAGACTTTCATAAGTAGATATGTTCTGAATGTAGTAAGCAATTTTCTTCACAGGCAGCTGGCTCTCTGGCTCCATACAGCCAACAGGCTTAAAAATAGCTTGGAAAAGTGATTCTTAAAATGCTGATTTACTGATTTCTCCACTGTACTGAAGCTGATGAATTGAATACATATAAATACTGTAGTTGCTGACATTTACCTGTCCTGTGAGGTTTGATTCAAACTAAGTTTTCCAAAGGATTTAAGCATCTAACATTGATACGGAGCAATCTCCAGCTGCTTGGTGTTGACCAAGAAGGAGTGTGTTATCTGCTGAACACTTTGTATCTATGAAAAGGAAATGTCAAATTACAAAGAAAATAAAGTGGAATAAATTGAAAACAATAAATCCTTGTTTTCTTTTAGTGCCCTGGTAGACTTTGGTGGTCTGTGTAAAACTAATTTTTCTTTTCATTGAGATGCTGATAAAAACTTGGGATGACAACTAGTTAACTAAGTGGAAATACCAAGGAAGGAAAATGCCCACTTTGTAGCAGGGCCTTTTTCTGCATAAACTTATCAAGCATGGATGGTTAGATTTTATTTGCAATTGATAAGGTATTGAAAGTCCTTATTTCAAGGCAGTCCAGAACAATTTTTACACTTTTTTTTTTTTTACTTAATGCTTATCTTATTTATCGTTAATTTCTTTCTTTCTTTTGTGGGAGAAGGATAGAAATTAGAAAGTTGTGCTTTTATGTATTTTTATCTCTCTCTGTAAAAACATATGTACACAAAACAGAAATTTCCCAAAGAGACCTGCTCCCCGTTTTAATTGTCTTCATATCTTAAAAGATTGATTTGAATTATTCTCAAATGTATTAAATCTTCTTGCAAAGGAAGAGTACTATTTCCTTTAAGTGAACAGTGTTTAGAAGTTGCTTACAGGGACATTTCATCACACATGGAAAGGTATCCCCATTTAAATAGGGGTATAAATGTATTGTATACATACAGTATAAAGGGATTAGGCACAGCAATTATTGCCGAAGGGAAGGCGAGGAAAATTTTTTTTTGGGGAAGAAAAGAGACACAGTGGAGGTTTACCTCACTTATAACTTGAAATGCTTTCTGACCATAGAGGTAAATATATCTGCCATGAAACACAGCACGTACAAAAGCACAGAAAACACCATGGTGGTTTCAAACTGTGCTCTCTCTGCATTTCTTAACTTGGGCACTCCAAACTGTGCATACTTTAGAAGTTACTTTTAATGTATATTAATGATGCCATTCCCTTGATTAATGACCTTATGGTAAATGCCAAGAACAAGAAGTGTCTGGTTTCTCTCTTGTACCATTCTAGGCCATAGAGACTGCCCTGGACTGTCTGAAGAGTGCCAACACGGAGCCCTATTACCGCAGGCAGGCGTGGGAGGTCATCAAGTGCTTCCTGGTAGCCATGATGAGCCTGGATGATAACAAACATGCATTGTACCAGCTTCTTGCACATCCCAAGTATGACAATTCTTTAAACGTAAATGTGTATGTAAAATTTATGGTGTCTTTGGAACAACCTAGTTTCGAGACAGTGATTAGTCTGTGCAATTCATGGGGTTTTTGCCTGCTGGTGGAAACGAATTTTGTTAGCAGGTTTTTTAATGCCGATGACGTGTTAATGTTTCATAGTTTAATTTTCTTCCCCTAATTACAGTCCAGTGTATAATCTATTACATATGATCAATATGATTAATTTTAGTTTCATGTTTTTAAATAATTGGAATATTCTCATGCTTAGCGGTATTTTAAAGATTAATTTAGATTGTCACGTTTTGTATGTGCATGTAAGCTTTTACTAAAGTGAAAGAGAAAACTGAGTTTCATTTAGTGACTAAGCTATAGCATGGTCACACACATAACCTCTCTTTGTCTTAGTATGGGAGCTTTTTATTGAAGCTTTTTGCAGTTTTAGTCCTTGATACTTAAAGAGTTTATTGCTTTTAGACAACTTTAACATCTTTGCCCAAAAATTGTGGGCCGACTTTGACTCTGGCAATGTAGTAAGTGTAGCTAAAGAGCATAGTAGCTTTCACAGTTTGGAATTGTTAGACTTGACATAAGTATAGCTTTGCAATGAATAAGTTTTTTTGGGCAGTGATTTGATAAATAGTGTTTCAATCGTTCAAGATTAAAATCAAATGTCATTTTAAAAAAGGGAAAAATGTCAAAATATTGAAAATGACATTCTGTAATTGAGTTGCAGCGTGACGCCCGTATACCTATTATTGCATATAAGTGGCTTCTTCTGAACCACTGGCTTTAAGTGTTCCTGATGAAATTGAGCTATCCATCATGCTGGAGACCAGTGGCTGACTAAATTAATATGGGCTGAGTGAACTGGTCTAGCTCTATCAAAACGAGGGGAAAGCAGGAGGTGGAGAAGGAGTTAGAATCGAGAGCAAACTTTCAATTGAGTACCTGACCCTGGCTGTGACTGAGCTGCGGGCGCTGCAGTTTGGGTTCTGCTGAGCACAGCTTTGCCTTCCAGCTTCACGGAGAAGTCCATCCCCAGTGTGATCATCTCCCACCGCTACAAGGCCCAGGACACCCCGGCTCGGAAGACGTTTGAGCAGGCCCTGACTGGTGCCTTCATGTCGGCCGTCATCAAGGACCTGCGGCCCAGCGCGCTGCCCTTCGTGGCCAGCCTCATCCGCCACTACACCATGGTGGCCGTGGCTCAGCAGTGCGGTGAGTGCAGGGGCACAGCTCCTGGGGCCTCCAGGGGGGCTCTGGAGAGCTCTGTGCTTTTACTCGCTGCAATTTGTACAAAAAAGTAGTAATATTGTAGTTGTTTCTGGGTAACTATACCGTCTTTTTCGTTTGATGGCGGAGTTTTGTTTTAGTTCTTTAGAACTAAAATGACTAAACAAATTTTAAAAAACAATCAGTCACCTAATAATGGCGCTGTTGCTGCCAAGGAGGTAAAGTTGACAAAGTCCACGCTACCACGAGTTTTGTCCGAAGTAAGAGAGTTTTAATGGAAGATTGAACAACTATTATATGTTGAGACACAAAAGTGTGTTGAATGGCGTAAAATGATTGGTCACTCGGACACCCACCCCTTGGGGTGATTGCTCCAGTTCTGAGACATCCGTTTCTGGATGTTTTTCTGGTTGAAGCCACAACAGTCCTTGAGAAGTAGGTGCAGGTGCAGAGATTTACAAAACTATAACATTGTTTTAAATTCTTTACATGAGAATCTTCACAAAGTACTGCAAGGGCTAAAGAAATTCCCAGCCTGAGGCCTTTTTTTCATATCCATATAATAATACTCTTTAAATGCCACAGCCAGTGAAATAACTGTAGCATGGAACAGGTTATATAGTTGCAGAGGATTTGTGTAACTTAATACTCACAGTACTATTTGCAGATGGTCTTTAATTGGGTTGTTTCCACTTGTGGTTTTGAAAGACCTTTAGAGGAACTAAGTCAATGTTGGAGCACTGCAGTGTCTTAAATCCATGAAGAAAACTTTGTTTGGGCTGTATGACAAGTAATTTGGGAAAAGACACTATAAGCATATCACTCTTCATTGTCACATTAATGTAACTTGAAGTTTTATGACTCTTCATTTTAATTAAATCTTCTTGCAGGCATAGTCTAGTGCATAGAAGAAAATATTGAAGTAGATGTAATCTTTTTTTCTTCTAGTCGTGAAGGATGCCTTACAATCCATTTATATGCAAATAGGCACAGGGCTTACTGGTTTTGCCATCAGCTAGTCCAAGGAGTAGTGAAATCTAATTAAAAGACCATTCATATTGAAATATCCATTGTTTTATCTTTATTTCCCCTCCCCCCTCTTTTCTCCCCTGTTACAAATTGCAGGTCCTTTCTTGCTGCAGTGCTATCAGGTTGGGAGCCAGCCCAGCACAGCCATGTTTCACAGTGAAGAAAATGGCTCAAAAGGCATGGATCCCTTGGTGCTTATTGATGCCATAGCAATCTGCATGGCATATGAGGAGAAGGAGCTCTGCAAAATAGGAGAGGTGGCCCTGGCAGTGATATTCGATGTTGCAAGCATTATCTTGGGTTCAAAGGAAAGGGTAAGTTTTTTAAAAATGTATTTAAATGATCAAGTTTCAGCCAATGCAATTTTGCTTCTAAAATTTTGGAGGATACAGCTAGGCTGAGAAAAGGAAACTGATCCATTTCTTTGTTTCCAGGCTTGTCAGCTTCCCTTGTTTTCGTACATTGTGGAACGTTTATGTGCTTGCTGTTATGAGCAAGCTTGGTATGCTAAACTGGGAGGTGTTGTGTCCATTAAATTCCTTATGGAACGGCTGCCACTGATTTGGGTCCTCCAGAACCAGCAGACTTTCCTGAAGGCACTTCTCTTTGTGATGATGGACCTAACTGGAGAGGTATGTGATGAATGAATTTTATCAAATAGTATGGGGAAAATTTCTGGCCTTAAATTCCCACAGATTGAACTCTTAGTAATCTTGATTTTGCTGAGCTTCAGAATGCATTGTGCCTGTAAGAGTTAGTAGTGAATTCTAGTTGTTTTAACTCAAACCAAGCTCTGAAGTTAGGAATGAGGTCAGGTTTTTCCACATAACTTTGTTGAAGTTTTATTGATTACACTTGCTGCTTTCAGAGCAGAAATGTACAGGCCACATGTAGATCACAAAAAACCACAAATTCACTGTCACCACAGAATCACTAAGCTTAGCTGGAAATCACAATCACAGGATTCATCAAAATCAAGTTCTAAGTTTGTTGATGAGTAATGTGTAGATTTGTGATCTTTGATCTGTACTTAGCTGATGAAAATAATCTCTGATGCCCCAGGTTTCCAATGGAGCAGTCGCTATGGCAAAGACCACATTAGAGCAGCTCTTGATCAGATGTGCAACTCCTTTAAAAGATGAAGAAAAAACAGAAGAAATCCTTGCAGCACAGGAAAAGTCTTTCCATCATGTCACACATGACCTCGTTCGAGAAGTGACCTCTCCAAACTCCACTGTGAGAAAACAAGCCATGCATTCTTTGCAGGTGCTTGCACAGGTCACTGGCAAAAGTGTCACAGTCATCATGGAGCCACATAAAGAGGTAAGCAGAAATACTGACTGAACCTGAGCTTAAAGTTGTTTTCCAGTTTGGATTTGCAGAAATGCTTTTCTGAGTATGTTTTTCCACGCTAGTGAATTAAGTTCTTAGTGCTCTGATAGCATGTGTTTGTCATTTGCTAAGTTTTGTTGTTCTAAAATCCACAATGGCTGGAGCACTGTAGAGATTCATACAGGCTCTGCCTGACTCTTAGCCAGTATTTACAGTGTCTTCAGGTTGATTTAGTTCCTTAAATTATGGGCTGCTCATCCTGCCAACAATCAGACATAGGCTAGGCCATATAGGTACTGCATTTTGATACTCAGTTTTATTATTCTCTAAATCTGTGGCATTATTGCTATGCCTTTCCCTATCCAGAAAGAAACTATAAAATTCAAGGCTGGTTGAAATAACTTCTGGCTAGACTCTCCTTAAAGCTCATATTGTTTAGTCTTTTGAAACATAATTGAATGTACATAAGCCTTAAGGGCCATGACAACATACCAGATTATACTGAGAAGCTCCCTAATTGATATCTTATTATGCAAAAGGTGTTTAATGAGGAAAGTGAGAAGTTGGTGTAATGGAAAAAAGTTACACAAACTTTTTTGATTTCTGATGTTTTAGGAGCTTAACACATTCTTGTTTCTTCACTGTTTGAAATGCTTCAGTCTATGAATTTCTTTGTTGTTCATAATGTTGTGTGAAGTTACTGAATATCATAGATCTGCTCACAGAGAATGTGTATTAATTACAGCTACTACATTATTTTGCAAACTGACTGTGAATCAAAGTAATTCAGAGAATTACTTTTCCTCTTGCCTAATTATTTCTCAAGACTCATCTGGAGCCACAATAGCAAATGGATACAAACCTACAGTCAAGACTAATGGTGTCTTCTCAGTGGCTGGGTCTGTGGGGTCATTTCAACAGACTGCTAATTCAGTAATCTAAATTACATCGTGTAGGTTCTCCAGGACATGGTTCCTCCTAAAAAACACTTACTTCGGCACCAACCTGCAAATGCCCAGATTGGCCTGATGGAGGGAAATACATTTTGCACAACCCTGCAGCCCCGATTGTTCACAATGGATCTGAACGTTGTGGAACACAAGGTTTTCTACACAGAGGTACTTTCTTTTTGTGTTCTCCTCTTTGAGTGTAGATGCTTCTGTATGATGGTGTTAGTACTTTCATTGCTAAAAATATGTATTTTTCCTTGTGCATTTTAAACTTCCACTGAAATGTAAGAATGTACCTTTTGAAACATCAAGTGAAGTCTGCTTTGCCTACAGCATAATGGCTCTGAGCTAAACAGAATATTCTAATCTGTGTGAAATACATTAAATGAGCTTTGGTATTACAGTACTGGCATAGCCCTGACTTTCATATTTAGGTCTTATTTTTTACACAGTGTATCACTTAAATAAATTGTTGTACCACCAAACATAGACAGTGTTGGTTAAGGTTTTTAAGTCCTTAATAGTTTGAGCAAAATTGAATAAAACCTGTGTGTAGATTTAACTTAGAGAAACTGTCTTGTCCCTTGGTTTCCCAGCTGGCTTGTCCAAACATAATTTCAGAAGGTTTTTGATACCAACAGCAAATGCAGGTGTCCACCTCCAACTGTATACATGGGATATAATTGTCAATGCAGAAAATCCTCTGGTTTTGAGTTGAGACGAAAACAAAGTGCTGTAGAGGAAAAGATGTCTGTGAAGGTGGGTGTGAGATAGTGGTGTTTCGGATGTAAGCAGCAATATTAAAATGATTGTTTATTTTTTTTCCTAGTTACTGAATTTGTGTGAGGCTGAAGATGCTGCCCTAATGAAACTACCTTGCTACAAAAGTCTTCCATCACTTGTACCTCTTCGAATTGCAGCCTTGAGTAAGTAAAACCTCCTAAACAAGATTTGATGGAGTTAAGTGTCCTTGTGAGCAACAGGCAGTCTGCTTCCTGAGATCAGCAGAAAACCTGAGCACTGGAAGACTGATGACTGCTCTCCAGAGGTTACAGTTTAATGGAGAGAATAATGGGAAAGTATTGCTGCTTTCTTAATGACTAGAATTTAGTTTTCTGAAAGGAACCCCAAATATTTTAAGATTAATTATGTTATAAAGCATTAGGGAAACTATGGAACGTTAATAGAATCCTCATTCTTTTACTGTTTTATGATGCCTGTTGCTTTTGGCAATGCATACAGTGCTTTAGCTGTCTGCAATTTGAGATGACATAAATAGAAACTACAAGAGAAGTGGTGTAGAATTAGGGTTTATTTCCTCCTCTCCTTTGAAATTGAGTTAACAAAGAGAACAAATTTACTTTGATATTTGCAGATGCTCTAGCTGCCTGCAATTACTTGCCTCAGTCAAGAGAGAAAATCATTGCTGCACTTTTCAAGGCACTGAATTCAACAAATAACGAGCTGCAGGAGGCGGGAGAAGCGTGCATGAGAAAGGTGACTGTATTAAAACAACATTCCTTTTGAGGCCATTGTTCTCCTGCTTTGCTTCCTTGGTACAAAACTTCTTGGGAAAGTTCTCTACAGGAAATAGTGTTGCTCTGTTCAGTTTTTGTTAGTGATGCTGATAAAAGTTTGTGTCAGATGTGTTTGCTTGGGATTTGAACTTGGCCATAAAGAGTTATCCAGGTTGCAATTACGTATTATAAGCTCTTGGATAAGGACCATGGTAAATCTTTCAGTCTTTCTGTCCAGTCTTGGTCTCCTTCTCTTGGTTTGGTCTTTGAAAATGTATCTTCTTTTCTAAATAGCATCAGTCCTTCCCAGCAGTTTTGCAGATGTGCAGGCCTGGCTTTATTATAAAAGCTCTCCCCATGTTTCACCTTTGTTCCTAAAAGAAGTGGTGGAGACCCCGTGGTTGGTTTTGGAAAAGTAAAGCAATACAGCAGAGTCAGACTCTGCATCACAGTGTCATGGGTACCTTAAGGAGCAGGACCATGGCTGTTCTGTTTGAGGTCAGACACTGCCTTGTCTGTCCTGTGGGTGCTACATTATCATGTAAAAAAGCTGGAAGGACAAGGAAAGACTATTCTTTCATTATGATTTGTTGGTTCAGTAGCTGTGCCTAACTTTGATTCAGTGAGATTTTAATTCCATTCTTCTAAATGAAAAAAAAAAAGCTAATGGAATTACTTCCAGCCTCTTTGTAATGCTGTGTAGATGGGCTGATGTGGAACAGGGAATGCCACTGCAGTAACACTGGTGGCTTGCATTTGTTTGTGCCATTGCCTGGCCAGAGGTCAGGTGTCTTTTCATGTCACTCTGGTCATGGGAGGGAATGTACTTGTTATTTATGGCTTGTTAACAGCACAGTTGGGTTGAGAGGGAACAGGGAGAAAATAAGGGTTGTTCTGACCTGTACATCAGATTTGTCTGATTGTTTTTTTTTCCTGTGATAAACTCATGCCTGCAGGATGTTTGGTTATGACGGGAAATATTCTCTCTGGCTGCTTGCAGCCAGACTCTTTTGACCTTTTCTGTTGCTCAGGCTGCATGCAGATTGTAAGACAGAAATTTGCTCTATTGCCTTCAGCCAGACTCACAGGCAGTTCTTAATATAGCAGGGTCTAAGTAGCTTGTGCATAGCTGTGTATTTAATTTATAGCTTTAGCAGTTCTTCAGTCTGTCTGTAATTAAGATCAACTACTTGATCATTTTATGGAATATGCTACTGTGCATCAGAAATATCTCAGTGCTTCCCAAATCCATCTTGTCACTGTATATATTTCCAGCAGCAGGTGGTGTTTGAACTATTGCTTTCCAAAAGAACAAAATAAAAGAAGAAAAATCAAGTCAGCTGAATCTATTTTAAGAAACATGCTTGCACAAAAGTCACTTCCCTCTCCACCTGTATATTAATCTTGCACTCTCTTGCAGTTCTTGGAAGGAGCTACCATAGAAGTTGATCAAATTCATACCCACATGAGGCCACTGCTGATGATGCTGGGAGACTATCGGAGTCTGACCCTCAATGTTGTGAATCGTCTGACATCAGTCACTAGGCTTTTCCCAAACTCTTTCAATGATAAATTCTGTGATCAGATGATGGTAAGCCCGTCCAAGTTTTTATTTTAGCTCTTCCAGAAGAAATTTTCTTCTAGCTACTATTTTTATTGGTGGAAAATCAAAGAAGTTCAGAAGTGACTCAATGTATATGTTGGAAGTAAAAGGTTTTTGTTTCACAATTAGTAAAAAACCCTGATTTCTTTAAACATTTTGAGTAAATTTCTAAAGGGCTTCTAAACCAAAAAGTTAAGAGATTTGATTTTTTAGTGAAGACATAACTAGTTATGCTGAGGTTTGCTTGGACAAGTCTGTCTTTAGCAAGGCACCACCTGCACCTTTAACAATTTTACTTCCCAATGCACTAAATGTGCTTTGGTGCCTTCTTGATTTATAAAATTTTGGGAGGAGTCGCCCTGTTTATTTGCAGTGTTTAAACTGAATATGTGATTTCTTTATCCTCTTGGCATGGATATTTAAATATTTAAATGCATACACATCAAGCAAGTCATCAAAGAAGTGCAAGACTATCAGACTTAGGTTTTATATATATATATATATATGTTCTTATAATCCCTGCTTTCTTGAATATGGAGATGACTTCTAGCAACAGTAAACTTCTCAACCTGAGGGAATGAAAATGACTGATAATTCTTCCCTTTGTTTCCTTTGAAGAATTATTGCAACCTCTACATTTTCTCTTGTAGCATATGCTAAAATGGAACAGTCTAATTAGAAGAATATTACTAATTATCCTCTCTTTATAGCAACACCTGCGTAAATGGATGGAAGTTGTAGTTATTACACACAAAGGTGGACAAAGGAGTGATGGAAATGTAAGTTAATGAATGCTTTTATGTGAGAAGAGAAGAAATAAGCAGTATTAATGTTTTGGAATTACAGAACTCATTCAGTTGTAAATGCTGCCATAACTGATTACACACTGATGCTTTGTTACAAGCTAACAAACTTGTTGAATTCAGTATTGAATATTGAATATTTGTTAGAAGTCTTAGTAGGAGGAGCTTCTTATCTGCTGACAATGGTTACTTTAAAGAGTGTTCTAGGTTAGTGTGGGAACAGCTCAAGCATTTTTATTTCTTTTCCCCCTCAGGATTTTCTGCTTAGAAATCTGTTCTTCACTGGAATGGCTGATGAGCTCAGCAGCATAATCCCCCTTTTTTCATTAATATGTTTGATGTTCATAACGTAGCCTTTCGAAAATTATACATAATGATAACATAATCCCAGTTTATTTAAAATTTAATTTATTAAAACCAAGTTCAATATTTACTAGTTGGGATCATATTAAAATCACTCTCCCAGTGAAACTAACGGCCTCAATGTTGAAGCTGATCAGTTGTCTTATAAATGGAAAACTGTGCAGTGTAATGTCAATACTGTGTGCTCTTAGCAATACTGATGGGAATTCCTGCTTCAGTGCAGTTTCCTGTACATTACCAGAAGTCCCATAATTCTATTAAAGTTCTGCTAAATGCTTTTATTAAGTGTTGAGATTTATGATTGCACTGAAGAAAAAATGGGGAGAATTTTATTAATATCTTTCTTTTTCAAATTAGGATGAAATTACATTGGCTTTTTATTTCCCTCAAAACATGGAAATGGCTTAATGGCTTTTCATTTCTCTTTCCTGTCATTGCAAAAAGAGCTTTTAATCTGAATTTGGTCATTGCTTTATATTAGACCTAGATAATCTCTAATGAAGTAGAGTAAGATTTGTTTCTTATGTTTTAACTAAAACACTGTGCATTCTTCAGTTAACCACATCTTATTCATGTCAGAGTAGTTCTAAGGCCTTCATATTCTTCTTTTGGGATTCCCTTACCCTCAAATGTGATGATTACAGATATCTTGCAGATCTTTTTATAGCAATGGTCTTTTAAACCACAATGTGGCACCTCCAGAACAGTTTTTAGTTGTCCCTAAGTCATGTTTAGTTGGGAATTCCCCTGCTTTTAATGTTTTTTTGTGATGTTTTCTGTGTAATTGTGTGTTTAGAGAGATATGTGGAATGAGGGGTGCACACCAGACACTTGAGAGAGAATCTGCTGTCACATCTTGAGGGAGGAGAGAAGTCTGGAAACATTTCAAGTAGAATTGTGTCAATGCAAAGCTGGTTGAATATAACTTTTCTTCTCCCTAGTTGTTGCTCCAAAGTTTCCTTAAAGATAAAAACTCCAGGAAACTGCAGGAGGACACAAGCCAGCTTGGTCTTTGTACAGTTGCTGTGGCAAGCTGTGTTCATGTGTCTGTATGTACATCGTGCTGTTGAGTAATTGTACCTTCTAAATGTGGAAAAACTGGGATGGTGAAGCTGGTGGTCAGGTAGCTGGTGTTTTGCTTCCTCTCAATTTTTCACAATCCTAGTGAGATTCCAACAGCTGAGACTCGTTAAAAGCAGTGTTGGGGATTAGGATCTTGCAGTGGTTAAATAGAGGAGGTGGGAAACACTCAGTGGAGGAGAGAATTGGCCAGGAAACCCTGATGTTCCCTGCCTCTGCTGCTGCTGTTACCTTCATTTCATCCTTTTCCAGCAGCACTGGGTGAAGGTGCCATTTGATGATGGTGTCAGGCATTTCTCCAGCAGAGTGCAGAGAGTGGCTGCTCAGCAAGGCCTCTTAATGAATAGTTAAAAATTACGTGGGGTGAGTTTTTATATGTAAATGGTGACTACAGACAAACTGAAAACTCAGTTAGAAATGCTGCATAATAATTGATGACTGGTGTAAAGATCCACATTGATGCCAGAATAATTAAGCCTTGTTCACCTAAATAATTTATGATAGTCCTGCTGTGATGCTGAGCTGTGATCTGGCTGTTTAGAGAAATGAACAAATTAAAACATAATATGTTAAGTAGTGATTAAAATCTAATTCATTGGTTCAGAGAGTAAAATCTTTGATTTAAATCCTTGTTCCTCTCTTCCTTGCCTCTCCAAGGAAAGGCATGGGTTTTTGGGTCATGTCTGGTAATTGAAAGAATAAGTTTTGAGTAGATGGTTGCCTCCAGCTGTTCCTCTTGTGAGAGGGTGGAAATTCTGCATTACAGCCTGAGAGGACTTCATAGCTCTGGAGGACTTCATGGCTTGGTAGCTTAAGTACTGAAAGTGGTTTTGTAATTGATGCTGGCCAAATTTGTCTTCAAAGGTGCTAAAATATTGTTTCCCTTGACCTAATAATCTCTATTATCTTTTTATTCAGTATAAATATTTGAGCAGCTAGGTCTGAACAATGTAAAAGTAGAAAAAAGGATGATTTTCATCCTGGTTCTTTGGAGGGCAGTTTGGAGCATGTGAGATGCTCATTGTCTCCATTTTTTCCGTTTGAGATGAGAAAGTAACTGTGCTGAAGTTAGACTGCAGCCTGAAGAATAGCATGTACTGATTTGTACATTTATTTGATATTTTTGTGGGCTTTTTCCTTTCATGCTGTGACTTCTGTTTTGGTTCAGCTTGCCGCAGAAGGGGTAGAGGTGAGAAACTCAGTGGAGGCACCAGGAACTTTTTTTGTTGTAGTGGTTTCTTCTTCTTTGTTGTTGTTGTTTTGTTTGGTTTTATTTTTTTTCTTTTAACTTGTGGTTTGTTAGTTTTATCGTTGTGTTTTGGGCAGAGTGCATTGTGCCTTTGAGTGCAGTGCTGTGAGTTGTCTCCTGTTTGACTGTGGCAGAGCTGTTTGATCACGTTGCTGTTGAGGATGTTGAGCATGTTTGTACCAGGAAGAGCAGGATTTTTAGTTTCTGTGGAGGCATAAATGGTTTCAAAAGGTTTTATGTATTCTCAGCCCTGCACTTCAATCCGTGAGAGGAGTCTTGTGGGGTCTCTCTGGGCAGATCAGGTTAAAGGAGTGGAACCTAATGCTTTGTGTTTAAATTCAGTTGAGAAAATGCAATGTACTTGATAAAATCCTTTTGGATACTGCACACTGGAACTTGGTTTTAGCGAGATGGTGAGGGTGGATGTGTTGTTTTGTTTTTTCCTTTCCCTTTTCTTACTGAAGGAAATCCACATTCTAGCTAACTGAAATACAGTCTCTATTTAAATCACACAATGAAAAAAGAATGTAAAAGTGTTTTGGACTCCTGGAGAATTTAATATCTAGTGGGAGAACAGAGCTGACTTCGAGTAACCTGTTTGCAAGATAAAATGAACAGTGCTGTGAGAAAGCTGTCTCCCTCTTTCTTCATGTGTAATCTGGGGGTGTGGGGTGTATAGGAGAAATGGTTTAGGGGGGAAGGTCTGGCTGCTTGATGCATGAGCCACTTGGTGTAGAGCAGAGGGCACTCCTAACTCCCCCATCAGCACTTTCAGTACAGTGTTTAGCTCTGACCTGTAAAACACCACTCTACTGGCAAGGAGAATAAAATTTAAACTGTGATATTACCAGATGGGGAAGGACAGACTTCCACAAGTGCAATTTTTTCATGCATCATGGTAAGCAGACGTTGTGTGTGTATTAACCCTTTACATTTGGCTGCTGGCCGTGTTAATGCGGAGAGGAAAAAAGAAGTAAGATGTGTGATACTGCTTTTATATGTTATAGCCAGTAATATTTATTTAACTGTGTTTCTTTTTACCTGTAGGAAATGAAGATTTGTTCAGCAATTATAAATTTATTCCATCTGATCCCAGCTGCCCCACAGACTCTGGTTAAACCTCTCCTGGAAGTTGTTATGAAAACAGAACGAGCAATGTTAATTGAGGTAAAAGTGGAAGTTAACATTGCTGAATATTTTGCTTTATAGTCTTCTTAAACATTAGTATGTAACAATTATAATATTTTAAATATGGTGTGAGAACATTTGATGTAATATGCTCTTCAAGCCTTTAGGAGGTAACATTTGTCTTACACCCTTAGAAGTGAAGTTTTGAAAATGTCAATAAATTCTCATCATGCAAGTTCTGAACATTTTGTATCTGCATAAATGCCAAGTCAAATGTATTTTTCTGAGTGGTAGTAAATTAGTAGAAAATACTCTATACTCTGCATTTTCAATTTAAGGTTTATGAATTTTTCAGGCTGGCAGTCCATTCAGGGAACCACTGATAAAGTTTTTGACACGTCATCCATCCCAGACTGTGGAGCTGTTCATGATGGAAGCCACTTTAAATGATCCACAGTGGAGCAGAATGTTTATGGTAAGCTGTGTGGGGAGAGGAGCAGGAAAAACCCTCAACTTGACAGATCTGATGATCAGAAACAAAAAGGTTTCATCTTTTACATCTTTTTTTCCTGTATGACCTTGTAGTCCTTAATCATGGTCTTACTCTTGACTGCAGGGTTCCTGTTCTTGGTTTTGTATTTGTTTGTCCTGCAGTGTTGATTTTATACCTTTCCAGATCATGGAAGGCTATTCCTGAAGTGTAGATGTTATTTTTATATACGTGAAATATAACCTCTGCAACTTTAGTGCGCAACATAAAAGCTACAGGATGATATAACCCCCTGGTATTTTGGCTTTTAAAGGTTATTAAAATTATTTCTTCCCCTTTCACAGAGTTTCTTGAAACATAAAGATGCCAAACCTCTGCGGGATGTACTGGCAGCTAATCCCAACCGATTTATCACCCTGCTGCTGCCCGTGGGCACCCAGGCAGCCGTGAGACCTGGCTCCCCCAGCACCACCACGATGCGTCTGGATCTGCAGTTCCAGGCTATCAAGGTATTCATTTATCCTTGTTTGTCTCTGCACTGGGTAGTTCAAACCTCTCCAGCTACAGGCTTTCAATGTCTGTGTGTGTGTCTCTTACATACAAAAGCTCATAGAAAACTGCCTGTAAAAATGTGGAGTGTTTGTAGCCAGAGTCGCTCTGAGAAGGGAAAAGAGCCTCAAATTAACTGTGCTTTTTTGGTCAAGTAGCATACAAGAGGAAAGCATGACAACAGAAACAGAAATTTATTCTATTTTAATCTAAACTATTTTGTATTTCGCTCTTTTGTTTTGCTGTTGAATATTTTAGAACCCTTAATTGACCTTAAACAAGTGCTTGTATATCATTGTTTCTCCTGGCAGATCTCTTGTGTGTTGACTGTGCATTTGTCTTGTTTTGCTTTGGACAGATCATAAGTATTATTGTTAAGAATGATGAATGTTGGTTAGCAAATCAACACTCCTTGGTGAATCAGCTGAAACGTGTATGGGTGAGTGAAGCTTTTCAGGAAAGACATAGGAAGGAGAATATGGCTGCAACAAACTGGAAAGAGCCCAAGCTGTTGGCCTATTGCCTGTTGAATTACTGCAAGTACGTAAAAATCTTTATTTCCTAGACCCTGCATGACTTCTTTTAAAATTTTAATTTTGAAAATACTGTAAAGGTATATAAATGGCTACTAAAAATGGTTTGCAGTTATTGAAGTGAAAGTGTAATATATGTCATAATACTGCCATTAGCTCTAAAACCATGCCTGTGGTACTGGCTGCTCTTGCTTCTCTGCTCCTTTAAAAGATTAGTTTCATCAGCATGATAACTTGTGTATTTTTTCACAGAAGCTTTGTATTTTATGTATTTTCACAGAAGGAATTATGGTGATATAGAGTTACTCTTCCAGTTGCTTCGAGCTTTTACGGGTCGATTTCTCTGCAATATGACTTTCTTAAAGGAATACATGGAAGAAGAGATCCCCAAAAACTACAGTATTCCCCAAAAAAGGGCTTTGTTCTTCCGGTTTGTAGACTTGAATGACCCAAACTTTGGAGATGAGCTTAAAGCCAAGGTAACTAAAGCAATTAAATCAAAGAAGCCTGGTATTTAGGTTTAATTTTCTTCTTGGGAACTAGGGCAACAAAACTCCCTTACTTAAATGTCAACGAGTTTGATAATTGGCAGAGTCATTTAGGTGAAAATATCATAGCTGAAGAAGAGCGATAATAAACAGGGACAGCAATTCATCTTGCTTTCAATGCTGACTGCTTTAGTTTACACTTTCGAAGAATCTTTGCCCTTGGAAGGAAGAAAGAGGGGAAAAAAATCTCTGTGTGTTTTTCTCTTGGTGTTTCATTTATAGTTTCCTTCTGTAACACACTGTGTCCAGCAGGCAGGTTTGCATGTGACAGTACTTGAATGTGGCTACCATTAGAAGAATGGGACAGTACAGTAAAACTTCTTTTTTTTATATACTCTGTAGGTGCTGCAACATATCCTGAATCCTGCTTTCTTGTACAGTTTTGAAAAAGGAGAAGGTGAACAGCTCTTAGGCCCCCCAAACCCAGAAGGTGATAACCCAGAAAGCATCACTAGCGTTTTTATAACAAAGGTAACAATCTTTGTTTACATTGAAGTGTTTGAAAATTAAAACAACAAGTTCTTCCTCTTGTTTGACTTTTCATTCTGATTTGAATTAGTTGTTCTCTTCTGAATATTATGGTCTCTTACATCAAATTGCTTCATAATGTTGAATGTGAGATCCATCGGTGATCAGTAGGACTGGACTACAATTTTCAGTTTATGCTGTTTTCAGAACTGGAATGTGTCTTTAGAAATGGGCCTTACTTGGCTGTGATCCCAGTCTTTTTTATAAGGAAAGCTTTCCATGACCCAGCATCAGTGTCTTTCTAATTCACTGCTATTTCATGGAACCAGTCAGCAGTATAAAATGTTGTTGATGAGGGGTGGGGATTTTGATTTATTTATTTTTATAGGTTAGCACTTTGAGAGTTCCCAGGTGTGCTCATTATTTAGAAGTTCAGAGTTCAGGAGGTGCTTTTGCGGGTACTAAACTGACTCAAGAAAGTAATTACAGCTTTTTAGTCTTCTTAAAAAACCGCTCAAAAAGCAAAAATTTGGGACTTTGCCGTTATAATAATAAAAGCTGTTTTTCTTTTTTTGTTCAACTTCACTGATCATGCCTGGAACTAGGTACTCGATCCAGAAAAACAGGCTGATATGCTGGATTCTCTGAGGATCTACCTCCTGCAGTTTGCCACGCTGCTGGTGGAGCATGCCCCCCACCACATCCACGACAACAACAAGAACAGGAACAGCAAACTGCGGCGCCTGATGACCTTTGCCTGGCCCTGCCTCCTGTCCAAGGCCTGCGTGGACCCAGCCTGCAAATACAGTGGCCACTTGCTCCTGGCACACATCATTGCCAAGTTTGCCATCCACAAGAAGATTGTTCTGCAGGTATTGACCTTGTTGTTAAGTTCCATAGTCTGCTTTCTTTTATTTTAAGATTCAGAGCCGAAGCTGCACGGTGGTTTGGAATACTGAGTGTAGTTCAAACACTACAAATGTAGAAGCAGCAGGCCAAATGTTTAACACAAATTTACTTGGGAACAGGAGAGTATAGAAAGAAGTGTGAAGACAAATGAAAGCAGGAAGGGTAGGTAGTACAAGTAGACCTCTGGATGAATTAACAAAATTGGGAGTGTTTCTTCATTCAAGAGACAGACACTTCAGTTGAGACGCAATGTGGGGACCAAGGGAAAACTTCAGATTGGAGAGTGGAGAGAGAGGAAGAAAAGGGAGTGTAAAGGAAGCAGAAATACATGCTCCATGCTTCTGCTGATGATGTATCGTGATATTTCTAACAAATTACAGGCCTTTAGAGAAAAATTGTGTTTTTTAGAAAACATATGTTGTGGTTTCCCTTTCTTTATAAATGCTTTGTTTTTGTAAATATGTGTAGGATTAACGTTGATGAGAAACTTTGCTGTTCAGGTTTTTCACAGCCTTCTCAAAGCCCATGCAATGGAGGCCCGGGCTATTGTCAGGCAGGCCATGGCTATCCTGACTCCAGCTGTGCCTGCTCGGATGGAGGATGGGCACCAGATGCTCACTCACTGGACACGGAAAATCATTGTGGAAGAGGGTCATACAGTGCCCCAACTTGTGCATATTTTGCACTTGATAGTACAGCATTTCAAGGTACTTGTACTGTTATTCTGGTATTCACTGTATCTCCTGTATCAAGGAAGTAAACAGAAGTTTGATTAGAAAAACAGCACAATCTGAGTTACATGGTTTAGCTTCAAAATTCATCATTTGTCTGTAAAGATGCTTATCTATAACTGAATACAACTATTTAATAGCAAATAATTTATTAAGCTCTGTCATGATTGAAGTTAGAACTCCAAATGTCGGGTTAGAGTCTGCAAGATGAATTCATTGCACGTGCATCAGCAGTGTTCTTTAACAGCTCTGTGAAGATTCTCTAAGAGTTCTTTAAAAAAAGTGCAGAACCATATTCTTTGCCATCCTCCAGTAATGCTTGTTTGTTTGACTTCATGTATTCTGTGGGATTAACTTTTGTCTCCAGCTAATGTATGTTGGGAAACATTAAACAAATGGGAGAATGGTGCAGAATGTCAACACAGGAACATTTTTGAAAACATGTATTAAAATACCATCCAAATGGACAGCTAATACACATTTTCAGGAACGATGCCTCAACAGTTTTTGAAAGAATATCTGAGTGTGTTAAAATGTGAGTTAAATCTCTGAAAAAGGCTTGGAAAAAAAATGGTATGATTGGTCCTTGAGAAAAATCATGGATCTTAAAAAGAACATGTTCATTTGGGTGCATGAAATCAGTAGTCACTACTGAAAGTTGCAACCAAAATACTATTTTCAGCACACCAGTTACTCTTCCATGCTGCAAAATTTGAAGTGGTACAGGTTTAGCAAACTTTGGGATTGATGACTGTTTTACAATTTTGCTTAATTTCAACTTAGTAGGTTTTGTGTAGAATTTTATTGCTTAATGACTAACATTTCTGTGAAACCATTTTTTCAGGTTTATTATCCTGTGAGACATCACTTGGTTCAGCATATGGTTAGTGCCATGCAGAGACTGGGCTTCACTCCCAGTGTTACAATAGAGCAAAGAAAATTAGCTGTGGATCTTGCTGAAGTTGTTATTAAATGGGAATTGCAAAGAATTAAAGACCAGCAGGTAGGAAATCAAAATAAATGGGTGGAGATTGAACTCTTCCATGGTTGAGTGTAGTTTTTTTAACATGCACATTGCTGATATTTCAGCCAGATTCAGATATGGACTCAAGTGCAAGTGGAGAAGGAGCAAGTTCTGCCTCATCTGCCGTTAAAAGAGGATTGTCTGTGGATTCTGGCCAAGAAGTAAAACGATTCAGGACAGCTACAGGAGCAATAAGTGCTGTAAGAAAAAATCAGGGTTTGTTCAGAGACTCTAAGCAGTGTAATGTAATTGTTTTTTCCACATAACTCCCTAAATTGAAGGTTTTAGCTTTAGAAAATGTTTTACATCTGTTCTTGTTGTTTTCCTCCTTCAATCTTGCTGATGGCTGCTGTGTTTTGTGTGCATGCAGGTGTTTGGCCGGAGCCAGTCCCTGCCAGGAGCTGATGCCCTCCTTGCCAAGCCCATTGACAAGCAGCACACAGACACCGTGGTGAATTTCCTGATTAGAATTGCCTGCCAGGTACTGAGGTTGTTCTGAGATTCAAATACCAGGGTGGATTTAGCAGCCAAACCCATAAACCCCTCTTTTCACACAGGTCCTTTTAGGCTTGGATTATTCTAATGTTTCTATGCTTTGTTTTCATGATTAATGTACATATTTGGGTGATGCTGCAAAGTATGCTTGTTCTGTTGCCTAAGTTAAATAACAATACTTTATCCCAAAATATTTAGAGAGTTTTATAGGGAATGACTGTATCTAGGGATAATGATTGTAGATGTATTTTCACAATCCAGTATATGAAATTACTGTCCTGCAGCATGTAGAACTAAAGCTTTTTACCAAATTTTGAGGGAATTAATTTTTCTAGAATGGGGAAAATGATCTGGGTGTACCTCAAGGCTGACAAATTTTATGGCTTCTGCTCCTGCAGCACACTCAGCTGGTAAGTAGCATGGGATTTTATATACCACAGTCCATTGCACAAAGTAGATGTGCTCTTAAGTATAAAGATGAATTGAGTAAAGAGCTGCACATGTTTATGGATACCTTGCAAACAGTAAAGATTAACCATCTTGAGTGTGTTCAGAGTCGTAGTAATAAAGGATGGGATGGAACTTTTTTTCTAAATACACCTTTGATGGGTGATTTGGGTTAATTAGCAAGCAATTTAGACAGCAGTTCTGGTGTTTACTATTAGTTGTCAGCTTCTTATGCAGTAAAGACTGTAGTGATAAAACTACTTAAGCTCCTCCGTTTCAGAAATAAGAAATTATATGCTTGCATGGAATGCCTGATAAATTAATGAGTTGGTTCCAAAAGGGTGTCGTTTTGTTGACTCTGATTAATTGCTAGGTAAATGACAACTCCAACACTGCTGGGTCCCCCGGGGAGCTGCTGTCTCGCCGCTGCGTCAACCTCCTGAAAACAGCTCTGAGGCCAGACATGTGGCCCAAGTCAGAACTGAAGTTGCAGTGGTTTGATAAACTGCTCATGACTGTGGTAGGTAGCATTTAGTCCTATAGGTCTTCAGATTTCCCTGGCGTGTGAGATGGTTGAATACTAGTGATATCTGGATATAGATTTTTACAGTACTAATCTTTTCTTCTTTGTAGTGAAATAAATAAATTTTTAAGTGTGTGAATGGCATCAGTGGTTATAATTTGTAGAGCTGCAGTACTTACTGGTTAGTGTGTTTTTTTTATTTTTGGGGTTTTTTTCTTAGTAGGAAGTTTTACAGATCTGATTTTATTGATGCCTAGTTTTTTAACTACATTATGGGAGTATGAAGTTCACTGAACGGCAAGCTCCCTGTAATAGATGATACAACACTTTATATATCATCTATGTCCTCTGCTCTGTCCTTTAAACTATAACTTACCATAAATTACGCTGGTTTAGCTCTTCACTGATGGCCTGTCTCTGAAAGGTGTTGACAAAGAAATAAAACATAATCCTCTGTTGAAAGCATTTCTAACCAGCAAGGTTACAGACAGATTTCAAACCCTAGGATCACAAAAAACCAGAAGGAACATACCTGCACCTGCCTAACTAACACTGTTGTTAAAGACTCTATAGTTGCCTGGACTTTTAGAATTTTATGGTGCATGACTTATTTCAAAGATTGACCTGAAACATCATTGTGGAAACCTCATCACTGTAGAAACCTCAGTCTTATCAGTTTTAACCATTTTGATCTGAATTTAATAATCTGTGTAATTCTTGTTTGATCTGAACAGATCGGAAGATTTGATGGGAATTTAGTAATCTGTGTAATTCTTGTTTTCCCCTCCTCACTGCCTTTCTGTATGTTTTCTCCTTAGGAACAGCCCAATCAGGCCAACTTTGCCAACATTTGCACTGGCTTAGAGGTGTTAAGTTTCCTGTTGACTGTGCTGCAGCCCCCTGCTATCCTGAGCAGCTTCAAGCCCCTCCAGCGAGGGGTAGCAGCCTGCATGACCTGTGGCAACACCAAGGTTTTGAGAGCTGTGCACAGTTTGCTGTCTCGCCTGATGGGCATTTTCCCCACAGAACCAAGTGAGGGGTGTTTTCTTCCTCCTTTTATCCTTTATTGCTGCATAAGTTCAGTGGTTGAGGGTGGGATGAAGGCACTCTTTGGAATGTGCTAATACTCTCTTTTATGATTCCTGCGTTTAATGGTCCGTTTTAGCTTGCACTTTCAACCTCTGATTAAAAAAGGAAAAGCTGAAATAAGTAATAGTGTGGAATACATCATTATCCATTGACATAAAAACTTAATAACCTGTGGCTGTCATAACTTTAGTTCAAGAAATGCACGCTATAAATTTAATGTATTTTTGCAATTAGAAGTTTTCAGCTTCGGAAGTGCAATTTTTTAGTTGTTAAGCTTTGCTGTTTTGCTGAAACGAGGAAGGGGGATAAAGTGTAAGAAAGAAAGGCAATAGGTAATATGCTGTGTCTTAATAGAAGCTAATTTAGGTAATCTTTTCGTGGGGAAAAAGTAAATCAGTAATGTGAGACTGCTCATCAAATTGAGTTACTCAGAAGTGGTACACTGTTTTAAAAGGCATACTGGTATAATAAAGTTTATGTAAGTGAGGGATCTGCCTGTGCTACCTTAGTTTGTTGACAAGAGAAGACTCCAGCGATGTTTTAGTGCCTGGATGTTCACAGTGTAACTGTTGTTTGCCTGTTCTGTGGGTAAATTACCAAAATAACCACACCTCCAAACTCTGCAGGTACCTCAAGTGTAGCCTCCAAGTACGAAGAGCTGGAGTGCCTTTATGCTGCGGTGGGGAAGGTTATCTATGAAGGACTGACCAATTATGAAAAAGCCACCAATGCCAACCCTTCCCAGCTCTTTGGTACGTGTCCCACATCCCTGGCAGCTCTGGGGGAATGCCCCTGAAGGAGAAATCCCTTTTCCATAAGGAAATTATGGTCTGATGTGATGCAGAGGAAGCTGTGGAAGCATTTCAAGCTAGCTTGTGAGACGAGCTTGGGATGCTGTATCTGTGAAAAAAAGGGAATGGAGGGGATTCATTGCATTCTGTCTTCTCCCTGAGCTGACTTGGGAGCAACTATTGGAGATGGGGAGCTGCAGGTCTGCTAGGTGGGAGTCTTTTGTATTCAAAGTGCATAGGAAAAAGCTGCAGTATTGACAATAGCCAAAAAATAAAGTAGAAGTTACTGGAAGCTTCTTACATGGAAAAAACCAAATCCTGTAGGTCCTCTGAGATACAACAGAATAGTTCAGGGAATCTGTGTAAACAGTCTTATGTGTTCCTGCCTTTCTTTTAAATTTTTTTAAGCCTTATTAGCTGATTTAGATAGTATATTAAGATTTATTTATTCATAGATTTTAAACTCTCAGTAATCAAGAAATTACAAAAATACTAGTTTTTTTTAAGTGACAAAATCTGAATTTTTAGCATAGACCATTCTGAAGAGCTGATATGGTTTGCTTTTCTTGTTTTTTGTACTTACTGAACTGCTAGAGAACTCAGCTACATAATAGAATGACAAAGATATATTGGAATAGCAGAGTTTGGCCCAGAACTGGTTGTGTTGGTAATACAGACCTGAAATTGTACAATGTTGGAAAACCTGCTGATTTAAATGGCAAATGTCCTTCACTATTCTGTTCTGTGAGCTGTGTAGATGGTTGTAATTTCACCTTGGGAATTGCCCATTTGTCAGATGTCAGGACGTGCTTTCCATCAAACTAACCATGAAAGATGTTTCTTACATTTTGTCCAGAGCTCCCCTAAAAGCAGCAGCACAATCAAGCTGTCAGGAGTGCATTTTGTAGTAATTCTGTGGCTCAGAGGCTGGACTTTGTGGGCCAAATTTTGTGCCCATCTGAGCATAAAAAGAAATCAAAACTTTGGCAGGAGCCATTCAATGACCAGAGCATGCTTCTGTAGATGTGCTATGTAGGTATATTGAATTAGAAAGTTGCAGCAGGGTTTTTTTTAGTGGCTATAATTTTACAGGATGTGTGTGCTTTTTTAAAGAGTGAAGTAGTCAACTTAGTTAACTTCTTCAATCTATAGAAACTGATTTATGAAACTTTATAAAGTTTCTAGATTAGAAAACCAAAATTATAATTTTAAAATTTATTTTATATTTAATTACTAAACCCAGGCCTACTCATCGAAGAGTTTTTCTACTTTTTGCTACTAAAACAGATGTGCAACATCAGGAGCAGTTACATTTTTTTCATGGTCTTGAGGAAATATTTGCTCTCAATTCCTTCCTTCCTGTCCTCCCTTTTTCCCCTTGCTGTTCATCACACACTTATATACAAAACTCTAAAATATTTTGATTAGTGCAAAAGTAACCTTTTAGACTTAGTCTAAGGACTAAAGCTGAGACTGAAATTTTTCTTCAGATCTCTCCAGATTTCTAATGTTTTTTGGGTAGTCCCATCCTTCTTTCGTGGCATCTGTACCTTTCTCAGGTCACACCCAAGAGAAGTTTTAATTCCTGAAGTCTTGTTTTGATCTCTAGGGACTCTGATGATTCTGAAATCTGCGTGTAGCAACAACCCCAGCTACATTGACAGGCTGATCTCAGTGTTCATGAGATCCCTGCAGAAGATGGTCAGGGAACACCTGAACCCACAGGCCACAGCAGGAACAGCAGAAGCAAATACAGGTATGACATTATACAGTCTCTGAATGCTTGGAAGTGTTATAAGTATTAAAATGTCTTCATCCTAAAGGGATTCAGCTGTCTTTGCAGAGTTTGTATGCATTGTTACCTGTGGAAAAATACTTGAGCCTTAGGGAGTAGTATGACTGAAGTATTGAGAGCTAAAAATGCACTTAGGAGTTCCAGCTACCTGCTTAATCTATGAATTTCAGTATTAGCCCAGCCTTTTCAGTGAAAGGTTAGTGAAGCATTTGTGGAGCTGCAGCACATATAGAAATAGTGAAATTCTTCAAGGCTTTGTAGTGTTGAGGGGAGACAGGCTGAATTCTTTTGATTGCTCTGTGCTTTCACTTTTTTTTGCTCCTTCCTATTTTATAATATTGGAACAACTGTAAATTAACTTGTTGGAGCTGGTGCTTTAGTTTTTATCTTAAAATAGCATCTTTTTCAGTCTGTATAATTCTGTCTGTTGTCAAATGAATTAGGTCATGAGTCATTGAAAAAATCAGATGTTCTTGTAGAAGAAAATTCAGTGCTAGTAAAGGGCCCTGTAATTTCCTAATGAATAAGCTACTGAAGAAAACACTTCGAAGAATTGCTGCTGTTAGATTCCCAGCCCATACTTCAATTAGGTAAATGAGAACCTTGTAAATTTTATTAACACTGAGAAACAATTGGAAAATTATTAAACTTGACAGATAAGCAAGTCAGGAAGTAAGCTGAAGAGAATTAGCTGCACCGCAGACAATTTCTTTCACCAAGTTAATTGTAGTTTTTCGGTATTAGGGGTCTGTAATACCTTTTACTAAAGATTTACTGAAGGGAAAAACAGACTTGCCTTTAGGATTTTGAATGGATTGGGTTTTGAAAGGAGCCACAGAATCGTAGAATGGTTTGGGTTGGAAGGAATCTTAAAGATCATCTAATTCCAACCCCCTGCCATGGGCAGGGACACCTTCCACTGGAGCAGCTTGTTCCAAGCCCCATCCAACCTGGCCTTGGATTCTGCCTTAGTTCTTTAGGAATGTAAAGTAGTAATTCTGAACTCATTACTTCTATTTCCAGGCAATAGGTGATGTTGTTGATATTTTTAAACTTACAGCATCTTATGTGGACATTATTTTCCCTAGGTGTTTCATAGGTGTATTCACAACTCTAATCCTTTTTTTGCATCCATAGCAGGTACAAGTGAACTGGTAATGCTGAGTCTGGATCTTGTGAAAACTCGCCTGGCTGTGATGAGCATGGAAATGAGGAAAAATTTTATACAAGCTATTCTAACATCACTCATTGAAAAATCCACTGATGCCAAAATTCTTCGCGCAGTGGTAAAAATAGTGGAAGAGTGGGTGAAAAACAATTCCCCAATGGCAGCTAATCAGGTAAATTGAGTAAAGTCATCATTGCTCTCAAATACTAAATAACTGTGAGCCACTGTTATTTATCAGTTTTGACAATGAGGTGTGTAATGATCTGTTATATATGTTTAGATGCCCTTGATGATGTTTAGACTATTTTCATCCCCTGTGAAAATAGCTGCAGCTATAGATGCTTGGCATTTCATAGGCTTATATTTGGTGTTTGATCTTCACAAATGCTGTTTTGTGAAGAACTTCCTTTCAAGTAAAAGTTTTAAAATATGCTTCACATTAACCTGGGTAGAGAGATTCTTCAGGAGGAAGATGACTAATGCTGATCTAAATCATGTTACTCTGTAGCATTTTGTGGCCTCCTCAATCTGCCATATTTCTGTTAAGAGCTGAGCACTTACAGTCCAGTGCTGTACAAAAGGACCTCCACTTTTTATAATATACACTAGAATTTTGTAATCACTGAACAGTTTAAACCTATTTTTAGTCACAATTTTAAAATTCTCCAGCATATATTAGAAGGATAAATGCTTGAGTTATTTTTCTTAAAAAGAACTATGGCCTACCAAGCTGTTTTTCAGTACTTAGAGAAGTGAAAGGGTCATGTAAAGGATGGCTGAGTTGTCGTTTGAATGTGCTAGTTCTCTGCATATTTTAAGACGAATTGACAAAATTAATCATGTCTTCTTTTACCACAGACACCTACTCTCCGGGAGAAGTCCATTCTACTGGTGAAAATGATGACTTACATTGAAAAGCGTTTTCCAGAAGACCTTGAATTAAATGCTCAGTTCTTAGACCTTGTTAACTATGTCTATAGGTAATTATAGCAATTAATCATTTATTGCAGCTTATTGGTTCACAATTTGTGCCATATATGAACTTTATAACATGTCATCAATCTTTTTAGGTCTGAATTAAGGGGTGTTTTTATATCTTTTTCTTTCCCAAAATGCAAAATCAATTCACTTCACTGAGACCACAGTACATATTTATGGAAGGCAATTTGAAAACAGAAGTTCCTTAGACAGGGTTTTTACTTTTGGTACTGATAAAATATCTCCAGCACCCCAGCTTCTTCCTTTCCCAAGATACCAAGGCATCCTTGTAGTTGGCTGTATTCTCAACACTGTGGTCACAGCTGAATTCTGTCTTTTCACATCCATAGGATGTAAAGATTTATCTTTTATTCTTGAAACTTTATTGTAAATTAAACTTTCAGGAGAGTTACTTTGCTAGGTAGACTTGAAGATTTTGAATCACAGTGAAATAATCAGAATGCCAGGTATTTAATGATGTGCTGCTGCTTCACATTATTTTGCAGTCAGTTTGCTGCTGTACTCTGCTCCTTCACTGTGCAAAGCCTTCGTGTGCACACGGTGCTCAGAAGCTTTTATCAGTCAATAACATTTGTCATTTCAAACACCATACACGTGTATGGCTCAGTGTTTCACAACTATGATAAGATTATATCCTGAAAGAGTATTTCTGATACTTCTGGGGCAGTGTTACATCAAGCAGCAATGTTTTCCTTGCTGTTTCTCTCCAGAGCTGCACCTGGCTGTTCACCACATGTGGGCTTTTACAGAATGTCACCTCTTTGGGTTTTTAGGATGTCATACAAAACCTAGGAGTCTTCTCTTTCTAATACCTATGTTATTTCATCTTTGTTCATTTTAGGGATGAGAATCTTTCTGGGAGTGAACTTACAGCTAAACTGGAGCCAGCATTTCTCTCTGGTCTGCGCTGTGCCCAGCCACTCATCCGAGCCAAATTCTTTGAGGTCTTTGACAATTCCATGAAACGCCGCGTTTACGAGCGCTTGCTTTATGTGACCTGTTCCCAAAACTGGGAAGCAATGGGAAATCACTTCTGGATAAAGCAGTGCATCGAGGTAGGGAAACTACTTGTATCAGAAATGCAATTAGAAATATGTTTTATTCCTCATTTTTTCTCGGCTGGGTGTAAAAGCTTTATGTGGTGTGTGTATTGTCTGTATCAAAGCTGAAAATACCAAGACTGCTGCCTCAGCTCCTGTGGTGCTTAAAAATATATACAGTGTCTAAACAGTGAAATGCTGATGCTTGGAAAGTGGCTTTAATATAAATGTTTAAAATCTATTTTCTCTGCCAAAAGCTTAATGACCAGGTTAATACTTCTTAAGGAAAACAGTCTCTTACAATTGATAATGAATATAAAAAAACCTCAAGAGTTGTTATAGGAGAAGATTTCAAGAAAACTGTTAAGCTGGAATGTCTCCTCTAGCAGTATGACAGCTGTTAGGTGGGATTGCATTGAAATGAAATTGCATCTTTGCTTGGTTTATTTAAAATAAAATGGGACAAAACCTTTTATTTTAACAATTTGCATATTAAAGCATGAATTTAAGGTGACTGTGAACATCGTTTTTAGGGTAACAGAGTCTGTATTTATTAGCGGATTGAGGGCACTTAGTACATGTGTTAAAAAGCACAAAATACAGACTTTAGGCCTGGGAGGTTCTATTAATAAAGGTGATGGATAGGCCTTAAACTTACTATTACAACTTTTACCTTGTTTGTAAGTATTAAACCATAGTGATGTTTTCTTTGAAGTACTGCAATAAAATATACCTTCAAAAACTCTTGTTGCTTTTCCCCGTGGCAGCTGCTGCTGGCAGTGTGTGAGAGGAACACCACGATTGGCACGAGCTGCCAGGGGGCCATGCTACCCTCCATCACCAACGTCATCAACCTGGCTGACAGCCACGACAGGGCAGCCTTTGCCATGGTCACACACGTCAAGCAAGAGCCTCGGGAGAGGGAGAACAGCGAATCCAAAGAGGAGGTAACTGGCAGGAAACACTGGGGAAAAAGCAATCTCTCTGGTGGAATTCAGCTCCTCCTGGTTTCTCATTGAATAACTTTGGAGGATGTGTGATGAAGGTGATGTGTGCGGATTGTGTCGCTTGTGTTTTAAGCATGCATGGGTCTCTCAGAACTCTCATTCATTCATTTAGCCTTTCCTTCAGCACTCTAAGCAATTCTGTTGCACTTGGACACGAAAGGAACAACACAGACACAGGTCAAGAGAAAGCAGCAAAGAGCGGGGCCGCTGCCCTGAACTTTATTTATGTATGTTCTTAGAAATCACCGTGGATTGGAGGGAGAAATCAACACCCCTCAATCACACTGGTCAAAGGAAAGATCCATCAAACGTCTCCGCCTAGGAGAAATGGAATGCAAACATGAGGTACAGTTAGCAAAACATGGCTATATTTACAGAAAAGGCCCGTGAGAAAACTCTTACAGAAAATGAAAACATCAAGAACTGCAAAACTCAGGGCAACACAATTCTATGTCTGAACCTGAAGAAGCAGCAGAAACAGGGAGACCTGAAATAAATTGATCAGGAGGGTGTTTTGTATTGTGGAAAAAAGCAGTACATAGAAGATACCTATGTTTGCTTACTGAACTGTTTCCTTCTGTGTAGGATGTTGAGATAGACATTGAATTGGCTCCGGGAGATCAGACCAGCACTCCCAAAACCAAGGAGCTTTCGGAGAAGGACATTGGCAACCAGCTGCACATGCTGACCAACAGGCACGACAAATTCCTCGACTCCCTGCGGGAGGTGAAGGTGGGTGCAGGTTCTTGTGACAAACCACTTTCATCCTAAAACCTTCAAACTGATCTGAGGTGGTTTTTTTTTTCTTCTTCTATCTCACACTTCTGATTTTTTAGCGAGTTTTCTGAGTAGACATCTCTTATGAGAGTTATTCTGAGTTTTCTTATGTAGACATCTCTTATAAGCTGTAATTTCTTATTTGCCTATGGTAAAAAATTCTTAAGCCTTCACTTCATCACTAGTTATTACTGTGTCCCTTTCCTACAGAATTAAATATCATCCTCCTTCACCTGTAAATGTTTTTTAACAGTTCAATTCAAAAGGTAGTGATGGCAAACACAGGGTATAGGATCAAAAATGTGTATCAGCATCTTATGATTAAATAATTTCTAAGAAGATAACTTTAGCTGAAAGCTGTGTGTAAATAACTCTCACTGTAGTAACAGGTCTATCCAATTAACCTGATCCTTCCTATTACCAAGATAATCACTGTCTTTTTCATTCTTTTGTTTTTGATGGTTACAGTAGTGAATCAGAGTCTTGATCAACATGAAAATAGGGTTAACTTCTTGTTACTAGTCTATATTGTTAAAGAAAACATATTTTTATTGAAAAGGCATTTGCATTACTACTTAAACAACTGTATAACTGAACTTTTTGCCACAGAATTAATTGTGTTTTCCTATTTCTGTGCATCTCTTTGTTTCCAGACGGGAGCGTTGCTGAGTGCCTTTGTTCAGTTATGTCACATTTCTACACCTTTGGCAGAGAAGACTTGGATACAGCTTTTTTCACGACTTTGGAAGATCTTGTCTGACAGACAGCAACATGTGAGAACCTCTCTCTCTCTCCCACTTACAGATTCCTCTTTGTCAATGACTGCTGTTCCTGGAAAATGTGTTTGTGTGGTGACTTTGTTCACTTGCTTTGAGAAATTTGCCACTCTTAGACTGGTGAATGCTGTATCCCTGTATCAATACATCTTTTGAAAGAAATAGAGCCTTTCATTTTACAAAGAGAAATGTACTTACTGAATGGTTGTTCCCTGTACTGAAGAGATTTTAAATCTGATTTCTCTAATTGAAGAATCTGAATAGACAGGTAACTATTCTGTTTTTTCTTCTAGGCTCTGGCAGGTGAAATAAGCCCTTTCTTGTGCAGTGGTAGCCATCAGGTGCAGCGAGATTGCCAGCCCAGTGCCCTGAACTGCTTTGTGGAAGCCATGTCACAGTGTGTTCCTCCCATTCCCATCAGACCTTGTGTCCTGAAATACTTGGGTAAAACTCACAACCTCTGGTTTCGTTCTACACTGATGCTGGAACATCAAGCCTTTGAAAAAGGACTGAGCCTGCAGATTAAGCCTAAACAGACAACAGAATTCTATGAGCAGGAAAGCATAACTCCTCCTCAACAGGTATTGTTATATTTATTGAAATACCTGATGAAATATGAAGAGAAAAACCTAATACTGGCAAGTCCTCCACTAAACCATGTCCCCATGGATAATATGGGGGTAATAAATAAGTGTCACATTTACATGTATTTTAAATACCTCCAAGGGCAGTGGCTCTAGCATTGCCCTGGGCAGCCTGTGCCGGTGCTTTACAACCTTTTCAGTGAAGGCATTTTTCATAATATCAAATCTAAACCTCCCCTGGTGCAACTTGAAGCTGTTTCCTCTTGTCCTATTGTATTATTGACTTGTTGAAAAATTTTGTTTTCTATGATTTGATCTGTTGTTAGGGAAGACAGGCAAGAGTCAGTGTACAAGCCTTAGGATTTTTTTTTGTCGTGCATTGTTGTTTTCAGTACTTGGTTGTTACTAATTGCTTGCCTTGTAGAGTTTTGAATAGAGTTTTAATTATAAGCACCTCTCTATTTCCGTGTCTCTCAGCTTGCCTCAGTGTAGAACATGGGGTTTGCTGCCTACTATGCTTTATAAGGACAGCTTGACTGTGGAGAAATGTGTTTTTACCATTGTAGGAAATCCTGGATTCCCTTGCTGAGCTCTACTCTTTGTTGCAAGAGGAGGATATGTGGGCTGGGCTGTGGCAGAAACGCTGCAAATTCCCAGAGACAGCAACAGCCATTGCCTATGAACAGCATGGCTTTTTTGAACAGGTACAGTCTTGATTTTAGAAATTATCTGGGTAGTTCTACTGTCAGGATGAATATTCTGGTCAGCAAGAAAAAACTCTGAATATTAATAATTAACTTCAGTCTTCTAAAATGGAAAGTTCCACGGCTTCCCTACTGTCTACAGCAGTAGTTTGAGGCCTTGCAATACTGAGGTAAGGTGAAATTTTTGTGCACACCCATCAGATTTTCATGACGTTCGTCAAGCTGCCAAATAATGATTATATTCAGGAATGAGTTTTTTTATATTGAGGGCTTGACTTTTTTTTTTTTTAAATTTATGAATTTTTAAAATTTATTTCTTTAGGCACAAGAAACTTATGAGAAAGCAATGGAGAAGGCTAAGAAAGAGCATGAAAGGAACAACGCTTCCCCTTCCATCTTTCCTGAGTACCAGCTCTGGGAAGACCACTGGATCCGGTAACACTCAAAAGCTGATGTAGCACAAGTATTTTACCCTGCAATAGCAGCAAAACACCCTGCTGTTGGTTTAAAGCATTAGTTATGAGAATAAACTTATCTCAGGACTTAGCTCAGATACAGGGAAAACTTAAGGGAATAAAAAAAGCTATTTTGTATTCCCTTAACAGGGCCTCAGCAGTGATATGCCTGAATTGCTGTAAAAGTGTAATTTGCTATTGGTGGAAACAGACTGGAGCTAAAATTTGTTTTTCCTATTGAAAATGGTTGCTCTGGGAGACACAAAATGCAGCTCTTCCCTGTTCACAGATTTCTGTATTATAACTGGTAATAAATAAATAAAAAAAAAAATAGTCTTCCCATCTGGATAAAACTTCTGCAGTGCTTGCAAAGCTGTTTGTAGACAAACAAATATGCAGATAATATTACACAACATTTATTGTCACTTTTATTGAATTTTATTTATTTTGGCTTTTTTTTGTAACCAAATTGACACTGCATTTGGTTTTTTTAGTTGCTCAAAAGAGTTGAACCAGTGGGAGCCTTTGACAGAATATGGCCAGTCCAAAGGTCACATAAATCCTTACCTGGTGCTGAAGTGTGCGTGGAGGGTCTCAAACTGGATTGCAATGAAGGAGGCTCTGGTGCAGGTGAGTGAGGGCTTTTTGTGCTCATGTTTGGTTTCTCCTTGTCCTGTCTTGGGTATCTTCATCCCAACTGTTTTAAGAACCATCCCATGAGAATAAGCTGGTGGTTATTCTTGAGGCTGCTATAAACTGCCAGGCTGTACGGACTTCTTGGGGTGAATGGCAGACTTCTGTTGGAGTTGCCAGTAGATTGTCTGGAATTGTTTTTTTAGCCTTGTGGTGTCACTAATCTATAGAAGATGGAAAACGTGGGGGTTTTTTTGTGTTTTGATTTGGTTTTTCTTTGGTTTGTTTTTTCTGTTTGGTTTTAATTTTAAGGAAGTATATCCTCTTTTCATGGTAGGTAGAGTTGTTCATCTGTGATGAGTTAATATAGAAACATTAACCAGGTGTAAAATTGGCATCTAAAACGTGAGAATACTGCATTAAATCACAGGTGGAAAGGAGCTTGCAGGTCTTCCTTGCACTGTTGTATACAGTGTGACATTACTGGAATTACTCTGCTAAAGATGCCAGAATTTGCAGTAAAGGGGTGAACTGCATATTTAAAATACAACGTAAAGCCAAATCTCTAAGTAGCAAACTGCATATGCAACAAAAACTCTTATGGGTGCTATTTACATTTTAATTAATTTCTTTTGTTCCTATAAGACTTACTATTTTGTGTCCTATTTAAGTATGGAACTTCAGAGGCTAAGTATAGAAATAGAATTATTTGAGAAACTTTTAAAGGCTAAAATAAGAACTATATTGCAGAGTATATTATAAGCCTTGGGCTGGAACAGAATGAAATAGATCATGTCTGACAGGTTCTGGTTTTGGACAATTGCAAGCTGAGTGGAAGTGACAACCCTGAGTAAGTGCTGATGTGCTTTAGCTGCAGTTGTATTAAATGAGGTATTTTCAGTAATGAGACATTTACTAAATGACTAAGGAGAAGATGCTGCTGAAGCCATAAATGGAGCCTTTGTGACTCTGCTCAGGTTCTTGTAAAAGTGTCAGGACACGTTTGCATAAATATTAGGATCTGAAAGAATAATTGATTCCATGCTGCTGTACTCACTACTCCAATTTTATTGATATTCTTGAATGTGGCTGGTTTTTGTCAAGTTCTGTGGTTGATTCACAAGAGAGGCCAGAAAGGATGGCAACTATCTATCAGTTTTCGTAAATCTTTGTGAAAGATTTTTAACAATCTACCCATTAAAGTTGAACTATAAAGCAGCAAGTAGCCTTTGATAGGACCCAAGACTCATTTCCATTTGCTCACACTGCCATTGTGTTTAATGAGCCAGTAGATAACATAATAAAGAAGGAGATTATTTTCACTGTGTAAGTGTAAGGATGCTACCTGGCACTTTCTCTTTGGTGGCTCGGGCGTAAAAGTCAGTTGAGGATAACAGGAATAACAATTGTAATGGTCACCATACAGTTTATCAACAAGAGGGTAATGCAGAGGGATTTCTGTGTTGCACATCAAACCATAGAGGGCTCCATGTAAAAGGAAAAAGAAGTGAAAAAGTTGTAGATTAAAGGCCTGCAGTGTCAGCTGGTGAGCACTGGCTTGGTGCAAATTTGCTGTAAACTGCCCACAGAATTCAGGTGCTACACAATTAAATGCTTTGCTGGGTTAAGTTGCCATATTTCTACTGTCCCAAAATACCGAGAAAATGGTTTAAAATAATTTTATAAATTATTTTAGCAATATGACCTGACTTTGCACCTGTGCTCAGAAATTACTTTATCATAAATGAGAAGGTTGGTTGTTGATTACTTGCAGAAATATCAGCAGTTCATTTCATAAACTTAGCAATGCCCTAGAGCAGACAGGGAGTGTAATGCTGCATAAGGTGGGACAGGTAGGGGCAGGATCCTTTGGGTGAGAAGTTGCCATTATATGTTCTGGAGCCCTGCAGCATTTCAGGCTGTGTGTGTTATCTGCTGAGAAGCATCTTTCGGCTTTGTACAGGGTGAGTTGTTTGCTGTGAGCTTCCTGCTCCTGTGGCAGGGCTGCTTTGGGCTGGCTCAGCTCTTTGAGCTGCATTACATTGGCAGTGCAAAAACACCCCAGCAGCAGCCTGGGCACGGGCACTTCTACTCTTGTGCTGATTTGGCAATTTATGTGCCCTTGCCAGTAACTTTAGGAGAGCTGAAGCTCCTCTAGTGACATAAATGCTAATACTTCAATCTGATATTTTTAGAAAACGAGATTATCTTTAAAACATTTAAGCTGTTTGTTTAAGAACGCTTTAAAAAAATGAACCGTTTGTATAGTAACGATCTTTACTGGATGTTTTTCCTATTCCACTACCAGGTGGAGTTGAGTTGTCCAAAAGAGATGGCCTGGAAGGTGAACATGTACAGGGGGTACCTGGCCATCTGCCACCCCGAGGAGCAGCAGCTGAACTTCATCGAGCGGCTGGTGGAGATGGCGAGCAGCCTGGCCATCCGCGAGTGGCGGCGCCTGCCCCACGTCGTGTCCCACGTGCACACCCCCCTGCTCCAGGTAACACCCACAGAGCTCTTATTTCCCATCATTCTCCAGTAGCAGGTTTCAGAATTTTAGTAGCTGCAAGTGTAAAATATTTTAGTGCATAGTACTGATAGTTTTGGCATGGTGGTGGTTTTTTGTTCAAAGTTGCGGAATGTGTGTTTCTATTTCTTTGAATGTGTGTTTCTATTCTTCTTCTTTTATTTCTTTGCTGTTTAGCAGGAAGAGCTTGTAAGAGATAGAAACCACATTTTTTTCAGACCTCTAGAAATTTTTTGGAAACACTTGGCACAATTTTGGCTATATGGAATACGTAGTTTAACTGTTACATGAAACGAAATAACGTGTATTACACGGTGAAAAATGAATGTTTGTGTCCTTTGCTACTTTCACACACATTTTACCATAACAAAAATGGACTTCTGTTTCCTTTTGAAATGTATCAAATATCAACACCCAGTTGTTTTCTCTTGGATTTAATTATGTAAATAATTCATTTTGCAACTGTAAGAGAAGAATTTTTGAGAGTAGATGTTATTGCCAAGTATAATCAAATGGAAGTAGGTGCCTAAATCCATCTTTAAAAAATTGGATTTGGTCTTGAGTTGCTTTCAGAAGCTTCTTGAAAATGAGCCTTGTGTCCTCTGATCTGTGTGGCAGAGCTGGAGCCAGTGTGGAAGTGGGGCTGGGGCAGGATCATGTTGAGCTTGGCAGTGTGGGTGTAGGCAAAACTTGCCATTCACTTGGCATTTAGGCTGACTTTGTCCCTGTTTAGGTGTCCTATAAATACATACCTGACAAAGATCAGCTCTTGTTCCTGTGGAGGGAACCTTTCATCTCCAGGGGAGAAATTGTGGAATATCTCAGTGCAACATGAGCTGAAATGTCATAACAGGGATCATTTCTTGATGGGCCATTGCTCAGAGATCTGTGACTGAGCCCTGCCTGTGGACGTGCAGAGGACTTTGCTTTGAGTTCCCTTTGATACTGAGGCCTCTGTGATTCTGTTAAGATCAGTAGTTTCACTCTCTGTGTGTGATTCATAACTAATCTATATGATATAAGAAGGGACCTCTATAAAACGATTGTTCCTGTTGGTACAGCTCACACAGCAGCTCATGCCTTTGAATTTTTATAATATAAATTGATGCATCAGATAAGGTGAATGAATATGGAAGTTTTCTCCGTATTCAGAAGAAGTTGTCAAGTAAATAGGTACAATTTGTGAGCTCACACAATTCCCTTAGATGGCTTCTCAATGAATTTAATTCCTTCCTGCTAAGTTTTCACCTGTATTTCAAGTTTCCTCCCCCGCCCAAGAATGGCAGCATCTGCAGCATGAAAAGATTAATATTGCTAAATAAAGTATTTAAGTGCTTTCAGATATCAATTAAAACAAGCTTTTAAAACAATCTAATATGTATATATCCCTCATGAAGAAATGATAGATTAGTCAGTGACTGACAGAGGTACAAATGCAGCCTTGAATTTGCACTGCAGTAATTACTTTTTTTTTTAATATCAGATAGTATGTGATTAAATACCCATGAGAAAATTAAATTTATGTGATGAATGGGTGTAGGATGAAGGTTAAGCTATTGTGAGAGCTGATACTGGGATGATTGTAGGAAAATATTGCTTTAATTTATTTTGTTTCAAGAGATTTCACTCTATAATTTGGACTGCCTTTTTTTTCTCAAATAGTTATCTCATTTGGTTGATTAACAATGAATACAACTGTTATCTGCCAAGTGGTAGCTTAGAGAATACTACACTGGCTTTATTGTACTGCAGGTAATTAAATTCCATTAAAGTTTGTGGGCCTTTTCTTCAGGTGGTTGAAGTTTTAACAAACTGTCTCCTGCCTTTAGTGGGTTCGAGGCTGCTGCCATCTTCTGTTTGTTCCTTATTTATATTGTTTAACGTTTTCTAGGCAGCACAGCAAATAATTGAACTTCAAGAAGCAGCCCAAATAAATGCAGGATTGCAACCAACTAATCTGGGGAGGAACAACAGCTTACATGATATGAAGACTGTTGTAAAAACTTGGAGGAACAGGTTACCCATCGTGTCAGATGATTTATCCCACTGGAGCAGCATTTTCATGTGGAGACAACATCACTACCAGGGTAAGTCTGCCTGGTCCAGCATGCATTCATCACTGAATTTTCCAGACAACACATTGTTAGAAATAAGTTCTCGGTGGCTTGATTTTGACAAGTTTTAGATTTTATACAATTTTCGTTTCAGCGTTTTATTATCTTAAGTCATCCATGTCATGTGTGGTGCTGTGTAAGGTGCTGCTGTCTGTATAATGTAAATAAAACAAACTGACACACACCTCACGTTCCCTCTCCAGCCATTGTGACTGCCTATGAGAACAGCTCCCAGCACGATCCCAGTTCCAACAACGCCATGCTGGGGGTTCACGCCTCCGCCTCGGCCATTATCCAGTACGGCAAGATCGCTCGGAAGCAGGGGCTGGTCAACGTGGCCCTGGACATCCTGAGCCGCATCCACACCATCCCCACCGTGCCCATCGTGGACTGCTTCCAGAAGATCCGGCAGCAGGTCAAGTGCTACCTGCAGCTGGCTGGAATCATGGGCAAAAATGAGTGTATGCAGGTAGGGCTGCTGTTGGAACTCGTGGGATTGCAGGGCGCATCCGATACATTGATCTGAACAAGCTGCCTGCATCCAGAACAGGGGCTGGCTTTCCTTGGCCAGGGAGTGTTGTTTTAAGTCATGCTGTCAGTCCAAAGCAGTTAATGTCCTCTGTGAACTGGATGCTCTGAATATATTAAAAATTAGCTGACGCAGAAGTAAAGTGGGAGTAGGTTTTTTAGAAACCTTACAAGGTCGATAAATGGAAGGGACTTTGAAAATGGCATTATTTGTAATGGGAAGAAACAACACTGCTGCAAGACCAACCAAACCTCTAAGTCAGTTCTGAGTGTCTGATTCATGAGTGGTGGATGCTGTCAAATTGAAGTAAATTGTGTGTGTTGAAAGGGAAAAAATGTGATTTTAGGCAAAACCCACTGGCATGTGGTTGATCAGCAAACAAACCTTGTAATATAACATAATCTAAATAATACTACAACATAAACAAGGTGGAAAAATAAAAATAACCTGCTAAATGTTGTCTGTAGTATTTGGTTTGCATAAGCCAGTGGAAACTTAAATTTGTTGTCAGTCTGTATTTTTTAAAATGAAAATGAAATACTAGGAAGTCATGCTATTTAAATTTCAAGAGAATATTTTGGCTGTTGTTTTATGGCACTTTAATTTAATAAACCCTTCCCTTTTAAAAGACTTTTCTCACTAAGGCTTATTTAACAGGGTCTTGAAGTTATTGAATCAACCAATCTGAAGTACTTCACCAAGGAGATGACTGCAGAGTTTTATGCATTGAAGGGAATGTTCTTGGCACAGATTAACAAGTGAGTATGCTGCCTGCAAGAGGCAGCACATCGGAGAAAAATGCAGCTGAAGCATTCAACACAGTATTTGAGCAGAAAAGCTGTTCCATATCTTTATACCAGCCTAAATCTTCTCACAACTGTGTAACAAAGTAAAAGTATCTCTGAGAGTTCCTTTGCAGTTTGAAGATGTAATCATTGGTCATGTATTGAAGTGTTGTAGGAAAGAAATAGTTACAGCAAACATTGCACCAGTTGGGTTTTTTTCCTAGTTTTATATTTCAAGGGATGAGATGAGGTAGGGAGAATAGGTTTGTTCAAAGCTTTGCACTTCATGATAATTTTTTTTCTTCCCTTTTCTGTGAGTGCTTGGACAAACTGATGTCTAACTGATGTCCTTGTGTAGTTGGCAAAAGGAGATTGCTTTAATTATGTTCTTAATAATTATCACATATAAAACCAAGGAAAAAAGGTTCAGTCCATAAGCTTACAGCTACTTAAACAAAATTAACCTCTCATTTCTGTTTCATTGCCATTGGCTGCCCCTTTAATAGCTGCAGCTGCTGAAGGCACAGGGAAATGTGTGGTGGTGTAGCTCAGGCAAATCTGGTGTTTGATGCAATGTGGGGATGGAACATTCATTTCAGACATTGAACTGAAAACACTGATGAGGTGTGTGCTGGAGACATCTTGCACTGCAGCAATGAAACACCCAGCTGCAAGCCTTGCTTTCACACAACTATTTTTGTAGTGGTTTTGCTTTGCACCGACAGTCATTTTACTATTTTGAGGAAGATCTCTCTTTAATTCAATAAATAAATGTCTCATCAGTCAAATTTTGTTTGGTGATGCCAAAAAGACCCCTTCAGATTTCAACAGCTTTTAGTGGGCATGGGATTTAATGGCAGTTTTACTACGTGTTACATATGGGTGGAATAATTCCTTTACCACTGCATTGTGGCCACTTATGGAATGAAATCCATCAGGTTTTAAGCTGTACACTGCAACCTCACAAAGCAATTCAAGTCAGGAAATGATGAATATCTTCTTCTGTGGATACAAGAGAGAATTTTAAATAGGCAGAATGCAATTACCTTGATGGAAAGTACAGTGGGCTTTTATATGGTCACAGGCTTAATTGTAGTTGAGGTGTAAAGAGAAGAAAATGTGCCTCCCCCATATTTTAAAATTTTTTAAAGTTCTTGCAGAGAATTGTGTCTAATTGTTCCTTCAGGATAAAATGGATAATGGTTTCTGTTTAAAACGTGGTTCTGATGTACTTACAGTTTCTTAATCTTACCAAAAACCACCCAAGCATTTTTTAGCACTGCAGTTGAGGTCAGGAATTTGGGGAGATTTCAGTGAGGACCAGTGGCAGTGTTGAACCTGAAAATGGGACTGCTGATTGATTACCTGTGTGTCAACAAAACTGAAGTTAAAAGGTCACCTCTGCTCCTGCACCCTCCTGTGCTGCCCATTGGCCAGGCAAGGTGATAGAAACCATTTAAAAAAAATCATCTCAGGTGTCAGGAGTGATGGATTGTAGAGTGGGAGAAAGGAAAACGGACAGAGAAGTCCCTTTTTTATAAAGGGGAAGCAGTGATACAAAGTCATCCATCAGGCTGCTGCTGGGCTGCTTCACCTCAAACCTTCATCCAGGGTGCAGGAGGCTTCTGAAGGCCAGGACATTAATGTGGCACAGAAACTAATCCATGACAGACAAAGCTGTCTTCCTTTTTAGAGTTATGCCTCACTAGCTGGTCATTTTAATTTAGTATTATAATCCTCCAAGCTAATATTGTTATGTTAAAGATATATTACAGGCAACTTTAAAAAATGATGTTTTTACTTTCATTATGTTACTTTCATATGGTTTATTTCAATGCTTATTCTGCAAGGGAGAAATGAAGCTCTTTCTGTTAATAAGGAGTCCTGAAATACTTTAAAAGTTTCTTCGTTTTGGTAATGCTTATGTGAGTTTTCTCATCCTTTATTTTTATGCCTAAGAAGTAATGCAGATTCAAGGGCTGGATATATATTGGGATGAATCATGCTAAATTTTGGACTTGAGGAAACAGAGAAAACCTCAGGAGTAAAAAACAAATAATCTTTTGGTTACTCAGAACTGTGTGATTAACCTTCAAATTCCTTCACTTTTCCTGTTGAAAAAATAAACTTTTACAGCTGTGGGGATGAGGAACTGACTGTTTCCAGAAACTGTTGATTGTAAAATTTTTCATGACTTTGCTGGAAAAGGAGTTAAGTAAGTTGCAGTCCTCTAAAAGATAACGTAAATAACATCTTCCCAATGGAATTTTGTTTCTTTTTTTTTTTTTCAGCAGGGCAGCACGTTTAAATGATTTTTCTTCCACTCCCCTTGTGTTACCAGTTACTCTTCTTTCTCCCAGTTTCACTGCTTGGGTTCCCACTGCAGTGCCCTGGAAGTTTTTTTTCCTTTTTATTAAGGGAGTATGTGGAGATTTTTACACTTACAAAACTGTTTCCATTATGAAGAATTTACCTTTGTAGGTGCTGAACTTTAAGGAAAGCAATGACAAAACAGTCGTAAGGGACCTTTCTAGAGAACCTAATGCAAAAATATCACTGAGTATTAAGAAAGTAATTGCTTGCCCTATCAGAAATCTGACTTACACTAACAAATAGTTACTAAATTATATAAAACTCGTATTCTTGCTTGTCTTGTGCAGGTCTGAGGAAGCAAACAAAGCTTTTTCTGCAGCTGTGCAAATGCACGACGTGCTGGTGAAAGCCTGGGCCATGTGGGGGGATTACCTGGAGAATATCTTTGTGAAGGAGAGGCAGCTGCACCTGGGGGTGTCTGCCATCACCTGCTACCTGCACGCCTGTCGCCACCAGAACGAGAGCAAATCCAGGAAATACTTGGCAAAGGTAAGGGCTGGATGGCTGAGAAAGTATCTGTGCAATTAGAGATTGCAATTAGAGAGAGGGGTACTGGTGGAAAGCTTTAATTTAGGTGGAAAGGCTGTGTGTGGTTGGTCTGGTTGCACATAACTCATCCTGGGATGTTTTACTTCTTTGGGATGTCTGGGGTTGCCTTTAGCTGTGGGACCTTTTTGTAGGAGGGACAAATCACATCCAGCATTTCTACTACATAATGTGGTGAAATACTTGCAAAAAGGCATCCTTTGGTCCTTTAAAAAGTAACAATTTGAGGTCTGTTTGTCATTACTATGGGTAAATAATACTGACTTTTACCTCAGTATTGCATTTTATTCAAGATAAGCCTTTTCTGTCCAGTTTTACTCTGAAATTCAGCAAAATTTTGGCTAAAAAAAGCTATTCGTAGTATATATTTCTCAGTTAGAGGATATTTAATCTTTCTCATGAAGAAAATTAAAAAATTGTAGCGGACCAGGGAAGTCAATCTGTTCTGGCCATGAAATGAACACAGAACATATTTTTTCAGATCAAAGGTGGCCTCAATAGCACTCTGAAATTTATTAGTCTCCCTGTCTGGTTGCATAACAGTTAATGATTTTAGTTAATGCTTAATATATTTACATTTAAATTAAACTAGAAGTAGTATCATTAGGGGTGGACAGTTAAAATAATTAAGAACACCCAAAGAAATAATGAGGTTCTTGCATCAAGGTTCATTTATCTGAGTTGCATGTTTAAGGTTCTATAAAAATGCTTAAATTTATATCCACACCCCCAGCCAAAAACCCAAAGAATTTCTAGGATGCAGTCACGTTCATTTGCTCTTTTCTGTCTTTTTTCGTAGCAAGGAGTACACTTACATCTAATTTTTACATCCTTTACATATCATTTCTAAGGGAAAAAATAACATTGGCCAGGCATAATGAATATAAGTCCTTGTCTCTGAGGCAGCTTTAAAACTTACAAGGACTCCACATCATGTTAATAAAATATCTCTGCTTTTGTGCTTTGTAATGATTGATGGGTCGGAAATTTAAGCTCTGAGAGATCCTCTTGGAATTCTCTTGCAGGTTCTTTGGCTGCTGAGTTTTGATGATGACAAGAACACCCTGGCAGATGCAGTGGACAAATATTGCATTGGTGTGCCCCCCATCCAGTGGCTGGCCTGGATCCCACAGCTGCTGACCTGCCTGGTTGGCTCAGAGGGCAAACTCCTCCTCAACCTCATCAGTCAGGTACACAAAATAATCTCTAATTCTTTAATGGTATTGTTTGCAACTGTTGATGTGTTAAAAAAATGATAATTTCTGTCTTTAAGGAGGATATTTTAAGTTTCAAAGTGAGTTTTGCTTATTGAGATTAAATTCACTGAAATCGTATCCCTGTTTGAATGAGGCATTATAGCTGTCCCTCTGGAATTCTATTTAATATATTTTTGTGAATGATATAGGACACATATAAAATACATAGTTAAAAATGCTTGTAACGTAGGAGTAGGGATAAAGAATGGTTAGCTTTGGTAGCTAAAGCTTAGGATTGTCTGGCAACACCACTGTGCTCAACTGTCCTCTGACAGAAAAAACTCATTTCAACACATTGTAGACACCTCTTTATTTGTTGAGATCAGTATAAAATCTTTAGAAGTGAGTGCTTGCTCAGCAGTTATAATCTAGTTGGATCTTTGACTTACAAATATCACAGATACTCCTGTCTGTCTTGCCTTTAAACTTCAGGTACACAGAAAAAATATAAAATTTAAAAATATCATATTTTCTGTGTTACTATTTTAAAACTCTACAATTCTCTTCAAATAACTTTCAGGTTAACAGCCTGAAGCATTTGTGTGTCAGGTTAGTGATCTGCCATAAATATCATATTACTGAACACTTCAATCCCTCTGCACAATTTCTACCACTTACCATATCCATTTGGATGGAGAAAGGATCTATGATTTAGTAAAACTGTGGCTGGAGAAGCCTCAAATGATGTCTTAAGCTGTGCTCTATTGCAGGTAGTAGACACATGGGTTCTTTCCTTTAATAGATACTGAGATTTACAGATTTAAGTGGGATGCTGAATGTCAACATCTCTTTAGGTTTTTTTTTTTTAATGGAAGCTATAAAATCCTGTTTTTATTTTTGGGTGCAGTTGGTATCCCCTTACATTAAGTGCCACAATTAGGTGGAGTAAAGTTACTCTCTAATGGGCTTTCTTATCAAGTATCGTGGGGCTTGCTGGGAATTGTGGCCTAATTTAAAGACTAACCACTGTCATTATGTCTGTTTTTCTTCCATTATGCACATGAGTAAGATCTTTGAGCTGGCCCAGCTGGGGCTCTGACATTATGCTGCTTTCAGGTTTATTAGGCAATATGATCTGGAAGCCCTAATTAGGTAATGTCTTAACAGTGAGTGCAGGGAGCTACCAATTCATCCTCTTCGGGCTTCTGTTACTGAAAGAATCTTTAATTTCCATAAGCTGTTATTTAACACAGAGAGCTGATTATTCCCGAATTGGACTCATTTACAAGAGAATCTGTACATGTTGATGTGATCTGTAGTGAGTATTCCTTACCAGAGAACTGTCTGTCTCCAAACAGGTGGGAAGAGTCTATCCCCAAGCTGTTTATTTCCCTATCAGGACCCTCTATTTGACCTTGAAGATAGAGCAGCGAGAGCGCTACAAGAGCGGTGAGTTGGGTCCTGAGAGAATTGTTTGGGCTCTTTGTAACTTAATTGGTATGTTGGGTTTCTCTGGATTTTACAGAGAAAACAGATTCTTTAGAAAACCAACTTAGCGAGGCTAAGGAAGAAAATTCTGGATAGGCTTTGCTTGCATTGATTTGTTTCTCTCAAGTCTGCAGATAGCTTGAGCTGTCTTGAATTTTTTTGTATTAAATACTCACCAAGAAGAGTTTCATCTCTTTCATTCTCATGTCACCTTGATTATTGAGAATCACATGTTCTTTACTGGATGTTTATATTGATAAATTCGTGGAGAAGTAGAAAATTCTTGGTTTATAAATACAGGAGAGCACCACAGTTTTCTAAGATTCTCTAGTCTGATTTTCATTGGAAGCATGAACTGTGCAACATTGAGTTTGTTTTCATAGGAGCCACACTTGTAAAAATAATATCATCATAATAACTTCTTATGGTGAATTTTCAAGTAAAATGAGCATCTAAGTTTACACCAAATAAAATCAATGTTGGCTTTGAGAAATGTTTGGGAAAGCATTCAGCAACTTGCACAACAACTCTTTTCCCAAGAACAAATCACATCTGGAACAGTTATGTCAGATGGTTCCACAGAATTTAGTTGTTATTTGTCCCACATAATTTCCTGCGAATCCTGGGAGAGCTACTTGAAGAACTCTCATTTCAGTTCTGTGTTCTTTATTACAAAGTGCATTGTTTATTTAATTGCCCTTTCCACTCGGGAATTAGTTCACTAAATTTCTGTATAAAATTTGAAAGGGCACTAATTAAATAATGTTTTATTTTTCTTTGGGTGCTCCTTTGCAGAAGGAGATGCCCACATACCCTAATAATTTATTCTTATCCAGCAACAGTAAAATATTTCCCTGTGGGTTCTGCCAAAAACCACTGCTGGGTGGGTGGGTTGTGTGAGTTAGTGGGGGTCATCTGATAAAGCAAAACTCTGCTAATTACTGTCTGATGGAGTTGTCATGCTGGAGATGTTTTGTGCTAAAAGATACAGACTATGACAATTTGTCTGTTGTTGGCATCAACATATTTACTCTTTAGTTATGTGTGAAAGGTGTCCCCAAAAGGGAAGGGAAAAAATCACCCATAATTCAGATAATTTGATCCTCTATGGAACAATGTCTGTCACTTCAAGAGCATAGGTTGGTAATGTAAAAGCTACACCTCCTATGTGGTTGTGAGGAGTGTTTATTTTGCTGTAATGTTGGCAAGTCTGTACCACTAAACAGCATTTGGTGCAGAGTTTTCTCTCTAAAAAACCCCAGTTTTCTTTCTAAAAAATAGTTCTTTTGAAACTCAGTAAGTAATGCATAATTAATAATTCATGTAAATCTCAAGCCAATTCTAGGAACGATTTATTTTATTTCAAATGGGCGCGTATCAAGTTCATGAAAGGTAATTCTTATTTCCTTTTTAATGTTCACTTTCCAGATTCAGGGCAGCAGCAGCCAAGTTCAGTTGGGAATCAGTCCCACTCTGCCTCAGACCCCGGGCCCATCAGAGCCACTGCCCCGATGTGGAGGTGCAGCAGGATTATGCACATGCAGCGGGAATTGCACCCAACACTTCTGTCCTCCCTGGAAGGCATCGTGGATCAGATGGTCTGGTTCAGGGAGAATTGGCATGAAGAGGTATTTGGCTTCAATGCACCTTCATATGTATGGATCATCTCAGAAAAATTAACTGCAAAATATTTATCCAGAATTAATTTTAAACGTGAAAGCATAACTGTTTGTTTTGATTAGTAAACTGGTGTATTTGTAGAAATGGCTGTTCTGATTGGAGTTTAAGGATCTTGGTTATTTCTGGAAGCAGTACAGAGGTTTTGCAGAGCTGTTAATGTGACGAATGCCTCTAGGATTTAAGCTGTTGCTGATACTAACTGAAAATGTGTATTCTTACACTAAATTTCAATGATACCAGTTTTCTTCTTGCTCTGGTGCTCTGTGACAGGTGGTGATTATCACCTGAAATTTGAATTGCAGCAGAGAGCAGATTCACCTGCCACTCTGCTGTTACTTGCCTCTCAAAGTGTTGGACTATACTGCTCTGTCTGCCTAGCACAGTGTTTATTGGAAGGTTTCCTCATAGCACATTTTTTTTTCATAGATCTCAAAATATGAAATCTAAAAGTTACCTGCTGTTGAAGGAGCAAGTTGTCCTTTGTGATGCAGCATTTCCCCTGCTCAGTTTGTTTGTTTGCAATGCTGATGAAATTCAGTGCTGCCATTCTCATTGACCCTCTGATGCATTTTATAAGTAGAGTTTTAAGCAGATGTTTCTGAGAGGATAATTTTACTGTATAAAATGCAGTGTGGGGATAAATATTTGGTGTCAAATCAGAAGGCCTGATCTTCCTGACTATTTTGCTTTTTTTGTTTTTCACCCTTAGGTTCTCAGACAACTGCAGCAGGGCTTGGCAAAGTGCTACTCTGTTGCCTTTGAGAAAAGTGGAGCCGTTTCAGATGCCAAAATCACTCCTCATACACTGAATTTTGTCAAGAAGTTGGTCAGCACCTTTGGAGTAGGTCTTGAGAATGTCTCCAATGTGTCCACCATGTTTTCTAGTGCAGCCTCAGAGTCACTAGCTAGGAGAGCACAGGCAACAGCTCAAGACCCCGTGTTCCAGAAGTTAAAAGGGCAATTTACAACAGGTAAATGTTTAAAATTTTTTTAAGATGTTGCTGTTAATCTCAAGAAATTTTTCCCCCAGTTCAGCTGTGAGGGCATTCTGCTTTTTTATTCCAATATCTTTCCTGAGAGAAAATTTAGAAAACAGCACCTTTCTGTCAAAAACCTGAAATAGTTTTGTTCCAGTCTTTCGTGGAATAATAGATGTAATTCAGGTGGAAAACAGGCATCAACCTAGAGAATAAATATATTGTTGCATTTTTTATTATTGAAAACTGTGGTTTGATCACATATGTATTTAAAGATAAATTAGATAACTTCACTGTAATATTTTTGCAAATTGCACAGAACTGCCTGCTGTATGTGAGGGACAGTAATGATCTCTGTCTCTCTGTGATGCCAGAATTTAATGAAATTTTCACTCCAGAACTCTGAACTGATGATTTTATGTCAAGTCTTTCAAAACAGCCTACTTCTGATGAATAAGATTACTTTAGTGTTTTGGATAACTAGATTATAAAAATTCTATTACCCAAATTTACATCACTGGTAAATTGAATCAATAACTTTAATCAGATCTAATAAAAAAGATACTTATAGGAAGTAGCTTTTTTGCTTCATTCATTTTCTCTTAACCAGTGGTTACATATTTAAGTATCTGATCTTGATTTAAAATTCTAAGAAAAGCTTGTTTACAAGCTTGATTTGTTTGGTGAAATGTGTTTAGGCCACGCAGCTCGTGTTTGACAGACAGTGACACTGATTGGCATCAGTGGTTTGGGTGCCAGAATTTTGAGTTTTGCGTAAATAACTGAGAGTGTTTGACAAGCAGACTTGGGGTGTTTTTTCAAGCATTTCACTGATAATATTGTGAAAATAAGGGAACTGCTGGGAATCTTGTGGCAGTGACTCAGTTGTAGGAGTGACCTACATCTCTCGTGCACTGCCCCATGTCCTTTCTGAGGCACAGCAGTTGCACGACAGCAGATAATGAAAGTCCTGAACCATATGATTGAATTTCTACTGGGTGAAGTGTGCTAGGGAGGGAGATGGAAGTAGAAACACTTCGTGTGTCTTTAATGGGAGCGTACAGGGGGGAAAAAAATCGTTGGGTAATGATTAATGGGATGAAATTTCAGCAGTTCAGGTGCTGGATTCTGTACCTAGAACAGAGCAATAATGGCAAGTACAGGTGTAAATGGGGAGGGGAAAGGCTGGAGAGCAGCCCTGGATCAGGGGTACACATATCAGTGTGGTGGGTGCTTGCTGTAGATCCCTTCCAGCAGAAATACTCCACATTTAATACAACTTTGGACTTGATTTTAGTTTTTAATAATTGTTTACAGTCTTTACATTGCAGCAGTAGTATAGGCACTTATTTATTGCTCTAAGTGTTGTTGATGTGCTCAATTTTGGTTGGATTTGAGTTATTTTTGGTCTGTCACAGTATCTCCTACTGCTTCCTTCCTTTACTATCTTCCTACTGCATCAGAGGGATCTGGGGTTTCCAAGGTGTAAATGAAAAGTAAATACAACACCAGACTCAAGTCTGCAATACCTGAAGTAATATTTCAAAACATTTCTAGAGAAACATTTAAGAAAGTTTAATTACAGTTCAGTTACAATTTTTGGTTAAAAAATGGAGAGGGTTTCCAGTTTTTTATGCTATTTTTATTTTTTGCATATTATTGTGATATATAAATGGCTGTTAAGCTTTTCAGATTTTCTCTCTTAATTAAAGGATTACATGGAACAACATATAAACCAAAGTATGACATAGGCCTGGTCATAAAAATCATGTAAAGTCATCAAATGCGAAGTGTTTCTTAGTAAACTTCAGTTAAATAACAGTAATTACTTTTTTTTGAAGATTTTATGTTTTATTTTTCAATTATGATGAAATATGAATGTCTGCAGGATACAAGTAATTATTTTGCTTAGTGCTGGATTAGATTTTATTTTAATCTATTATATCCAGTGTTTAAATTTACAAATTAAATGTGGGAAAACAGAAGAAATTAAACCAATCAGCGTACTTAATAATTTCTGTAATTTAATTCGTTATGCAGAAAATGAAAATAAGTTTTTTATTGATTTTGCAATAATAGTAAAATGTATGTAAATAACTGAACAGGGTTGTAATTACTGTACTGAAGATTGCAAAGGCTGTTTTAACATTATGAGAAACCAGTTGCAGAATTTGCCTGATGTTCATGTTTGTTTTTCCTATTCTCAGTACCAGTTGCATTTGGATGATGGACAGATAATTACAATGGTTGCCTTTCATTTCAAAAGTATCCAAGCTAAGGAGCTATCTTGGAGTAAACTTTTTGTCAATTATTCCCAGATTAATGTTGACAGCTATGTTTTATAGACACTTTCAACAGAGTTTGGTTGTGTAATCATTTCCATCAACATCAGAGTTGTATTTTGATTCCTGTTTGGAGCCACTGGGGACTCTCACACCATTTTATATTCTAAATTTTCTGTCTGCAGCAGTCTGGACTGTTGGAGCTGTGATAGGTCGTCTTTATCCATCCTAATGTTATATTATAAAAACAAATTTTACTTTGAATTTTTTTTCTAGAATTTCAAATGCATGGTTCTTTGACCATCTGTTCTTTGTTCTTTCTCTCCTTTTCTGCTAAACCTTTTGACATCAAAGAACAGAAAATGCTGAAAAATGCTCCCTTTGAGAGCTCTCTCAGCAATGAAAGCAGCAGAAAAGCTGCCTCAATTGTCCTTTTGTGGGCAGATGATAGTTTAGAGTTTGGATCAGCTTCTTTCTGCAGCCATCTCTCCACTCAAGCTGAATATGAATGGAAAGTTCCAAAATACACCCTTGAAGGGCACGGTAATTTCCTTGAGACTTTGTCACCCAGCACAGTGAATTCTCCACTGTGCATGGCAGCTCTGGAGTCAGGAGGGAGCTCTTGAAACCCAAGTGTGGCTCTGAACTGTGGGGAGAGGGCAGGGGAAAGAGCTCTGTTCATTCTCAGCTTTTTTAAACATTATTTTTTTCCTTTTTGCTCAAGAGTGAGCACAGCACACTTTGCTGGCTCTTTCTTTGCTTCCCTTGTAACTTTTAGGTAACAGGATGTTATCCAGGAAATCTCAATAAAGAGATGGATAATATTTGACCTTGGTGTCTGGTCTGTGCAGTCTTGGTGTTCTGGAGCTGAGTGATAAACCAGAAGTCTTGCTCCATATTTCTGCCTTCCTGTCACTGAGATTTTTCATCTTCGTTGGTCTTTTCCGAAAGTTCTTGTGAGATTAGAAAGAAGTTTTGGGAAGTATATAAATGTTTGAATAATAACTTCAAAAGCAAGACTGCACTTCAGTTTTGGAGAATGCTTGGATCTTCTTCAGTGTCATGGGCATAAAGGATTGGCCTGCTCTGTGCAGCTGAGCCAACAACTCAGTTCTCAGGGATACCTTACATGATGGGTGCCTTGGCTTTTTGGCTGGAGCTCCTTGAGGTGTGAACCTTTAATAGGATCAGGCTTTTCTGGTCAGAATAATCTTTAAAATCTTCAGATGAACTGTGGCTTGCTCTAAAAGCATTGGTAGCCTGTCGCTTTTCATTGATGACAACTCTTCCAGTGTAGCAGAAGGGGTTTTTTATATAGTTCTGGTGTCTTAGTTTGGAGGTCTGCTTTGTTGTCTTAATGCCATGTTAATGTTCTCCAGGTCAAGGGGGGACAGAGGGTTTGGTGCTTTAATTTTGCTACCTGGAGTGTGTTTTTTGGTGTTGCTCCCTGAGAAGTGATGGTGCAGCCCTCAATCAAAGTGTGTTAAGAGCCATCAGGATTTTTTTAGGTCTGTCTCACTGGGAGGAACATTGAGCCCTGTTTCTCCTTCCTTTGAGAGTGGCAAGAAAGTTCAGCAGATTGAGAAGAGAGAGCAAACTGCTTCCCCTGCAGTCTGTGCCATGGCCTTCAGTGAAAACCTCCATTAAGGATGAGGGACAAAACTTCCCATCCTGGTTAGGAATAGATGGTGCAAGTAGTGAGCTGCTTCAGAGCAGTGTGTGTTAGCTTGAGAGAGGTGTTCTCCAGTACTAAGTACTGAAGAAATGGATTTTTTTTTGAAACAAAACCACTGTTTATATAGATTAGGATGTCTGCAAAGCAGAGAGACTTTGTACACAAATAATGTTTGGTCTTGTATTTCCCTTTCTTCCAGCTGAAGTGATTTTTCTTCTCAGATGGGCTCTCTGTGACACGAGCAGAAAGACTAATTGAACTCTCTGTTTTTCCCATCTGCCACTGGGAAACAAAAGAACAACAAAAATCCTAAAATAGGCATTCAACAAACTAGAGCTGCTCTTGTGGTGAACTGAATGACTTTTTTTTTGTAAGGAAAATATATTGATGCGTGTTTTTACCTCTTGGCTGATTCACATTAGCACAAAAACTAGTTGCAGTTTGAGGGTACTTTCCTGCACTTCAGAGATTTGGGAGATAAATGATGCAATAATTTTGTCACTTTGATGAAATGATTTACTCCCACTGCTCACTAGAGGGTAGGCTTGGGATTATAATAAGAGTGTTTTACAGTGATATTGCAATAGATGCACTGCCCACAGCAGGCAGAAAAAGAAAAAGGAATATTACATCCATAAATATGAAACTGTATTTTTCATTATGGACTTTTTTCTTACAGAAGTGGAAAGGATTTTGTATGTGCTGGTTTTTTTGCTCTGTTTCAGGCTGGTAAACTTAGGTCTTGCACTGAAAGCTTTTAACATATCAGTTGATTGTGGATGCACAGTGAAATATGCTGGGTTATATGTCCTCTGATATTTATTTAAGTAACAGAACAGCAAAATGAAAGCAATCCTAGGCTGCATTAGCATCCTGGACTAAAGAAAATAATTTAGAAGAGTGTATGTATAGAATGACAAGAACTCTGCTGGCTAAATGAATGTTCTGGGCTTGTTTGCAGGAGTAAGTCTTTTGGACAATCAGAGTTTTGAGTGGTTTAATTGTGGTTGAAAAAAACTTTTATATGCAGTAATTGCTGTGTGCACATACTTTATTCACTCTTGGCACACTTGCAGGCAGATGCTTGTAGCATATTTATGTGGTCAGATTTTCTGAGCAGCACTCATGTTTGTTTGGTTTTTGGTATTTTTGTCAACTTAGGAAAATACTGAGTGTATGTAAGATATTGAAATGAAGAAAATTTAAACTCATTTTTGAGACTTAATTTTTTTGTTGTATTGAATAATGCTGACGGTTCTGTTCTGCTCTAGCTGTGAGTTTCAGAAATACTGAATTGTTATTCTCTGGGTTTTTTTTGCTGTTGCTTTTTCACTTGAGACATGTTGAACTTGAAATGGCATCTTCTAGGGAGTGGAGATGAGTTTAAAAATGCAAGTCTTTTGGTTAACTTGCACAATTTGGGATGCCATAATTAATGAGGTTTACAGAGAGCATTTTGTCTTCTTACCCAAGTGTGTTTAATCTTTCATTGTTGTGGCACTGAAGTGCTGAGCCATCATTTCATGTATGTGGTTTATTCATTTTCCCTCTTTGGGGAAATTCAAAGACGTTTATTTATTTACTTATTTATTATTTATTTGCTTTGTTCTGAAACTGTGAGAGCAGTGTTGGGAAGATGGTGTTGGTGTGGCCCAGAAAATGCTCAGTATTGCTGTGATTTCTGTTACAGAATTACTTGCATAATGTATTGAAGTCCATGTATTGACCTTGAGAAAGTTCCCTCTTCACCTGCATGGGGATTAAAGGAGATATTCTCACTCTGTAATACTGTTAAACTTGCAGTGGAAAGAGCAGGCTGTTTGCATAATATTGTCATTTTTGCTTGGGCTGTTGTGGCTGTTCTTCCTGTGGTGTCTTTCAATTGTTGTCTGAGACAGGAAAAAATAAGAATTTTCTTGCAGCTCAGAAGAGGAGAACAGTAATAATAACAGTTTTACTTTTTGTCCTGTGGTTCCTCACAGGTTCCATTTTGTATCCCCCACTGGGGCTCTTTCATTCCTTTTAGAAGTAAAAAGTCTCCACTGATTTTAAATAAATAAATAAATAAATACATGACTTGTAATGAATCAGGTAGAAAATTATAGTGCTATAACAATGTAGGCCTAATTTTCCTCTTTCACTAAGTGGTCTGATCTAATAATTTGGGGTTTTACTGCTTTCTCTCTATGCAGTATGTCTGGTTGCAGTATATAGACAATTCAATACAGTAATAGTATTTAAATTTTTCGCAATATGCTTTTCAATGTTTGTGTGACTGTAAAAAGGAAGTTCATTAATTATTGTTATATATAATGCTAGGACTTTGCTAAAAGGTTTTCTATAGAAATATTCAGCAGAACCTGTCTTTTAAAGGCAGTTCAGCTTAGTGGGGATGTCTGTGGATGTGTTTGGTTTGCACTATTGACTTGGGTGATTTCATTTTGTTTGCCCTTTTTTTTTTAGATTTTGACTTCAGTGTGCCAGGATCAATGAAACTCCACAACCTTATCTCCAAACTAAAGAAATGGATCAAAATTCTGGAGGCCAAAACTAAACAGCTTCCAAAGTTCTTCCTCATAGAGGAAAAGTGCCGCTTTCTAAGCAACTTTTCAGCTCAAACTGCAGAAGTAGAAATACCTGGAGAATTCCTTATGCCAAAGCCAACGCATTACTACATCAAGATAGCGAGGTAACCTAAAAATACCTTTTGGTAGCTGTAATTCTGAAAACAGAGAAGAAAATTAAAGCTCCATCCATCCATCCATCCATCCATCCATCCATCCATCCATCCATCCATCCATCCATCCATCCATCCATCCATCCATCCATCCACTCTGTGAAAGTAGATAGATATTTTATAACAGATGGATATTTTATATATGTATATTACATATAGAGAGTCAAACTTGGATATAAGACTTCTTTTTTTAATTAATCCTTAATTATGCTTTATCCTTTTTTTAATTTATCCTCCTTCAATAATTTTACATTTGATCACTAAACAACTGTGCTGTTTGCTGTTCGGAGTATATTTGGTTTTCTCGTATGTTGGTGCAGGTTGAGATTAGTGCTTTTATTGTACTCGACAGAGATCCTATTGTTCAAAATGGTTATAAAAATCTCATGTGATGGTCGTGGCAGGTTCATGCCGAGGGTGGAGATCGTGCAGAAGCACAACACGGCCGCTCGCAGGCTCTACATCCGCGGGCACAACGGCAAGATCTACCCGTACCTGGTGATGAACGACGCCTGCCTGACCGAGTCCCGCCGCGAGGAGAGGGTCCTGCAGCTCCTCCGCCTCCTCAACCCCTGCCTGGAGAAGAGGAAGGAGACCACCAAAAGGCATTTGTTTTTCACAGGTAAAAGAGAGAGATCTGGGTTGTTTTTAAATGTGAGTTGCGCTCGGAGGTTATAATCGCTGGAGGGTTTTTATGGCGGGGACGGAGAGGAATAATGACACAGAGCCAGGAAGGAAGGGAGACAGTGGAATTATTTATTTAATAATAGACAGGTTTACATGTGCTAGTTCCCTTAGAGTTTACTTGAATGGCAAAAGGCTATTGGACCTCTAGCTAGCTGCCTACCAGAACGATTGGTCAATTCTCAGAACACCCATTTCAAAACATTTCCCCAGTGGATATCATAACAATCCTGAAATAATTTGCGGGTGTGAGATAGCAAAGTTGGTTTACAAAACCCATAGCGTTGTTTTTAATAGTTTGCATGGGAAAGACAGAGCTCTCACAAAATGCAGCAGAGAGCTGAAAACTTCTCTGCTAAAGCTTTTTAGCATCCATAGGTTTTGAATATTCAGAAGGTAAATTCACATCTGTCTGGGTGATTAGGCTTGTCTGGAGCTGTAGCACCCCTCTGGAGAAGTGCAGCTGATTGCGTGGGATCTGGGGTGTTTTCAGAAGTGCCTATGTGCATTGCTTATGATATCAAGTGCACTTGTGAATATGTAAGGCAGAGATGCCCACTGGGCCTGTTGGTGTGGCAATGGGTGCGTGTACTTCAGAATAAACATTTAAAGACAACTGAAGAGGGACAGAACCAAACTTTTTCTCCCCGAGCTGTGATATATGAATATTGAATTTCTTTTACGTCTTCCACATAATACAGAAGAATTGTTTTTTTCTTCTGAATTTCATACATAGCTTAATTAAGCCCAGTGGCTTAATTTTTCTTATTATTGGGTATTTTCTGTCTTCATAATTTTTTTTTCAAATTATGTCATTTAAACATCTGTTCCTCAACTAGGTTCAGATATTTTTTTCCTCCAAGTTTTTCTGAATCACTTTAAATACCCTGATGAGCTTAGCTTTGTTCTTCAGAATCATTTTTATTGACATAGTGCCAAAGTCATGTAATCAGATATCATGAACCTGGTTGCATCAAAACAAAGTATTACCCTCTTTGCTAAAGGTAAAAGAGAATAGGAAGAATGACGAGCACTCAATTTTTTTTGAAAATACAATTGATGTTTCTGCTAAGATGAAAAAAAACCCTGCAGTAATTTTTTTTTAACTGAGCTTGTAAATTAGTTACGAGCATAGCAATGAAAATTTTCTCTCGATGCCTTCAGCTGACGATCAGGGTCGCGTTTTAAGGGCCGCTGTGTCAGCATTTGGGCTCTGGATGAAGCTCTCAGTTTCTCTGTGCTCTCTGTGCCCCTTGCCCCCGCAGTGCCCCGGGTGGTGGCCGTGTCCCCTCAGATGAGGCTGGTGGAGGACAACCCCTCGTCGCTGTCTCTGGTGGAGATCTACAAGCAGCGCTGCGCCAAGAAGGGCATCGAGCACGACAACCCCATCTCGCGCTACTACGACCGGCTGGCCACGGTGCAGGCACGGGGCACGCAGGCCAGCCACCAGGTACCCACACAGGGCACTCATCCAGGGCTGCTCTGGTGCCTAAAAACAGAGGCTAGGCAGGAATAAGGGAATAAAAGCAGGTATTTATGTGAAGGGCTGTCGCACTTGGACACTAAAAGAACCGCGCAGACGCCCGTCAAGAGGGAAACAGCAAAGAGCGGGGCTAAGAGCCCNGTTCAAAGGTACACCCTGGGGAATTCAGAGGCTGCTGCCAAGGCGGACCCCAAGGTGGACCCCAAGGTGGATGATGAGTCACGAGTTCTTCACATTTTTATAAGTTTGGTCCATTTGCACATCAGGGTTAATTCTCCAATTAAAGCTTCAGTTAATGATGTAATTTCCCCAAGCTCACCCCTCTCTTAAGATGTTGGTTTGCACATTTTGGGCCTAGGACAGTCTGGGTGTCCTTGGAGAGCAGGCCTGGAGAGGCTTTGTTATGTTTACCCAGCATGAGAGAGCAGAAATTAATAGGCTACAGGAAATTTAAGAGTTCCACACTAGGCAGTACAGGATTTGAAAAATATAAAAGTTAAAACTCAAGGCACCATTCCCAGAACTCTGCTGCACCCTGGCCCATTCCCCGCAGTGCTTCACCTCTTATCAGATGTCAGATGCCAGGTGCACGGGCGGTGTTTGGATTTTTTTCAGTTTATTTTGATTTTGCTTGATGAGAACTCCATATCTCTTTGGTGTTTTAGGTTGTCTTGGAAAGATTTTTTTAAAAAAAGCTGTATTTATATTGCTGGAAGTTGTTTTTGGTAAATGCAACTGAAAACAGGCAGGGTGCTGATTGATTTTTTTGCTCTCTTGTATAGTGCTTTAAAAATAATTAATTGGCAGCATGGGAAGCAGCATTCCTAATTTACATAAGCTGTTAAAGCATGGTATGTGAGGCAGGCTTCCCATGTTCTTAATGCTTCTGTTAAAATTGCCAGTGGATCCATTTCATCTAAGCCAAACAGAAGCAGTTGGGCAATCTCACCTAATAAATGAAGTACTCAGAAAGAACAAAGCTCCCTTTCTCTGTAACCTCCACCAAACAACCTGTTGTGATATATACAGTGGTTTTATGTTTTTTTTTCTTAGTGTTAGTGCAAATTCATACATAAAATGCTTTATGAATTCCAAATACAGCTTTTAGAAAATACACAGTAAATATATATTACAGACATAATTTAAACAGTTGTCTCAGACTTTCTTTGTTACGAAATAAAATGGAAGTGCTATGTAACATTTGCTTCTATTCTCAGAATTTTTACTTTTAGAACTTTAACAACCATTTAATTAAAGTCAACATGACTAACATGCTTTCTTGTGTAACAGAACAGATCCTAACTTTATTTCTTTTTTTAACTAATTAAGCTAGTATATGCTATAGTAATTAAATATTTTGATAGATTTTTCTTTTTTTTAAACGCTTTTTCTAAAATGAGATACAGCAATTAAAAGCAGATTGGTAGTTGCTTTAGGTCTATTTGTGTGTTGCTAAGAAGTGCATTAAAAATTCCCTGTTCCACCAACTCTTTCCCCGTGCAGGTGCTCAGGGACATCCTGAAGGAGGTGCAGAGTAACATGGTGCCCCGCAGCATGCTCAAGGAGTGGGCTCTGCACACCTTCCCCAACGCCACGGATTACTGGACCTTCAGGAAGATGTTCACCATCCAGCTGGCCCTCATTGGCTTCGCAGAATTCATCTTCCACTTGAACAGGCTCAACCCCGAGATGCTGCAGATTGCCCAGGTACCCTTCAGTGTGTTCCTTCTGTCGTCTTGGGTCAGGTGGATTTCTGGACTGTGCTTTTGAAATGAGTCAAAGTTCTGCATTTATAATTAACAGGGCATTTCAGTAGGGTTTTTTTTCTGTGTGATTGCACATTCTGTAGGGAGTGCTTTAAACTGTACTCCATGTGGACATCAACTCTACCTACTGTGGGGAGAGTTTAGAACTTTGTGAAATCCTTCTTAGATGTTGGAACTCTTAACGTAAATGACTGAGAAGTCTCTCTTTTTGGTCTTCTTTTAAATATATTGCTTTCAAAGTACCTCTGTATTAAATCAAACAGATCTAAGAACAATAAAATTTAGAGCTTCATTTCCTTAAAGGGCTATACCCCTTTCAAATGCCATTCTCTCTTGAGCATTGCCATCAAGCTACAACTCCTATTAATCATGATTTTTCTGTTTTAACCCAACATTTAAAATGAGGTTTGCCACCTTAAAAGAGCAAAGGTGGTATTTATTAGAGTCTCAATGTCATTTTAATGCACAGAGAGCTATAGTCTGTATAGCAATTAGGATTTTTTGATCCCTCTATTAAGTGCTCAGCTGTTACCCACAGTGAGCCTTGGACACTGAACGTTGTCCCAGAGCTCTGTTGGCAGTGACTCCATACAGATCATGATCCAGAAGGATTTATTCCTTAAATTTGGTATTACATGTATTTAGTGATGGGTTTGGACACAACATTTTGAGAGAAATACCTGACTTTGTCCATGCCTTTAGTTATAACTTTTGTGCTCAAAATCTTTTCGGCTAAATGAGGGAAAATCTATTGTAGTACTGTTGGAACTCAGCATTAACAGAAACAAAAATCCAGCTGCTTTTGGTCCCATGAAGGAAAATCAGTTCCTTTAATTGCTTTTGTGCATCTTTCTGTGAAACCCAGGACACTGGCAAGCTCAACGTCGCCTACTTTCGCTTTGACATCAACGATGCCACAGGAGATTTGGATGCCAATCGCCCGGTTCCCTTCAGGCTCACCCCAAACATCTCCGAGTTCCTCACCACCATCGGGGTGTCTGGGCCCCTCACTGCATCCATGATTGCAGTGGCTCGCTGCTTTGCACAGCCAAACTTCAAGGTTTGTATTCCTTATGCACGATTTGACAATTTATGAACTAACCAGCACTTTTTTGGTGAAGGCAGGAACTCAGTGATGCGTATCTGTTTTAAAATTTTACCCTGACGTCATCACAAAGGCCAGCTGAAACGTTGGAAATTTTTGGGAATGTTTTATTTGTTATGTGTAAGCATTTAATTTGACTCGGGCTGGACACATCAAAGTGTGCTTTGGAAGCTTGAGACTGTTGGAGTTGACAGATTAATACCAGTAACTCAACTCAGTGCTGAGAAAAAATACCAGAGTATTTGTTGCAGGCATTTATTTTTCATCCAAGGATAGAACTGACCTATGTAACATATATGTGTATATATTAGATAGATACATATGGATGTTGTAGTCAGTGTTCTTTCCCTGTTTGGCAGAAAATAATATTCCCTGAGAGTATAATGACTGCAAAAAAACCCTCCAGCTTTTCAAAGTACTCCAAATCTTTGCCCAAGACTTCTGTTTGTGTGTGTGGGAAAAGCCATGAATTTAGTGGAGTAATTTAAAAATAGAATGTGCACAACTGTATTTGTCTATTAATATTTTAATATATGTTATTAATTTCTGTAGGAGGCATTGTGTTGTGCTTTTGTAATGGAAACTTTTTATGAAAAGAAACACCTCGAGAGGAAATAATAAAGATAGTTGGAAGCCACACTTGTCTTGAAAAGTCTGAAATTCCAACGTGGCACCAAAAGTGTCAAAATGCTGTTGACTAAAACCTAGTTACAATCCTGCAATCTGATAGAACCCGATTGTTCTTTGGATTAAGCGCAATAATCTGATTTTTCTCCTTCGTATAGGTTGACGGCATCCTAAAAACCGTGCTGCGGGACGAAATCATCGCGTGGCACAAGAAAACCCAAGAGGACACCTCGTCCCCTCTGTCGGCAGCGGGGCAGCCCGAGAACATGGACAGCCAGCAGCTGGTGTCCCTGGTGCAGAAAGCTGTCACTGCCATCATGACGCGCCTGCACAACCTCGCGCAGTTCGAGGGAGGCGAGAGCAAGGTCACCACCCTGGTGGCAGCTGCCAACAGCCTGGACAACCTCTGCAGGATGGACCCCGCCTGGCACCCCTGGCTGTGACTTGAAACTTTCCATGCTTTAGGGGTTTGGGGGTTTTTTTGGTTATTTTTTGTTTTTATTTTTTGTTGTCGTCGTCGTTTTTATTTCCTCCCGTTGTTCGTGGTGTGAGCCATATTTTGTGTTAAGAAAATGTGAAAAAAGGCTTTCCAGGCGGTGGCTTGCCTGTCACACTGCGTTTTGTCAGTTTTCATTCTAGTTGTGTTTACAGTAGTACGGCGTTTTTACTGTTTTTAGTTTCGTGAGGAGGCATTTCCTCCTGTTTAAGCAGTTGATATGCAACAGCAGCTTTCGCAAATAGATTAAAATGAAGAGAGAAAAATAATATACAGAAAAATCTAATTTTATGATGAAGACTATGAAATTAGCGTTGTTAGATTTAGGGCCTGCCGTTCCTAATAACCTGCAGTATATGAATTTTTTTATACAATAGTGATTACTAAAAAAAAAAAGAAAAATACAGTAATCCCAGTTACTGAGTTTTACTCTGTGAAATTTTACTTAATCACTCTCTTCATAATGCCAAATTGAAGGCACAGATTAATGCTCTTAACTTTTAAGTTTGCTTCTAATTTACATGAGCAATGTTGGTTTGTACAGACAATTTTGTACCAAATGTTATAGAGGTGAGATTTTGTTAGGCACTGAGAAAATGATGAACAAATTGTGCTGACTTTTCCCGGAGCACAAGCTATGTACAGTAAAAGTGTAAACCATTTAGAGTATTTGGTTTAGTTGTGGACAGTGTTTGGGGGGGGGAAGTTTATAAAAGGATGGAAAAAGTCATCCTTTGATACCTGTATTTGTCTGTAGTAGAGAAAAACCAAAATCTTATCACGTTCTCTTTACTGTTTAGAATTACAGTAGCTTCTTTGGAATGAATTCTGTTCCTTTGTAATTTAAGAAAAAGAGCAGTTTAATGTTTCACTTGTCTTTCTTGTGTTAGCATTTTTATAAAACTTCGGTGTTGAGAATGTTAAATTTGTACAGAGTGATTTTTTTCAAAATAAATATTTTGTAAAACTCTCTGTGCTATTCATTTTATTTATAGTATTTTTGATATTATCCTGTGAGTATGATTCTGCTTTGTTGTAGATGGATGAAGCATGGCCCTTCATTCCCATGCTTGGTGCTCCTTTTGTATCAGAGTTGTGCTCTATGGCACCGTGAACAAGGGGAAGCTCAAATAAATGAGTGCTAAGGACTGTATAAGGATTTTGAAAACAAACATATCTTTTTTTTTTTTTGGCAAAGACTTGTTCCTTATCAAAACCGTGTTGGTAAGAATAATCTTGTTATAAAACACAGCGCTTCCTGCGTGTGTCACAACACTCTCTGTCTGCAGTCAGTCACAACTCAGCTCAGTGCTTTCATGACTTGAAGGGAATTGTTGCCTTCCCTTTATTGAAGATTGTAACGTTTGCAGCTGTGAAATACAGCACACGCTGCACAGAGGAGTTGCAGGATCATTTCTTAATCATTTGCACGTCTTGGATACGTCTGAGAGATGACAGCATTCCCTGACAGGAAGTCATCAGATAATTCAGCCACTTTTCTGTCCATGATAGAAATCTTAATGGGAAAATGCGAATGTAAGTTGAGACAAACTTTGTTGTCTTTAGATTGTGACATCTCTCTTGCTCGTGGCATCATCTCAAATATACTCCTAAAAGAAGACTTGGGGTGTGAGGGAGCAGAGAGTTATTTTAATGAGCTCCCTGATGGTGTTAATGTGCAAGTGTCAATACCTGGTTCTCCTTTCATGAATGTACACTGTGGATGTACCTCAGTCTGTGAGAAGGCTTACACAGCCTTAACCCAGAGTTTTACCACCAGCTCCAGGAGATAAATCTGAAAGCTTTTAGTTATACGTGAGCATTCTTGAGAGCCTGGGGGAAATCTGCCATCTCTTGTATCAGCAGCAGCTGTCCATTAGCAGGAAAGTGGTTTGACAAAGTACAGGGTATGAAGTTCCTGATTATCTTCACGGACATGTGACATCTATCTCAGCTGCATTTAATTTTTTATGATGGTAGATAAAGGCTCCCTCTGTCTCGTTAGTTGAGATCCACGCTCAGAATGCATCTTACTGAGCAAATACTTGAAAGTGAACTACATTAATTGTCAATTCACTCTAAGTATTCCCTTCAAGGTCTCTTCCCTCAGATTAGATACTACACAAAAAAAGCCCATGTCATTACTCTGTTAAATCAAACACTTGAGAATTAAGAGAGGTCGAGTTTAAAATTCTCTCTGAAATTGTGTGCATGAGCATGATACCATTCTGAAAACTCCTCCTGTTGTATTTTTTTAACCCCTGTAGAGTTCTGGACAGATTTCACTGGATCTTCATGAAGTCACAAGTGCTTGGCACCAAAATCGTGCCAGCCATAATTCTGTATAAAATAGAGACATACGTGTTGGTAGGCTTTGGCACACGTACCTGTGCTGGTGTGAAATGGGCTCTCTGGGAGGTCACTCAAGGCACAGAATGCTAATAACTAAAAAGTAAATTTGGCATGAAAAACTGTAGATAAAAATGTAAGTTGTGGATGTTATATGGAGAATAAGTAGTTGTCAGGTTTCTCAAATTACAATGTATTTTTTGTCCCCTGACTTTTGTAATCATGTTTGGCTCTGTCTTTATTAGACGATGCTGCTGCAATTTAACTTTTTATTCTTACAGTCTGCTCTCAAAGTAGATGATCAGAATTGGTGTGCTTACGTGAATTGTATCTGAAACAAAAGCATTTAGCAGTTGAGTGTTGGAGTCCACTTCTGAAAGTGGTGTGCCTCTTTCCTCTCCTGTAATTGGGCTGTCCATGAATTGTCAGATGCAGAGAGAGTGAGCAAGGGATTAGTTATTACTGGAAGATGATGACTCAAAGCATTTCAGTGGCAGACAATGAAAGCTCTGTTTCATAATGGCAGTCGAATAAAGTTGCTTTTAAGGCTCCGATCTGTTTCAAATACAGTATTTGAAACGTTCCTTTGTGGCATAGAAACCTATTCAGAGAGGAGATTTCACACTCACAGGAGCTTTTAATCAGCTCCATGTGGGTGCATTTCACATTTAAGAGGTTCAAGAGAGCACCTGTGAAACAGCTGATGTCTTGTATGTGCTGTATCATCATTGTCCCTGGACTGTGTCGGGTCTCTCTGTCCCCGTGTGCATGAGCTGTGCCCAAAGGGCAGTGTCCCCTCACCTGGGACCTCATAAACCAGGGCTCAGGGTGCTGAAATGCAGGAAAGAAAACGGAAGTCTGCGAAATTGTTAACTTAGAAACTTAACTGTGGCCTTTTCATCTCTAAATGAGCATTGCCTTTCTCCCAGAGCTCCAAGCACAGAGCCCAGGCAGTGCCATTCCTGTGTCACACGTGTGCACCTCTCTGCCTTCAAACTTCTCCCTCCTCTGTTATAATCCAATGCTTTACTCCGAGAAATCTTTTTGTTTCTTTCAATTCCCCCCCAGAAAACCCCACATGGGATTGTAGCAGGTGTAAATGGCAGGTGGGGGCTCTGTGGGCTCAATTGCTTCCAGCTGGGGACCATCAGCTGCTCCAGGTCTCAATTGCTTCCAGCTGGGGACCATCAGCTGCTCCAGGATCACCTGGTAACACATCCCACCTGTGCCTGGGGGAGCAGCAGCTGGGGGATCCCACGGGGTGATCCCTGAGAGCCCAGGGGAGAGAAGACCTGTGGAGAGCAAGGGAAAGAGGGAGAGGATGGCTGCTGGGCACCGTTATGTGCTGCCCCTTCTCCAAGGGGAGCGACTGAGTGGGATCCACTGCAAAAACAGGGAATTCGAGGTGAGGAAGCAGGAGACGTGGCAGAGGTGGAGCTGAGCCTGGTGAAACGGGAAGGAAGAGGCTGCTCTAAGGTTGGTTTCTTTGTTTGTTTCTTTGTTTCACCTGAAGAACTGAGTTTTCTGTTAATTGCCAGCAAACCGAGTGGAATCCCCCAGCCCAGGCTGTTCTGCTGAGGACCATGAGCAGCCTGGCAAATGTTTTCAGCTTGCTCTGGTGGCTGGGTCTGGCACAGCCAGGACTCAGGACATTGTCAGAAAAGCTTTTTAAGAGACGTTTTGGTGTTACAAAATGCATTTTTGTTTGTTTGTTGTGTTTGGGGTGTTTTTGTCCTGTGGTGATGTTTTTCCCTCTGACTCCACTGGGGCACTACATGTGGTTAATACACTCCTGGAAAATCCCTCTTGAGTGAGCTATAAACCCATCCTGACCTTGTCCAGCCCTGAAGGATGATATCATGCTGCTTGTACGAAATGAGGTGGCAAAGTTGGCTGTGTCTGTGTTTCCAAGGCAGAAGCACTGACTGCTGTGGGCACTTCTCCTCTGCCCCCTGTTTTGGCAGCGTGCTCTGGGCAGAGCAGTTCATTTCTCATTGTGTTCAGCAATGCAAACCTCGTTAGAGCTTTGTATGAACAATTATCTTGCCATTTAATCCACACTGGTTGGATTTGCTTGGAAGAAAACTCTTCCCTGTCCCAGAAATCAGCTGTAATAACAGAGCCCTGGTAAAAGCCCATTTCCACCCCCCGGATCCCTGTGCTGAGCATGCTGTAGATGTTTGGGATATTTGGAGGTGCTATTAGCTTTGGCTTGTTGAATTCATGTGCCTCACACCCTAATACCAGGATTCACTTGCTGCCTGCAGCCTGATTTTATGTTTGGGGGGAACGGATATTTATCCAGGCTCTAAGATGCTGTCAGGATTGTCCCTCAATCAATCAGCCTTTGCTTACCCTCAGCCCAGCCCCTGTGAAGTGGTACAGTACCAGCTGTATTAAAGCAGCTTTCTCAATCTGATAGCAGGGAAAGCACAGACCTTTGCAGGCTCTTTGTTTCCCTTGGTACTAACACATTAATTACTGTCTCTCTCCACTCCTTGCTGCTGTTTGTAAGAAATTGGCATTAAAGAAACTATTCTGCTTATTCAGCAAGAGCTCTCATCAGTAGCAATTCATGAACCACTTTAGAGTGGGTCAGTATTGCTTTACCATCCCTTGAAGCAATGCTAAGTGGCACAGAACTTTTAACTGAGGTCCGATGGCCTCACTGAAATGTTGTTTCTTTCTGTAATAGCTGCCCCATTAATTTCTGTAATACAAAAAAAAAAAAGAGAAAAAGGAATTATCGAGTAGAGAAAGATGTCATATTAAAATTCTGTAAATTAACTGCATGCATTATTGTAAAATCTGTATTTTAACTTATCCTGCAGTAAACTATGTTATCATTTATCTTTTAGCTTGAGCATGTGAGGGAACTAGTCCCCATCTTTCTGTGGAGGAGTGGGGATTGGGACTTCAGGGTTCCTTGTCTGACTCTGTGTGTGGTGCAAACTCTGGTATGAAGTAAATGTGTGAGGGAAAAGGATTTGGTGGTTTTGATACTTAGGCTGTGTGTGGCTTTGTAGTCTGTGAGTGAAAAGAAGTGTCTCCCAGTTAAAACAATTTTCTTGCCTTTCTTGTTTAGGTACTGAAGTCTGGGTGGTCCAAACTCAATTTTGTTGGGGTTAAACGAATTTAGAGAAACTTTTCTGGGACAGTGTCCAGAATTCTGTGATCTCCCATAGCCCCTTTGCCCTCTTCTCCTTTCACTCTCTCTGCCTGGCAAGAACCAGCAGAGACAAAATGCATGGACATGCCCAGACTCCCAGGAGATGGCACAGGGACAGGGAAATGAGGAGGGTCAGATGGATTTGCCCTGCAGCCTGGATCTGGTTTCCAGATGTGGGGCTGGATGCACCCCGTGTGAGATGTGTTGTCCTTTCTTTAGCCACTGGGAATTTCTGGAGAGAAAATAGATATTTTTACCGTGGCCTGTAAACCCTTGGTGAAAGTGTTGGGACCCTTTTGTATTGTGGAAATGGATCTAAACCAGAAGATTTATTAAACAGAGACACTGAGGAACTGGAGTAGTGGGGACCCTTCCTCTGACCATCTACTACCTGGTTTTGATCTGGTGATTTGGGGAAAAAAAAGACTCGAACTTCCTGAACCTTTCAGAGAAAGAAAAAATGCAAGAAAATAAGCATTGGTTTGATGTGAAATTATGCCTTGCTTGTCTCTGCTGTGGCTGTTTCTCTGAGCTGGTATGTTGTGAACGAGGTAACTACTGAAAGTGCCAAAATGCTTGTTTTATTCCTTTTGTGACAGGTGTGATGCTGCAGAGCTGTGGCATGGTTCAGTACAGATGTGAGTTCTGTGCTCAGCTCTCAGACAGGCTCAGTCACTCAGGGAAATGTACCCAGCTCAGTTTAGCTTTCATTCATGTGTTTTTCAGGAGTTATGTGTACTGAGGGATTCATCAGCTCTTTTCTGTGACCTTAATGAAGTTCTGAAGATACTTTGCTGTAGTAATAATTACATCCAAGAGTGCTCAGCTTCCTTTATATCACTCTCCTGCAAATCCACCTAGAAGGAGAACTCAGCTTTGGTCACTATGTTGTTCTTTTTTTGTGAAGTAAGTTCACAGATTGACACAAAAGTTATTCTTTAGGGGGGCTGATTTAATGTCAGTGTAACTCAGTTTAGTGTCTAAACCCCCACTTCTTAATAGGTTTTGTTTTAGAAAACATTTTGTAACTTTTTAGGCTGTTTCTGAATAAGGCTGGATGCTTGGTTAGGCTGTGCTTGTGTAGGTCTTGGTGTTTATTGCAGCATGGTAAGCAATGCTTGAAAAGAGGATTTTCAGCAATTTTTAGTCCTGTCTTTGTAAAATAAGAGCACCATAGATTTCAGGGGTTTTGTTAAGAGCAACATACACAGAATTAATGGCATAATCCCTCATTCCAGATTCCAGCAAGACAAAACACTGATGTATTTCCTTTGCAATGAAAAATACTGCCTTTAGCTTCTCAGTGTTTCTCTCACTTTCAAATGTTGTTCAGTCAAAGAAAAGTGTTGAACTTTCTAAAAAACAGAGTACCTTTGTCTGATGACAGTCTTAAAAACCTCACTATTATTTACACAGACCTAAATATAGATACAGAACTGGAATCGCCCACTGACTGCAGTTCATTCTTGGAGGAATGCAGCTGAATAGATTGAAAATTAGTTCAGAGTCACTACATCTGGGCATGTGAGAGAATCTCTGCCATCTGCCAGCCATGGCACGGGCTGGGAAATGCCAGGATCTGGTTTTTGTTTCTCATTGTCTCACTTTGTCACGTCGGTCAAGTTATTTCACTCCTGTCTCCTGATTTCCCTGCTCTTTTGCATTTCCTTAAAGGAAAAGCTTGAACAGAGCTTGGCCCAAGGAGAGGCCCAGTGCAGGACCCTGTCTTTAAGTGTCCCTGATGTGTAAATAATGTATTGCTCTCCAGCTATGATTAGTTTCATCACCCAGGAGCTGGATACAGACAGAAAAGGAATTTTTCCCATTTAATTTATCTGTGTTTGGCACTTCTGAGGCACTGCACTTTTCCTAGAGCGGAAGAAAACAATAACACACAAGCTAATTGCCTTTGCTGCAAGATTTTCCTCTCTGTGTTTGCAAATTTGGTTAACAATTATATTCCTATTTTGCCTGAATCAATGGGAAGAACTGCACACTTAGAGCTGTGTGATTCACCTCTCTATGTGCTTTTAATGTTATTCAGAAGTAGCAGGGATAAATGCTCTCTGTTGAAGCAGTAGATTACAGAACATGAATCAGTGATAAAAATGTGCAAATGGACCTGACATCAGTGGTGTAGCTGAAATATTTTTTCATGATTGCTGTCAGGGATTTGCAGTATCTGTCCCCACCATCTTTAATAGGTGGCTGTTCATGAATCAAATAATACAATTTCAGCCAAGAAGCAGCCTGCCAGTGGGAGGAAGTGTATGAACATAAATTGCATAATTATTATTCCACTTGCTTCTATGCATTTAATCACGAAACAGCAGAGGCCTGAAGATACAAAATAAACCTTAAAGACATCATAATCTTAAACAACAGTAGCAACACACCAACAGGTGCCCTGTAAAATAGACAAAATATCAGTAAAAGAGTGACACCTCTTAATTTATTTTCCTCTTTTGTGATCATTAGGCAAGAACACTAAATTAGCTTACCATATTTGCTTACCAAGTCAACAATTCTTGAAGCAAAGCTGCAGAGAACTGGAAACTTATTGGGATATGTGGATGGTCCCTCCTCTTATTAGAGGCGATAAAAAGGAGGGGATTTTATCTATATTTTCTTAGGGCAACTCTCCCTGTGTGACAGATACAACCCAGTGCAGTGATGGCTGCCTGAATTTGCAGAGAGCCTGCAACAATGGGCCTGAGGGGAAAAGTGCTTCATCTTTTGGAGCTGGCTGCTGACACCAAGGCCAGTGGTGGATTTTTTGAGTTGTGAACTCTGTTCCTGTTTCTGAAAGAAGAACAGGAGTCATGCAATGGATTCTTGTCATCAGGCAACACAATTTCTTTTGTAGTCAGTCAATAATCAAAATAAAATTAGTTCTTCTTGCCTATGAATGGATATCTCTAATATTTTCCTTTTTTTTTTTGTTACTTTAATTCTGGATACATCACAACCAAACAAGCCCTAATGGGAAAACCATTTTATCAATATCCTGTGTCAATGATAGGGAGATTAAGGGCAACTGGATTCCAGCACAAGCACAAAATGTTGGGCAAAGCATTCCTATGCAATTTAATCCTTTAATCCATGCAGTAAATAAATGTTTTTGATCTGAGACACAATCACTTTGATTACAGCCGCAGAGGGGCATATTTTTTATTCTGCAGCATTTTGTGGGCTAAACAGGAAAAAGACTGATGGAGGTTTGACAGATTAAGCCCTATAAATGTGCTGTCTTCCTGTTTTAGACAAACTAATCTGTGGGTGAGGGCACTGTCAGTAGCAGAACACACCAAGGCTCAGTTTCTTGCCACCCTCCTCTCGAGTATGATAAGTATTCTCCCAGAAGAGTTTCGTTTTCAGAAATTTTGCATTCAGAAAACAATGTAATAGTTGTTCTTTTTAAACTATTTTCAAATGAAATTAATTTTTTTTTTTAAAGTTCAATGCATTTTATATGGAAAATTTTATTTTCAAAGTTGAAAAACAGTAAAAATAAATTTTTAAGTTTTCTTTTTAGGTTCAATAGTCAATCGCAACTTTTTTGGTGGGATGCTGTTGGGATGTTCTCCATTTTAGAAGAATTCCATTTCATATCAAATTAATACCAAACCTTATACTTATTTTTTAAATGGCAAACAAATAGAATGGTTGGTCTTTCTTGCTGTGCTAGATCAGCTTATATTTTCAGCTGATCTGCAGCTGGTATTTAAAGGAACATTATGCTTTGGGGCTACCCAATTAAAATACTTGTGACTCTTCTACAGTGATGGGGGAGCAGATCTCTGTGGTTAAAGGTAGTGAGTTATTTTGAGAGTAGGAATTTGCATGAGGCTAAAAAAAAGAGATTTTTGGACAGAGGTGCATTTAACAAAGAACTTGAAAAGGCCCATCCAGAAGATGATGAATCCTTGCACATCCTGAGTGCAGCACTGAGCAAACAAAGCAGCATTCACTTGTGTTCCCACACTACTGGAGGTATTTGTGGGGTTTGTACAAAAATGAGAGAAATGAGGAAAGTTGTGATTTTTCATTCTGAGCTTAGTCCTGGCTGTTAATGCCGATGGAAACCCTGCCCAGGTTCCCTGGCAGAGCTGCCTCCCCTGGAGGCTGTGCAGGGATGGAGCTGAGGGGCTGAAAGTGAAGGAGAATTTAAGTAGGATGGATTATAATAATCTCATTAAATTAATTGAGATCTAAATGGGGTAGGCCTTTGAACGTCTCCTAAGTAAATTCTGGCAGGATTTAGGGAGGGTTGAGTTCAGTTTGTCCTTCAGAAACACCTCTTGGTGTCTCAGTTTTGTGTTTGCAGTGTGGCTCCTTGAGAACTTCTGGGTTTTCGTTACCTCTTATTGATTACAGTGTTACAGTTCAGAAACCTCACATTTATTCTTGATTTGTCCTAGTCCATTTTATTAGAAGGGCCACTGGGCCCCTTAAAACAAATTTCATTGTCCAATGTCTGTGCCTTATTTCTCTCTTTCTCCGTTTTGCATCCCAAACCTGTTGCCTTTTTCCAAAATTCGGGAAATATCATCACAAATCACAGTGGATCCAGCCTTGGTGGCTCTTGGGGGTTATTTAAATCAGAATTTGTTTGTGATATCTTTTTTCCTGAAATGTTATGGATCATATTATGCCCATTTATTTGTCTTCAAAGAGAAAAAAGAAAATGTTGTGGATCCAGTTTTATTTTTAAGACAATAATTAATTATATTTTGATTTTTGAATTATCAATCCCTTATGATGTCTCAAACAGATATTTTTAAGCGTAGAGCTCAAACTTTTTGTGAAAGAACTGTAATTTCCTTTATTTACATGCTGCCCACCACGACGGGGTTTTTATTCATCTGAGCTGTCCCAATGTAAATAGTAAAGTGATGAGGCGTTTTCCTCAGAAATCCAGAGGGGCTTTTTAGTACAGTTTGTTTTTTTTTTTTAATGTAATATTTTAAGTCTGATTCTCCATCCTACGAGCTATAAATCATACCTGTTTACAGATATGTGTGGAATTCTGTGGGCTAATGATTTGAAAGTGCAATCAGAGGAAAACAAAGGTGTCGCACAATAGTCAACTCCCCCAGGAAATTGCAGAGCTATCTCAGTGCTCAGGAGGTTTAAAACTGTCAGTGCTTGGTAAAGATGAGTAATAGCAATCCTAGGTGTTCTCAGCCTTGAGTTTTAAAATTGTTTTCAACTCTCAATGCAAATGTCCCTTTCAAGGTGAGAAATGTCACACCAGAAAGGCTGAGAAGTTTCCAGGCAATTACGCTGGTGAATAAGTGTGTATGGATTCTTGATAACTTCAAAATGAGCTCTTTTAAAATAAATAATAGTAGTGAAAAAGACAAGAGGCCCTTGTAATTTATATATGGGTTGACTGGAGAAAATAAAGCATCGAGTAAATCTGTAGGGCTATTTACTGATTGCTGAAGTCTGGAAATGGATCAGTTCTGCACTAGGGCTGCCCCTACAGACCCAGCCCCACAAAGGCTGTCAGGTGTGATGCAATGACACGATCCAGGCTCAGTCAGTGACAGGCAAAGCCCCAGATCTCATTTTAAATTGCAAACCAATATTAAAAGGTAGTGGCCCATCCACAGTTTATCTGCTGTTAATTTGACAGAATATACAAGCAGCAAACGTGGTTTCACGTTTTTGTCACCCTCTCTCTGCTGGAGAACATGAAGTCTTTCACAATAACACTTTTCGTGTTCATATTGTGCCAAGAATCTGGCTACCTGTTCAACAGATGCACAAAGCCTCCTCTTGTCTTTTCCTGGCAGTTTTAGGAGGTTTAAAGACAGAGACACAGAAGGAGTATTGTTACTGCTGTAATTGCAACGGAGCAAATGAAGGTTGATATTTCAGAGGACAGAGAGGAATTTGTTCAGTGTATGTTGTGGTTCTCACAATTTTCTGTTGATGTATGATGGTTGATGGGCACCCAAAAGGCAACGTGTTCATGTTCAACACAACTGAGGTTTGATGAGTTGAGCTGTGCTGTCCCTTGCTTCCTTGAAATTATTATTTGTAGGCATTTCGGAAAATGACTTTTTAATCCCCGTTCAGCAAATTCCCTTCCGCAAAAGAGATTTTTTATTACTTTAACAATTATTATTATTTAATGTGAATTTGAATTTTAAATAACCCATTTTGAAAGAAATATGTAAACTTGATCGTAAATCTTTTCCCCATCATTATCCTTTAGGGGAATAGTACATAGTGTGCCCGGAGAAACCTGGAGGCCCTCTTAGTAAACTGCATCATGTTTCACAAGGAAAGGGAGTATATTTAGATGCTCTACAAATGGCAGAAATAAATCTGGTGTCATTTGGTATCAGGCATAGATTTGTAGTCTAAATGGAAAGAGCAAATTTTTTTTTTAACACTGTGACTCTTAAGCATAACAGGTAAAAGAGCTGAAAAAACAATTTTAAAGCAACTTTTCTTTAGGTAAAAAGAAGCAAAGAAGGATTAAAGCAGGTAAAGGAAGTACATAAATGGAAAACTGCAGGAAAGAATTATGTGAATCGTGTACTACAGACAACTTCCAAAGATATGAGGCTCTACAACTATTTTTATCTAGTGCTTTATGGCTGTGATCTGGAAAATTGCTCGCACACATGTATAACATGGAAGCAATTCCATTGCTTTCAGTGAGTTAGGAACAAATAGGGCAGCCATATGTGACTGTGTTTTCCAGCTTAGAGCTATCAGCCTCTCCTGCTTTGTGCCTGTTCAAAGCACCCAGAGAAGTCAGTGGGAATTTGGGCCAGTTGGAGGTTTCATCTGGAGTTCATTTGGAGCAGTCTCACAGCAGAGCTTGTGTTTCCTTTCAGGATGTAACTCACAAAAAAAAGAAAAATCAGGCATCATTTCACCCCTTCACATGGTCTTTTCAGGAGAAAACATTCTGACTGCTGCTCAGGAGGCAAACCTCAGGCACAGCATTGCTTACCCTGGAGGGATTTCTCCTTCCAGCTCTGCACATTGCAGGGCTAAGCCAGAGCTGGGAGAGTTTGGCCAGGAAAGCCTTATGCTAATGGCAGTGCTCTCTGCTGAGGGCAGCCTGAATCTCTTCTTGAAAGTTTAAATTTGGGCTTCCTGACACATGGTGAGTGCCATGAATGGGGTGATGCCTGTTTAGAAACTTCTCGTCCTGTGTGCTCCCTGCCTGGGGTGAGCACACCTGTGTTTAACTAAGGCAAGCAGCCTCCACTCCTTTGCAAATCTGGCCCTGGGTAAGCTTGGTGTGCTGAGGTAGCTTGAAACAATGGGCCCAATAGGGATACTTGCTAAATTATTTTTAGTACAGCTGAAAAGAGTGAAGATATCAATGTCTGGGTATCACTGCTCTAGTCCTGGAAATGGTGACTGTGATTTCAGTTACAACTCTTTACCTTTAAGGATCAATGGTGTGTGTAAAGCTGCAAGCTGTTTCCTTTATAACTTACCAACAGAATAAGATTTGTCTTTTTCTCGTAAGTGTCTCCTTTTTTGCCTGTGAGAAAAAAAAGAGTTTAAAAGTATTTTTCCCCAAAGGATCAATTTTTCGTGATCTATTGATACACACTTGAAAAGCAGCACCTATCATGAAAATTTCATCCTTACCAGCAATTATGTAGAGTCACTGAGTTGAAAGCCCACTGAACACTCCCACCATGAGTGGATCAACACCAGGCATCTCTGAAGCACTGCATTGATAGGGACCTATTTAGATTTCTATCAGTTTCAGCTACGTGTAACCATTTTATTATAATTGACCCGGGTTTGTTTCTACATGTCTCCCTCATTAAAATGTATAGCACCTGGGCTAATGGATTTTGTTTCTATCAAGTTCTAATGAGGACTGGCATATCTGCATATTCTCCGAGCGCACCAAGAGCAGAGACAAATACTCCATTTTATTACCATCTGACAGAGACATAATGATTGCTGAGAAACTCATTACCATCATATTATGCAATGATTTAACTGGAAAACCTCGCTGTGCTGCAGCCTGGCAGTGGCAGAGCTCTTGGAAATTCCTGTTTTTGTGTTTGAGCAGTGTGAGCTGAGCCGATTCCCTTCTCCCCGTGAGCTGTGCACACTCTGTTTGCTTTGCAGATTTCTGACTGACTTTGAGTGGGTTTCATTACTGTGTAATTAAGGAATACCACTGAAAGGTGGTTAGAAAAGCACACTGATGAAACTACAGGTAGTGGAGGGAGTTGTTACAAGAGGGAGAACTAAGTATTTTTCCTTCTCTCTCGGTTCTCCCTCATTTGCACACCCCATAACACTGTGGTTTATAACACTGATTCCTCCTCTTTTGAGGCAGCTGCTGAGAGAGTTCCAGCAGCTCTTGGTCAACTTTTCTGCAGCTTTGCAGATACAGACAGATACTTACAGATAAAAGCTTTTCAGCTGCAATTTGTGTCTTCGTTCTCTGTACAATGTTCTTCTTCCAAATGGTACTGCTGAGCTGATTTCTTCAGAGCTCAGTTTAGTGCAAAAGACCGTGACAGAAAATGTCACTGAGCACAGTTTATCATTTGAACACAAAACCCCTCAGTAATGCAAAATAACACGGTTCAGCTGGCAAATGCTGGCTGAAGCCACTCTGCTTCCATGCTAGGCAGCAGAGGGGGGTGGACTGATAATTTGTCTCTGTCACCTGAGATAGGATGTCCTTAAGTGTTCTAAATATCTATATAATAGTCAAGAAGGTTCTAGTCAAGTTCTAACCCCTTCCAGCCTGTTTGACAAATTCACCTCAAGGTTTAATATTTCACTGTACTCGAAGGGGTGGGAGCAATGTCCCCATTTCTCCTTCCAATGTGTACAATTTCCAATGTTGAAATATGTTAAAGAATCCATTCTTTCATATAAGTATCTATACAGAAATGCACACTTTTAATAGGGGGATGGTAAGAGAGTTTTGGTATTTTGTAAACTTTTTCAAGTTCAGAAACTGTGTTAATATTTTAAATTTCAAGCCCTGAGCAGCACTAACCAAATGTCAGGCTGGACATGTTTGGGCTGGTAGTGTCATTTTATATCACTGGACAGCTACTTCAGCAATTTGGATCCCTTTGAAAAGAATTTGTTCTTTTAAGTAAGTTCAGTTACTAAAGAAACATACAGTGTGTTCACACAGATGTGATTTATTTAGTAGGTGAGAGGAGGAGTGATTTAGGTAGAAATCTAACTTTAGCCATTTGATTTCAGTACTGTAAAGTCAATGGATAGAGATTAGTCCCTGTATGCAGCAAGAAAAATGCCAGAGATGATTAATAAACCTGTTTCCATCTAATCAGCAACGAGAACTTTGCAGTATGAAAGAATATAAAGACTAAACTCAATCCTGAGCTTGTTTACCTGTGTTTTAGTACTTAGAAAGAAAGAGAACAGGGAAACTTCTTCTGTTTATGGACATTGGTGAGCAAGTTACCAGGTTCAAATGCCTGCTGAGAATGATAATGTGAAATTGATAAAATAGGCCATGCATACCTGAAAATAAATGGGAAGCTTTCTCCATATTCAGTGTTTGATCATGTAAGTAATTTAGCTGTGTTCCATCACAGAACTGTGAGCACAGTATCTCACCTGGGAGAGCTGCTCTCGGTTTACAGAGCAGGTTTCCCAGTTGGAAAATGAACCATATGGTGCATATGTCAAACCCAGGCAAGGAGGCAAACCTTACATAGGCCTAACAGAGTCACTCTTAATTAAGATCAGATGGTGCCTACCATTAATCAGGGTACCTAGGCAGTCTGTTTACTGTTGCCTTGACCTTGGGTGTGAAGTTGCTGTGTGAGCAAGTTTCTCCAATCTCCTGAAATCAGTGGAGTTTCACTGATGTGGATGGATGTTCAACACGACCCTTTGTCTGTGTTGGGGGAATTCTTGTGAGTGGAGATGGGAATTTCTCTGGACAAAGCCCTGTGTCTGCTCTCAGGGGGTCTGAGGCTGCCAGTCTTGGAGGAAGACAGCACCCAGAGCAGCAGGGAGCTAGGAAGGGCTGTGTGTGATAGAACAGGTTTCTAGAGGGCAGAAAGGGTTCCATCCCTCAGTTTCTCCACCTCCTCCCTGTTTCCAACTTGCTCCTTGCTCTTCACCATGCATTCAGATTCCAGAATTCACCAAGGTTTTTCAGTCTGTTGTAAAAGGCTCATTTGCACTCGAAAACTCTGAAGATTATTTTACAAAAATGGTGATGTGGATAAACCAAAGAGATCTAAAAGTCCTCGGTGGTCTACAGATGCCATCAGTGCTCAACTGCTAAGTTTTGTTTTATTTTCTACATACATTTAATTCAGCCCCAACTGGCTCCTCTTCAAAGTGGCCCAAAATCATTCAGCAAAGTTGTGTCAGCCCCACAAAAGCTGAGACTCTTCTCACCCAGTGAGTACCATCAGGCTGGGATTTCCCTATCACTGACATAAGCAAGGAAATGCTTCTTTTGTAATGCAACTTATGAGGGGAAATTAAAAATACACTCCTGTGGAAGAGTCTGTGAGTAATAGTTACCAGCCAGCTTTGGCACTGAGGCTGTGGAAAGACTTTCTGTGGATCACAGGAATTTTTCTTTAGCTTTATCTGCACTTTGGAGAAGGCAATGACTCTGCCCATGTCTCATATCCATGAATGAAAACACAGTTGAACACAGAATTACTTCCAAGAACTGGGGGATCACTTTCCCAACACACAAATTTGGAGCTCAAATGCTTCCCCACCTGGCATTACTCTTGCACACAGAATCCAGTGTTGATTTTATTGAATGGAAGGAAATAAGGTCACTGCAGAGCGAGTCATTGAGTCCTTTACTGATGTAGTAAAGGATTGTTTTCCTTAGATAGGTACAAGGATGTTGATAGCTAAAATATATCATGTGTTTGTTTTGGGTAAACATTTTGCTGTAATTCAATTTATGAGAGGGATCTTTCTCTTAAAAGCATTGGACATGTCTGCATACTAATAAGAGATTATGTTCTTTAGTTCTACATACTGGAGAGCCTGAAAACAGGTCATTTAAGTCCAGGAGAAGTATTTTTACAGTGTGATTATGAAATAATAAAGACAGCATCCAAAATGACAGCTGGGGTGCTGATTTTAGAAACCTCCTTTCTTTGGAAACAAGGGCTGTGTTCATTCTTGTGCTTCTTGGGTTGGAAGACTAGTATGTTTTAATGTTGTAAGAAACCATAAATAAATCCATATGATAGAAAAAACCTGTGAAAATAGCTATAGTTGTGCAAACTTCAGAAGGATTGCTGTTTCCCAAGGACAGGTTTGTGTCTACAATGTACCAAAAGGATTTTGAATCTGTTGATTTTGTTGAGTATTTCGTGGTTGTTTTTTTTTTTCTCCCCGAATTGTAAACAAAGCAGGAAGTTTCTCTGTAGTGAACAATATTTGGTGTGGCAATGGGATATGGAAGAAAGCAAATTGTGGTTATCCGGCGTGAATAAATTCTGAGGGAAATCCTTTTACATCTGTAAGCATTCAGCCCTCATTCCAGAGTTTGGTAAGTGATTCTTCCCACTATTATACACAGATTATTTAACACGAATTCTTACCTCAGAGGCTGTTGTTGCAGAGCTCAGGGAAGCCCAGGCCTTTTACTCCAGATCAGAATTAGGATCTTCACTGGAAGGGTGGTGAGGCATTGGAATAGGCTGCCCAGGGAAGTGGTGGAACCTCCATCCCTGGAGGTGTTCAAAAACAAGGATGTGGCACCTGGGGACGTGGTGGTGCTGGGTTAATGGCTGAACACAAAAATCTTGGAGGTGTTGTGGCAGGACATGCCTACCCCCTCCCTCTGCCACAGGTTAAGTGGCGTGTATGCAAGAGATAACACGGGGGGGTCACAGCCCAGCTGTGAAGCATCTCTGGCGCCAAAGGGCTCAAGCCCCAGCTAAGAATCAACATCTTAGTCTAGGATGCAAATGTGGGGAGAGATGGAAGAGAGATTCGTGACCAAAAGACACGGTTTTTATGTCTATAAAAGCCCACACAACTTCCACAGAGGCAGAAGTCTCTTACTCACTCCTTTGGGAAACGTGTGTGAGGGATTTCTCCCTGTAGCCTTGCGCAACTCCAGGTCACTTCCCTGGGATTGAGAGACAGGACTTCGATGCACATTCCTTCAGAACTGATTGGTAAGATACATTGAATCCTAAGCTTATGCTATTTCTTCGCTAGCTGTAACTGAAAAGGGACCATGTTTCCTGCACTGTATATTAACTACTAGTAGTCTCTTCCTTTTGTTCTATTCCTGTGTAGTATTTAGTTTACTTTAAGTCTTATGTTTGTTAGTTTCCCCATCTATTAATAAATCATTTATTCTATAATAGACAGAATCAGTCATCATTAAAAGAACTTACGAATGAGAGTGGGTTTTGGGGTGCTGGCCGCCTCAATAAGGTTACTGTCTGCTGCCAGAGGCCTGAGCAGGAGACAGGGTTAATCTAAACCCCCACATCCATTCGTGACAGGTGTTTTCCAAGCTGAATGATTCCATGAAGCTGCAGGTACACGTGGTGATGTCCCACCTGTGCCAGGCTCCCCGTGGCTCCTGGCCAGCCCAGGGCAGCAGCCAGGGTGTGAGTGCTGAGTCCTGCACAGCCTCCCTGGGGCACAGCACAGAGCCAGGGATGGATCCCGTGCTGGTGATCTCCCTTCTTCAGTTCCAGGCACACTGGAACAGAGCAGCTTCTTTTTATTTGCTGAGTTTTCGTTGTCTTTTAATTTAGGAGAGTTCCAGTTTGCTCTGGAGGTCTGTTTTATCAGTCAGTCAGAAAGTGTAATCGTGAATCTGATAAAGCAAAGGCCTGTGCTTGCTGTGAAATATGAGCCTGATTCACAGCCCTCTTGTGCTCTTGGAGGTATTTCCATTGATTGCAGCAGGCTTGGATCTATTCTTATTTCTGTGAAAATTCTGTAATAAATGAAGCTGCTTTAGGTCATTGGGAATGAAGGATAGCAGCTGTAGGTAGAGTGTTATTACTGTGGTGCCAATACTCTCCAACTGTATTAAAGCTGTTACAAGGTGTCCATGGGAAATGGTTCTTTTTGTGAGGGAGAGATGATTTCAGACTTCCATACAATTTTTTTTTTGGCTTTTCACTCCTGGTTTGTCCTGGTTTCTCTGAGGCTCCTGATTTTTTTGTTCTTTTTTCCCCCACTGTTGTTCTGGTCACCTGGGGAGCCAGTAGCTCATTAGAAATCCTGCTGGATTCCAAAGTTAACTCCTCACCTGGAGTGGTGGGCTGACCCTGGCTGGACACCAGTTGCCCAACAAAGCTGCTCTATCACTCCTCTCCTCAGGTGAACAGGGGAGAGGAAATATTTAAAAAAGGCTTGTGGATCTAGATAAGGACAGGGAGGGATCACTCCACAGCTGCTGTCACAGGCAAAACAGACGTGACTTGGGGAAATAAGTTTAATTACCAAGATTTCAGGAGTCACATCATTTAAAAAAGCTCATTCTCTCTTGCATCTCCTCCTCCCCCTTCTGTTCTCTGTATGATGAGGGCCAAGCTGAATAATTATAATCTTCTTTATTTACTCACAGAGAGTGGTGCAGCAGGTAATGGTGCTGATGATGCTGTCAGTGCCTTGGCTCTGAAACAGTAAAATCAACTCAAAAGGACAGAGAGGACTGGGCAGGGCTGGAGCTCTTCAATCTTCATCTTCTCTGTTGAGACAGGTGTCAATTAATGCCAGGGGCAGGGAATGGCTTCGATGATGTGGAGACTCCTAAATGAGGAGCATGAATAAAACTGCTTGCTCAGAGACATTCAAAAGTGTCCATTTGTCACTGTTACTGTCTGGGATCTGGGTCAGGGAAAATCTCTGTCTTTACTAGAATTCTTCTTGTCTTGATCATCAAAATAGGTAATTTAATCTCTTAGTCTAGGAAATATTGGCAAAATAAAATGTTGGGTATCAAGCTGTAGTCAGAGTCCTCAAAAGAGGGCTGATTTTTCTAGTTTTTTTTTTTTTTAATTTTATTTTTTAAAGATAAACAGTGTTGTGCTTTGCACAACTGGGTTTTACTTTGTTGGTTCCTTCAGAAAAATACCTATAAATTTCCAGTGGTTTATCTGCATTTTTTAATGCAGGGTGTATTCAGGTCATGTTTTTGCTTCCCTTTCCTCAGGGTTATTGTTAGGTCTTGATAATATACAAAATAGTCAGGCAGATTAGAAGCAATATGAATTGTTATCACTGGTTTAACGCTGTCAAAAACAAAGCATAAGGTTACCAGACACTAAGTTATCTTTCTTTTCTTATAATCTTTACTATTAATTTGAATATTATAACAATATACTAGACCAGTATACTTACATATGCATCAAAGAATTTTTTTATATGCTTTACAATAGAAGTCTTAATAACTGAAATGAAAACCAGCAATCAACTACTTTTTCCTTGGAATGAACTGAAAGATAAATGAAGCTGAGTTAACTAAGCTGTTCCCTCTGCCCATTTTGCTGGCAAATATCTTTGTAATTATATATTCTGAGTTTTCTAAAGTAACTAACCTGGAAACAAATGGAAGTGTTTTGCTTTGATTACAGACAGGTCAGAAGCAGCATTGAAGAAACCCAGTTATATTATTTATAGGCATCATCACACCATTGATGCTCCTAAAACTTGAACATTGTGCTCAAGGAATATCTTCCCCTCTCTATATTTTTTCCACCACTGTCTTGTGTTTGTTTGAGCTGCATAAAGTCCCAGAAAGCTCTGAGCTGTGGTTTCATTTCTTTGAAAATTAGCCTTCACATCCAAGGTGCACAGGTTCAGATAAAGTTATTTTCTAAATAGTTTCAATTTGACATATTCATGTTCTGAAATCTGAACCATGACTTCTGGAAATGTGTGAATTTGAAGGGAAGGGATGGTAACTGTACAACACTTAATATTGGTTTTGCTAAACAAGAGAAAATGATGACAAATCAGCAAAACCCAAGTTTCCCTCCCTGCCCTGTCTCCCTGCTCCAGTTCTGTGCAGGTTGTTTTTAGCAGTGTGCATTCTCTTCTCTAGTGGCATTGCAAAATTTGGTATTTTGGTTCCTGCCTGGTCTGCCCTGTTTGAGAAACGAACCTTAACACATCAATTAAGACAAGAAACACTCTTTCTGTAGCACACACCCACGGAGGTTCCTGATGGCCATCTGGACACAGCCCAAGCTCTTGTAGTGGCTGCCTGTGGTGGGAGCCCAGCTGGTTCTGTGCATGACAGAGCTCTGGGCGTGGATGGAACAAGTTTGCATGGATCCAATTGTGGTATCAAAGCCTTGTTAGCTCTGCCCAGGCCTTGGCTGGGAGTGGATCTTTCATTTGCACAGAGCCCAGGTTCACTGCTGGGGAGGACTCTCCCTGGAGCACGTGGGCTCCCACACAGGCTGAGCCCAGAGCTGTAACCACCACAAAAATCCCTGCTCTTGTGACACAGGAGGAACTTTGCTGCCCACCCAGCTGCAGGCATTGCACCCAGACCTACACATCCACAGAGAGAGCTCATCTGCCTCCTCGAGCCTTCAGCTCATCTGTCTCCTTCAGCTCACTTTTCTACTGAGTCCAATTAAAGACTTACCCTTATGCTATAGTCCCTTCCTTCTTGTCATGGTTTTCTGGCCCTGAATTCTCTGTGGGGTTTGCAGCATTCAGGAACCTGGCTGTTTGAGGGTTGCTCTCAGGGAATGACTGTGTTGCACTGATTCTTTTGGGAGCAGTCAGGGGCAGGGGCTTTGCCCAGGAGCATTTCTGTAACGATGCCATCGATTGTCTCAGTGATAGGAGTGAAGTTTCACACACGCTCTGAGCCAGTATAAGCAGATGTTGCTGCCAAGACCAGCAGTTCAACCCTCCCTATGCCCCTGGCTACTTTTTCCCATCCCAGAATTGCCCTCTTTGGTGAACTATATTGTTTTCATTCAGATAAGTGTCCTGATCCACTTCCCCACACGGCCACACAGATACTTGTCAGCAGGGATGAAGGAGTGGAGCTGGGAACAAACAACTGGAATCGTAGGGGAGGGCAGGACTGCCTCTTCTGGTGCCTCTCCTAGCTTAAGCCAACTTAAAGTGTGTGTGAAACTACTGCCTCACATAAAATAATTGTATTTTACATCCTGCTCCTTTAGTTCTTCACAGGGTTCCCACTTCAAAGTGCCTGTGCTGCAATATGTGGTTAGAGGAGTTGCAGTGAGAGAGCATTTGTTATGCATTGAAGACGGGCTCAGTTAATTAGATTTTGAAAAAGGATTGGATATTCTCTTCCAAGTTGAGAAATCTAGAGTTTATTGCAGGGACAGAGTGGGGGAATGGTTCTGGAGGCATTTTAAAAATCCATAGTCTGGAAGCATGGGTTTCCCTGGACTCTTGGCTTGCTTCTCCCAGGAGGTTTATTGGCTGGTCAATGCTCTGACTCTGTAGCAGCACTGAAAATTTAAGTAGATTTTGAGCTTTATTGTATCTATGGCCGTTTTGTCTCTGGCTTTGGATTTGGGAGAAAGAAGGAGGATGGTGTCAGGTCACCTCAGCTCCCTGTCTCAGGTGAAAGTGCTTTTGCTGCCCTGTGGATGCTGAAACACCCTGCAGGGCTGGGATCCTGCCAGCTGGAGAAGTGTGGGGGCACAGGGGCAGCCTGAGGGCACTGCCCCACGAGCTGGGGCTGCAAGGGGCACCTTGGTTCGTCTGGTGGTGCTTCCTGCAGGGTTCACTCCGTGAGGGCACTGCTCATTCTCATGCAGGGCCACCTTCCCTCAGCCTCACCAGTAACGTCACTGCAACTCGGCTTTAATTGGCCAATTTTTTAAAAGCTGCCACAGTCTTTAGGCTCCTAATGACTCCTAAAACATGAAATGAATTCCTAGTCACTGAGACAAAAACAAAAATAAAAAAGAGCTCAGTGCTTTCTCTACTGTGGTTTTTCTTGCCTTTTCATGGGTGAATTATTATAAAGGAAGCTATGTATCCCTGGAGACATTCATTATTGTAATGATAACTGGAAAGGGCTTCCTGTTGAGGAAATAATAAGTGTATCCTGATTTGAATGAACTCCAAGAGAGAAAACTCTGTCCTTCTGCCTGTCCCAGCACGGTGCCCCTCCACGGGGGCCCTGATGATTTTCCTTTTCCTAACAAGGGAGAAGCTGCTCCTCACAGCACCCATCTCTGGCTGTGTCTGGGACTCCAAATGGGAACCCAAACGGGAGGTAACAGAGCTGGGAAATACATTTACCTCCCTCTAGGTCCCATCTGCTGTCCCCTCCCGTGAAGGAGCCTGTGAAGGAGCTCTGTGGGAACATCCACAGCCATGGGGGAAGAACCATGAGATGTTTTCCATTTGCTGGGGGAAGGCTCCTGGCTGCTCTGAGAGGAGACTCCTCTCACGTTTGAGAGGCAGAACTTCCAGAACAGCACCACTCCAGGGCTTTTCTACACTCAGGAGCATCTTAGAGGGAAACCTTAGAGAGTTCTTCCTTTTCCTAAGCTCCACAGCCTCGAGCAGCCTGGCCCTCATTCCTCTGAGCCAGCTGTAAATAGGCAGTGCTGGTAGACAAGGCAGGAAGGACAACCATGGGAAAAGAGTTTGGATAAAATCATCTTCCTTTCTATCCATATCTCCTTCTGCACACCTTTTGGACAGCTTGGGTCATTTACTGAGGATTATTTGCCCAAGGCTGCACTGGGGTATTTGGATTTTGTTTTAAGTGAGCTGGGGAAATGTATCAGTTCCAGCAGGGAGAGCAGAGAACCATGCAGAGCGTATGGCTGATTGGAAAAAAAAAAAATTAAAATAATTAAAGGAAATCACTGACCTTGGATTAAATGTCGCTGTCAGCTGCTCAGAGCATGGAGCTTTGCATAGCTGTGGGGTGATTATGCAGATCAAATGCACAACCAACCAGAAAATAGGAATTCTGTTTTGTAGAAAGCTAGAATTGTGCAACAGCACCAGAGCAGCATCTCTGCACCCAGGGTGGCTGGGGCAGGGCTCCTTCAGCCTGTGTCAATGAGCTGCACACACAGAGGCCAATCAAAATTCTCCTTCATTCAAAATCCTTTTATTCTAGATAAAAAATTTCATGGTTAATCATTATCATCTTGTTCCCTTGCTAGGTAATTAGTATTGCATTGTTGCTTTGTGCCTTTCCCTATGTTCCCTTCATGTTAGAGAAGTTTAATTGACATTAAAAGAAGAGGAAATTAAAGGGATTTTAATCAGTTGGTCTGTCCTATCTGTTTTAAAAAGAAAAGATGGAGTAATAGAAAAATAGGCTGGTGTCTGTGCTCTCTTATCATCCGTTTTGCTGTTCATTACTGAATTGATGAGAATGTCTGCTTTGCATATTTAATCATAGAACTGCTTAAAATACGACTGGGGTTTCTTCCTGTTCGTGCTTCTCTAGGCAGCTCTATAGGTGTCAACAGGCTTTTGCCTCACTGTTATCCCAACTTTGTTCAGTTTCACTCCAAAACCAACATTGTGAGGTGAAAAATGGGCTCTTACTGGAGTTTTCTCTGAAGGTTCTTTGATATCTGGAGTAAGATTTCATTTCATGAAGAGCTAAGTAAGAAAATAATGTTCTTATCTATGAGAACTCTTCAAATCTATAGTTTAACATAAGGGTTTGCTTGAAGCTGTTTACTCAGAGATTTTCTGAATCAGGATTTTGGTGCATTAAGCTTGCAGAATCTACAAATGCCCAATGTCTGAGTTATAAAATGACTAGTAAACTTACACTGAAGGCAGAAAGGGACTAGTACAGGTCACAAAAAGGAATATTTGAACTGTATCAAATATTCAAATCCTGAGAAATTTTGAAAACACTCTAAATAATAAGCCCTTTCTAGAATTTGACTCAACCAATAAAATCAGTTTAATATATTTTAATGACCTGAATGAAAACAGAAAAAATTGGCCTCATTTTTTAAGCAAAGATGTTGACGAATTGTTATTGTTTGTCAGTGGTTCCTATAGTGAAAAACAAATACGGATTTTAAATATAGTCTTTATTAGGCTCCCTTCTGAAATTTGCAACAATAAAGAAAATCGGAGAACATTCTTTAAATAGCCTTGGAGAAATTTGCTAGAAGGAGTTCTGCAATTTACTGTGTGCTGTTCAGAGGTGAACTCAAACATGCCACTACCAGGCATTTAATACAAAGCAAATTGTTGGGGACTTTGGGTTGTACACACTGGAATAAGCAGGAGGGCTCCCACTGATTTCAGAGTGCTTGGAGTCAGGCAGTGAAAATGAGATCCTGGCAGCTCTCCAGTGCAGGCTGATGGCAAAACTCCCATTGCCTCATTAGGGGCAGGGTTTTGTAGTAGATTTTGTTAAGACTTCATTCCCACAAAGCTTTTATCCTCGAAGTGAAGGAAAGCAGGAGCTGCATCTCGTTGGGTCGCTGCTGTTGCTGTGCAGGTGAAAAGCAGTTCAGTGCCATGGTTGGGTGTGGCTTTAGCAGCCTGCCTGGGGATGGGAGATGGCCTTCAGCACCTTTTTAAGGCATTTTTGGGAGAAGGAGCCTGTCCTGAGCAGGTGCTTACAGGCTGTGGTACAGGGAACCTGCAGAGTGACACAAGGGTGGGGAGATGCTGTGAGAATGATGACTCTGGAGAGGGAGGTGCCTCTTTACATCCCATTTCTGGCTGTGCTCCTTCACCCACAGCTCCAAACCATGGAGGTGGGCAGAGGTTTTCTCAATCCTGAGGAGGAGAGTTTCTATTTCAGTTTTTTTTCCATTCTATTCCTGGTGTGTGATAGCAAGTTAGATAAATTGCTTACAAACCTCAAGACCCTCCCTAGGATTTACTGGAGCCCTGAGCTAAGGTTTTCTAGGTCTCAGAGCTCCATGCACCCCCAAACACCAGTGACCCTTCTGTCTGTGGTGAATGTATTAGAGAGAAGATTTCAGCCTGTTCTGTAGAAGCATTTAGAGGGGAAACTCAGCATAGTATCCATTCTGATTTGTTGTCCGTAGCCTAATTTTGGAGATCATTTGAGAACTGACAAAAAACAAGTAGCAGGTTTTATTCCTTTGTAATTTTGAGAGTTGCTGTCCAAATACGACACCTGAACTGGTTCTGATTCTGCTGAAACGAACACAGGCTTCTTTGCTTTGATTTTAATAAACGATGGATTGGTTCCTCTGCCTACATGTTAGTAATTATGAGAGTAATTGTGTGTGACTGTAATTACTCCTGTGCTTAATTTTCATCCTGGTTAAAGGCAGAAGGAAGTTATCAAATAAAAAATGGAAGTGGTTTGTTCCCAGATATGGAATCATGTTCTTGCATTTAAAAAGTTGGGTGGCAGAGTAGATGAAGGGCACATCTCTTCAGGGAGGTCTTTAGTTGTTGTGTGCTTAAAAGAAAACGTATTTACAGTATAATATATGTTCCTCTGATTTTATTTTGGGTGCCTTTTGCAGAAGGTGCCTTTGTTTCTTTGAGAGACATCACCCACATGAAAACCACAAACCTCTGGGAACTTGTGTGCCTTCATGTTACAAGAATATCTGTAAATGAAAGAAAGGACAGGTGTAATGTGATTCTCCTGGGTGTGGGATGATGCTTTCTCTGTAACAGTGGTCATTTCCTCACTGAGAGAGAAAATGTATTTCTGAAACTTCATTTCCTGAAGCCTTTAATCGGGAGATCCGTAGACTGATTTAACTTCTGGGTCCATGGTCACAGCCTGAGTGCTCTGAGAAAATCAGTGAGGTCTCTCGTTGGACCTTGGTGGGATTTCCCTGTGGAGAGGCTTGCTTCCTGAAGCTCTACTCTTTAATCTGAAGCTCTCTTTTATTTATTCTGGGATAGGAGCCCTGTAATAAAGGCCCTGGATGTCAAATTATTTTAATGAATTAGACCTGTAGGAAGCCATTAACAGAGGCCAGTGCTGTGCTCAGACATCGTCATTGCCCCTGCACAGCATCTCTCCGGGGCACACATCACACAGACTGAGAGCCAGAGGGAATTGTTCTCTTGCAAGCACAGCTTTTTGGAGTTTGCCCAGTTTCTAGCCGTGCTGGTATGGCCAGGGGGCCTTTGGCAGGGCAGGAGACTCAGGAGGAGCAGGCTGCCCAGTGATCCGTGCCACCGGGATGCTCCGAGAGTGCCACGAGGGGGAGGTAGATGCTGCTGCATCACCCCGGAGGATGCTGCTGCATCACCCCGGAGGATGCTCACAGGAGATGCAGCCCGAGGGAGGCTGCTGGGCAGAACCGTGACACACAGACCTGTGATGGGCTGCCGAGCCCTCGCTCTGCTCTGCCACAGCCAGACTCACCGTGTTTTCAAATAGGGGCAGTGTCACAGTGCCACCCATTTCACACCCTGACCTCCAAAACTCTGCTGTGAGCTAAGGCTCCCTGAGAGGAGCTAGGTGACAGGGCACTGGGTGACAGGGCACTGGGTGACAGGGCACTGGGTGCCTTTCTCTGCTCCATTGTGGTCTGTAAAGGGCAAAGTTTCCTCCCTCACCTTGTCCTCACACTCCCTTGCAGGACAATACCTGAATTGTTGCAGCGTTTTTGGGTTGTGTGCTGCTCTGCTGTTCCTCAGTGCCCAAAGGGAGCCTTCTGCAGCCCTTTTGTTTCAGGTGCTACAGGTAATTTTTCAGCTCCCCCCCACACGGGAACATGCTCTGGGAACTTGCTCAAGCAGAAGTTTTGCTGTGCTTGCTTAGAGAGCTGTGACCTTTCTTTGGCAATGCAAGTGTTGCCCTTGGTTTTCAGCAAAGAAAGGATGAGCACATATTTACAACTTCACATAATTATATTTTATGATAACCTGATGCTAATGTGAACACCAAATTGAACATAAGAATCTAATTGTGTACTTCCTGTTGAATAATGCAAGACAGAAGCAGTCATTAGCCTTGTACTGTCTGAGAATGCAAGGCTCTTCCCTTTCTGGAAAACACATAAACAGAAGACAAAGAAACAAAATCTCACAAGGTTGTCATTGTTCCTTTCTCTCAGATCAGCAGCAGTGTCTCAGTGAATCAGATTCCCAGCACTGAGCACTCCCGGGTGTCTGGATGTTTAAAGAAAGGGTGTAAAACACGTTGTACCAGCTAGCAAGCCAACACTGGCTGCTCTGAACCAGTGCTTGCACTAAACGCCCATCTGGTTTTGAAATGCTGCCCTTGGTCTGACACTCTGCACACGCTGGTGGCCCCAGCCAGTCCCCCAGGGCTCTGCTAATGGGGCACACTGGAAGGAGAGGAAAGAAACGAAAAATTTTATGTTGAGTCTGAAGGATAGAAAGAATGCAAAGCAGCAACTGGAGCAGCACTCTTGGCAGCACCACCTGTTTCCAGGTGACCACTTTTACAGCACTCTGCAAAGTGCCAGGGCTCAGATCTCCAGGTTCATTTGCAGATTCAAGTTCAGGACTTGGTGTGAGGTCTTGATTTTCAACCCCCTTTTCAATAAGGAACCTTTCTCATGGAGATGGTAGGAAGAAAAAGAGGAATTTTGTTTGAAGCAGAGTGCAAGACAAAAGAACCTGCAGACCTAGCTCATTAATGAAATTTGGAAGTGAGCTGCAATGTTTTGACAAGGCTGTCAAAACTATTGTTTTCAAATAACTGACCAAAGTTGTGGTCAATCAGTGCTCCTGCAAATCCAGGCTTTAGTGTGGGGCTATTCATCAATGCAGAGAACTGAAATGTAACTGTACAACAAGAGAAACATACAGAATTTTGTGAAATAACAGATCAAAGGTTGATTTGTGCCTCAGCCTTCCTTTCTGTCCCACTGGTGTTCAGGGGCCAAAGGAAGAGAGCAGAGGGGATCTTCCCCCAGTATAAACTCCCAGCAGGAGAGAATTTTCTGTTTTAGCAGGCAGAAGCCTGGGAGAGGAATTAAAAGAGGCCTGAAGGTTATCCTTATCCCTGGTGGATCGTGTATTTAGTGCTGCCACTGGGAACAGTGGCAGGATTTAATTCATGGTGTGTTTCCTTTGTCTGTCCCGTGGCAGTCACATCCCACTTATAAACAATTCCTACACTGTTACACACACTCTGGTGGGATCCAGACTTGCACTGGGGTGGATCCAGGTAGCATCTCATGCCTGGAGACCCTTCCTGTGTTACAGCAGAGCCTGGTGGTCCATGAGTGTGACAAACCAGCAATGCAAGCCCTGGGCAGGTAAAAGCCATAAAGGAGGAAAGAGTGGCTGTCACACAGAGCTGAAAGTTCAGTCGGGAGCAGCAGCTGCCAATGCACAGCAGAGGCAGCCCTGAGTCACTTTTGTTCCTGTTTCTGGCAGTCTCTGGCAGTATTTGCAATCACCATTGGGCTAATTGTTATGAGAAGTGCCACTCTGCTTCACACATCTGATGCGTGTTGTTTGGAGCTGTGTAACAGAACAGTTTGTAACCTTCTGCTTCTTGTCTGTGTGAAAGGGATGTTTCTTTTCACTCTTGTGACAACTGAGAAATTAAAAGCTGCCTCAGCTGGGGCTCTGCATGATCTAAGTCTCGGGCCTGCCTTCTTCTGTCACAGGACTCTCTTTATTCCTTTGGGGAAGCTGTGAAAGTGAGGGTTTGCTGATGTGAACAAGCGTGGTCTGTTGTGCCTTCAGATTGCAAGGGGGAATTTCTAATAATTCAGAATGCATGTGTGTTTCAAAACAAAACAAAAAGTACTGCCAAAAAGCACACATGGAGATTTAGCAGTTGTATGAAAGGAAAAAATTGTGGAGGAGAACGGATCTGATGGACAACATCACAACCTGTTTTCTTGGAAATGGCTTGAAATGGCATGCAACAACATCTTCTAATCTTCCAGGAGCAGAGAAAAGGCTTTCAGCTCACTGCTTGTAGCATTGTGTGTTGAGGCTTGGGTTTGTACTGAAATACCAATAATTTAATATTTAGCTGAGAGTAAATGCCTTTGGAAGCGAGAGAGTGAGAATGGCAGCCTGCAGTCTGGAAGGATTGGTGTTTTAGACCTGATCTTTCTTGATTTTTGAATATAATGAAAATGGTCTTGATACGTCAATAACCACTAACTTCTCTGAGCTTCTCGAATAAAAAGGATGAGTGGGTGTTCTGCAGAGTGACACCTCGTGCATGCACAGCTTCTCTTTGGAAGGTTTTGCCCTTTGTCATTCACATCTCACGTGGTTACTGGAGCACTGTCATTGTTTTGGAAGATGAAGAATTTTTTCCTTCCAAATTATTCCTGCTTATGCTACTTAATTTTTTCAAAGAGATCAGTGTATTGACTCACTGACTCCAGTCATGAGAAAGCAGGACCAGTCCTGTGAACACCAGAGGATAAATCTGTCAGGCAGAGAAGCAGGGATTTGTGTTACAGAGAAGTCAATATGAGACTGTTGTCCTGAACTCCATAATCCATTTAAGCTCTTGTCTCAACACACATTAGTATGTACATTTTCCTGTAGAGTAATCAGCATTTATCCTGAGACATGTCCCTGCCTTGAAAGGTAGGGACATCTGGGCAGTGCTTATTTCCAATATAGCAAACATACTTAGCAAGTTTCTATTAATTAATTATTCAAAAAAACTTATACATTGACCCTTTTGTTTTCATGATCTCAAGATATTGAAGAAATTCTGCCTGCATTCCAAACCCATATGAACAATGAGAATATTCCTTTATGGAAATGAGGAATGCAGTGAGCAAATTTTCTTGAAAGGATTTTATTTTGTAAATCCTACAAGGGAATTTCAAACCTACCACAGTCTTAATATATCATCTAGGGGGAGGGATTGCTTCTTTCTTTTGGTTTTGTTTGTTTGTTTTTGTTCCTGTGTCACAGCTTTGCACCAGCAACTTTTGGTATGTTGTCTTCATGAATTAGGTTTATATTCCCATTTCTCCCTTTCTGTTCACCAAAAATGGAGACTCTAGTTAAAAATCGACTCATTTCTCCTTAAATGTTTCCAGCCGAGAGACAAATCAGGCCTGCATCATTTTTATTTGGTAGCTGTCAATGTCATTTTCCTCTGAGGTACTTTTGCCCATGATTGTTTTGTAGCTCTTGCTTTCAGACACGCCGTGCACTTCATCTGCCAGAGCCAGGAAATATGCCTTAGCCTAATTATGGTGTTTGTGAGGAACAAACTGATCAACTGAGCTCTAGTTTACTTCCAAAGATAGGTCTGAAATGATGTATGTACATACTGTGGTGGCTTTGTGTGTGGTCAGGGGAGATGGCAGTGGAACCTGGCAGGAAGGAAGTGGCGTGGGGATGTTATGGCTCTTGCTGCTGGTTTGTATCCAGCACTGACCAAAGGAAATGGGGGAAGGATATTGGCTGCTTTGCCCCACTTTACTTAACCAGGAGTGTTCTGACCTGTGGTTTTTATGAGATGATTAAACTGCAGCACTTGTAGGCAGTTCTCTACACAGTTCTTAGAGCTGATGTAGTATAGGCACAAATGCTGACCAAGGTTTGTTTTCAATCTTAAAAACATGTTTCCTTCTGGAGGTCGATTTTCTGGCTTCTCTTTAGGAACTGGCTCCTCAAATGTCAGGTTGCTCTATGCCAAAGAGCCAATACCTGCCTGCACAGTGGTTTATTTTACATGTGGAATTTTGAAATAGATAGCACTACTCAACAACTTCTTATTTGTTTTGTGTGGCAGTGGCAGGGTCAGAATAGTGATTGTCATGTGTTTTATAAGGAAATCTCCTACTCTGGGATTTGGCATTGCATTCCCTGCTGTAACAGAGCCTCCTTTTCTCCTCTGTGTGTCCTGAGGACTAAGTGGAGGGTCTTGCTTGGGTGACCTTTTCCTCTACAGGGGGGAATAAATAAAATCCATGAGAGTTTTATCAGAGTCCATCTGCTAAAGAGAACTTTACAACATTGAGGAGTCGGCTGGATTAAAGGATCAAGATAGCTTTCTGAAATTTCAGGGCTGAGAGTTCTTTTCTGACTGTAAATAACCTATTGCAAGCTTATCACAAAGGAATATACCACACAATGGATGGTAGTGAAAATCCAGCCATCAAATTATTAACTACATAAATAATCTCCAGAAAAAACCCAATCTGACACGTTTTCAATGGGTTTTAACTAATAGGAAATGCTTCATCATTTAAATTGGTCTTTCAGTGTGTTTAATGAAATTACCTTTTTGTGGGATTGATGGAATGTATGTCTTTATACACAGTGGCAATTTATTGAGGTAGAGCCAAGGTCTTTTCTGGAAATGTTGACACCAAAGTGAGTCAACTTCCCAGAAAAACACCAACGACCTACACAGCTTTGAGTTCTGTATTTACAGTGGGCATCTTAAAGGCAAGAATGGCACATTTATACACAAGTGTAACCTTATTCTCAGTGTCTGTTCTTACATTATTGGTGTTTCCAGTCTGTTCCATGCCTAAGGATGGGTGAGAATTTGCAAAATTCAGCTGCCCATATTTATCTTGTGATGTTTAATGAGTAGTTTTTCACTTTTAATTGAGTGAGCTCAGGATTCTCACCGTGTCAGGGTGAAGTCCTGAGGGTGGCTGTGAAATGCTGTACCCCTGGTGTCAGAAATAGTCTTTGGGAAAGGAGAACAAACACAATAATTGTGCCATTTTCCTCACCCAAGGAAAAGTGAAGCCAGTCTATTCAGGAGTAAGAGCTTCTCTTTTACTGGAGCCCCTGTTTCAGAACAAAATTCCAGTCTGAAATGAAAAACAGAAATATCAATGCTTCCTGTAGTTTGAAAGTGAGAAAAAGTGTCAGATCAGTTCTACCACTTCTTTTTAGGACAATATCAGAATGATTATTCAAATGAAATAGTTTTAATTAAAATACTGATTTAAACTCACTTCGAATTTGTGATTTAGGTTGTGGTGTTTAACTTCTATGCCTAAATATTAATTTCTGAATCTATACTGCCATATGCCGAAATGAATCACATTTTTGGCATTGAAGTGGAGATGCTCTGATAGCCTTGCACAAAGGAAAGGAAAAAAAAATGAATAGTTTTGATTTTGTATTCAACTCTTAACCTATATCTCAGACAAAGCTAACTTCACAAGCTCCTTTCTTTATAAATAGAATATGAGGACTGTAGAAAGCTTCACTCTAAACCAGTGTCCTTGAATCCAGATGAGATGGATTGCTTGACCCTGAGGTTATTTAGGTGTCAAGTGTGTAGAAGTGGTTCTTTCTTTTCAGCTTTTGGGAAGTGTTTCTTACCTGACTCGAGTCTGACCCCTTTGGATCCAGTGCACAGAGCCTGTGAGGGGGAAAAGCAGCTCCTGAACCCCCTGAACCCTCAGCTCGGGGTGACTCTGGAGTGATGCACTGACCATGTATTTAATGGGACTGTGGAGTGATGCCACTGCTGTATTTATAGGGCTTTTAAGATGTGGACAACTTTTAACAAATCAGGGATTTTACATCACCAAATTCTAGTGGTGTTAAGTGGAAAAGTGGATGCTCAAGTGAAAATGGCTCTGAATTTTCCCCACCTAGATATTTTTATTTCCCTTTCTTTCTGGTTATTTGGCCAAATGCCTTCCACTGGCTCATCTTGACCTTTCAAGGACTTGGTGTTACAGCTTCTTTTCCTCCTGAAAAAATCTTCCTGTGGTGTTGAACAATGGGATGGAAGTGGTAGCCAGGACAGCTTGGACCATTAGAGTGATCACCTGTCGTCTTTTATCACTGGTAATTTTTCTCCAGCCAAGCTGCCTTTTGTTGTTTGTCCCTTTCTTGTTCCCAGAGCTACAAATATAATCAGTGAGCTGGAAAGTTTTCAGGGGTGGTGGCTGGAATGAGTAGGAACATCCTGCTTGCTTCAGGTCTAAATTTAGGCTGCGTGGGGCATCTTCCCGTTTTTGGCAGACTTAGACTCATTTTGTGAATGCAAGGGGATTAAGAGTAAATGGAGTAATTATATTTAAAGCTTTTCTGCTTTTTCTCTTCAGGAAACACAGCTGCAAGCCACAGCTTCACTGTGTCATGTCTGGGATCCTGATTAAAGCAAAGTTAATGTTCTTTTTTGACTTCTGACATGTAAAGATGCAGAGAGGTGGTACCTGTGTACAGATTGTTACTTTATTCTGGTGTCTTGCTTTAGGGATTGTATTTAATGACTTTACTAAAATACACCCGCCCCCAATCGTCATCCTAATGCAAACCTGTGTTAATTCAGACCTTTCATAATGCACCTTAAGTCTCCCCTGTAACTGGCAGACTTCACATTGTCCTTACTGTGGATGGCAATTGGTATTTAGAGCCCCAGTTCTGCTGCATATTTTCTTCAGGAATCTCCATATTTCACCTGCCAAACTGCAAGTCAAGTTAAAGTGCAACACTTTAAGCATCCAACTTCTACCACAGCTTACCCTAATGACATTGAGGGACTGTTCATATCCTGCAAAGTCCTGGAAAACAGCATGAGGCAAAACAGATAGAGAATGATATGCGTGGTGGCTGATTGTAATCCAATCATGTCCTCCTTTTGTTTTTATTTCTTAAAGTTGATAATACCCGAAGCAGGAAGCACACAGTGAATCTCCTTTGCCTACTGAACCTGCTCCTCCAAGTCTATGAGCACAAATCAGCAATTATCAGTGGCAATTTCTGGAGAACTGCAGGGTTTGGGGCATGTGTACAAAATCACAGGGCTGATGCAAACAAACCTCAGGGTCGTTCCCATGGAGCCAGGGAGGCTTCTCTCACACTGAGATTACTGCTGGGCAATGGTCTGTCCACATCACTCTGTTCAGTCTTGTTATTCTCACAGTTCACTCTGCGGTGCTTAAAAAAATCCAAGCCCCAAAACTTGAATGACGTTTTTTAGTCTGTAAGAATGTTTTTGACAAATGCAGTAACTCCGAGGATGTGGTGTCTGGCGTGGTTATGACCTCGGGGAGGAAGAACACAGGAGTTTGGACTTGTGCCTGCACACACGTGCGTTTCAGGAGAATTAAATACATGTTCCAGGCAGAAGGAGAAGCAGGAACTTCCCAGCCAGCTAAATGCTTGTTTGGCCCATTCCCCATCTTCATTAGAGCTGCTCTTGCAGCCTGACTCCAATCCATGGGAGCTTCCTGCCAGCACTTGGCATGAAATCTTTGCAAACAACCTGTTTCATAAATAAGTTGGTGTTTGGTGCAGTTGAACCAGAAAGGTTCCCTTTGTGTTTTTCCTCCATCTCCTTGTTGTCTTTCTTTTTAGTCAGAGGAGCCTTGAGTCATGTTCTTATTTGGTTGTTCTGCTCCCAGCTCAAATGGAACAGGGTTCCTGCTTGGCAGTGGGTATTTAATAAATGGGTTTCAAGCAGTTCCACCCTAGGAACCAGGGGAATGTCTGCAGAGAGTGATGGTGTAATTAAAAGATATACAGTGGGGTTGCAGAGCAGCAGTGCAAAACTCAGCAATATTAAGGGTGAGCTGAGAGTGAGTTCTGGGATTAAGTTTCTGAGTGGGTTCCTGAGTTAAGCACCTAAATTAGTGACCTGCCTTTCAAAGCAAATGAGCCTCTGACAGATTTCATTGGTTATAATTCTCCTTTCAGTTTGCCTGTCACATGAAAGGGGTGATTTAGCTCACTGCTGGGACAGGGCAGGGCTTCATTCGTTTGTATTTTTTAACAGTGAAATGATAGTCTGAGGTAAAAGCACTGACATGAAACTGAAGAGACCCAGATTTCATTTCTGACTGTATCACAGAGCACATGTGACCCTGGGCAGCTCATTTAATCTGGCTGTGCCTTGGTTTTCAGCTGTAAAATAGGGCAAATCCTGTCTTTCACACAGCTCTTCCCCTTCTAGCTCTAGTTTGGATCATTAGACCTCTCCAAGCCAGAGGAGCATTTCTCACTCTGGGTACATTCAGTCTCAGAGTGTGGGACCTAAATATAATTCTGCTGCTAGCAGGATAAAGAGCAAAGCATTCCACAGAATCTCAAGGACTTGGGGCTCACTTTGCTGCTGTTTCAGTTTGCAGAAGTTTTTTCCATATTTACTGAAGTATTAACTACAGTTCACTCAGAACTTGTTAGAATGTGTTTGAGAAGCAGAAAAGATGAGCATGCTCCAGTGCTGAGTTCTGCACTAAAATCCTCTCCACCTCCATTTTCCCCCATTAGACAGAGAGATTTCCACAGCTCTCTGCAATGAGCTCTCAACACTGCCCTCAAACTCCTTCCCTTTTATTGCTATTATTTCCTTCTTCAGGATTTTCTTAAGTTTGGAGCATTTCGTTTAATCAAGTAAGACTTGTGTACTCACGGATGACCTTGTTAAGCATTTTTAATTAGGAAGACCAGCTTTCTTTTTTTTTCCCCCCAGGGAATGACTTTGTGACTTATTTCCAACTGAGGTTCTTATTTTCCTAGACAATATTTTATTTACAGACACCACAGAAGTGACTTGCTTTGGTTTGACATTTTCCAGCTAGCTAAAAGAAACCTTTTGCTATTTTTTCAGTGGGGACCTTGCTATCAGAGGACTCCTTTCTCTGCCTGTTTGTGGTTTATGGTGATTCTTTGTTTAGTCAGAATATTTTTTCTAAGTCAGGAAAAAGAATCACTTATTGACCTGACTTTTATTGCTGCTCTGAGCCAAACATCACCCATAAATTGAGCATCCTCTTTTATCTGAATGAAACGCTGTAAATTCTATTAAACATTTTACCATTTCTCTCTCTTGCAAGAATGTTGGAGTGTCATCCAACCCAGAGGAATAGTTTCATTTTTGTTATTAAATAATCTGGTCCTGTTCTTTATCAATCTCTATTTTAAATGAGTTTGGCTAAATTAAATGACTCTTTATTGTGGCTGGCAAGACAGAATGGTTTAGTGCTCTGGCCTTTTATCTCTGGAGACCTGAAGGCCATGCTTTTGGTCCAGATAAGGCTGCTTTGCACCTCTGAAGCAGTATAAAGCGACATTCAGCAGCCTCAGAGGACTGTTAGCAGATTCCTTTATGGCTTGAGAGCCCTTCACAGAGACTCTTGAGAAAGTTCCTTTCCAATCATTGCATTGTACCAGAGCAGTGCACAAAGATGGTTGGAAAACTCTTATGCTCAAGAGCAAAACCTTGTGCAGATTTCCTGCTGCAGGTCCCAGGCAATCAGTTTGTTTGGATTTATCTGACTATTTATTTATTTATTATTTATTTTGGTGGGTCTGGCTGTGTCACAGGGCCATGCTGCTGTGTGCTCTCAGTCTCACAAGCTGCTTGCCAGCTCCAGGGCTGACCAGAGCTGCAGCCTTGGGCAATCCTGCTCGTCCATCCTGGCAGAACTCTCCTTGCTTTTTATTGCTTTGCCCTGCTCTAAATCCCCAGGAACTCATTTTATCTACAGGGAAATACTTTTATTTATACATCTTGGGCCCAGTTCAGCATTCTGTGGTGGTGGTGAGGGTTCTGCACATCAGCCTAGGCCAAACCAGACATGGGTTTTGTAATGTCTATGGAAAGAGCACATGGGACTGTTGGGATATTACAGCAGGAATGTTGTACACAGCTTTGCCCAAATGCTTGTAAAATTAGAGTGGTTGTGAGAAGAACTGCATTGGTCAGCCCCACAGGGTCTGTGTGTTGCTGTCTTGTTGGAAACTTTGGACTTTTGCAATTATTTTAACAGTCTCCTGTGGTTTGATGAAAGGGCAGTTACGTTCAGGATTTTTATTTCTCTAAGTTCCAATGAGGAAGTTATTTTGGTAATGTAGAAGCAGAAAAGCTTTAAGAAGTAGTTGCAGAATGAAAGGGAATTGGCTGGCCAAGAAAAATAAACCTTCTAGAACCTAGGGGGGATCTATATGTGATTGACAGAGAGGCACAAAGTGACCCTGGCTGCTGTGGTACTCAGGGGGGTGAATCTGCATTTGGCTGCAGACAGACAGGCGTTGATCTGCTCCTGAGAACCCTCTCAAACCCATCACTTTGGCTGCTTCCTCGGTGATCTGGCTTTATTGTAATGTTCATGGGAGCCTTGCTGACGTTTGGGAGCCTGGGAACTGGATTTTACCAACCTCAGCGTTCCTCATGGAAAAGTTCTGCGATTTTCCTGTCCTCCTGATAACCCCTGCGAGAGTTTCTCACTCAGGAGCAGCAGAACTGCCTGAGATGACATTGCAGTGTTGAGCATTGGCTGTAAAAGGCTGTGTGAGGAAAGAATTGGATTTACACCGTGCTGACACAGCAGCGTTTGACAGGACAGGAGGAACCCCCAGCTTTGCAAACTACACTTTTAGGGAAGCTCAGAGCTTTTGACTTCTTTCCTTTAACTTGCTGTAGGTGCACTTCTCTCTGCTGGACTCTGCTGAACTCAGCTGAGCTAATCTGAGGTAGCACTGTGTGCTCCTCTTCTCAGCCAGAGAACCAAGGCTTTAGTGGCCAATCTCTGATTTGATTAAAATACACAGAAAAGAAGAAAAAAAAAAAGAGGAGAAAAGGAAAACAAAAGAAGTTGCTGTTACAGAATAGTCTCAATGAACTTTCTAGCTGTCATCATAATAACTTCTATTGCATTACGTTTGAAATTTCATTATGCCCTACTCTGGCACTGATTCACCTAGACAGTGAGAGGGTATTAAGACCAGCTTATCAAATAGTTGCAGTAATAAAATATTTCCTGCCTTTCTGTGAAGAGCTTTATAGAATTAGGGAAAAGGAAGAAGTACAGCTGACGAGGGCTTCTTGATGCTTCATAGCCCAAGTGCTTTTTGCGTGTTTTTCTATTTCACAGTTTGTATTGGATTTCACAGATAAAAGACTAATTTTGTTGCTTTTTTGGCATAATTTGTTTTGTCTGCTTCATGCAACTAGGTGATTTAAATGGTCCACAAGTGAGAGATACCTTGGGGAAAAAACTTAGTTTTATGCTTCATATTATTCAGACTCTAAAGCTCAAAGTAATTGAATCTCTACTCAGAAATGAAGATTGAGTATTTTTGTTTTAAATTTAAGTGTCTATATAAACATGATGCCTCAGGGCTTTGCTGATTTATAATGTATGTGATTTGAAGGGTGCCTTTGTGGCTTCAGCAGAACCCTTTTCATTATATTAGTCTTTGGGAACAAAACATGCAGCACATAATTCTTTTCTTCCCTGCACTATAATATGGCTAATGCTCTTTTCTGTCATGATCCTGGATAATGCTATTAGCCAAGCAGCTGTTCTGTACCTCAGACACACGACAAAACACCTCCCAATATTGGTTCCTCCACGCACTAATGATAATCTCCGTGCAGTTTTTTTCCCTATTTTTGTGTTTTTCTCCTTTCCCCTGCTGCCTCTCAGCCAGGTGTCTTCAGCCTAATGGCCACGATAATGGATGAGCTGATGATTCCAAATCCTGCTGCTGTCCCACCTCTGCTCCTCGGGAGCCTCTCTGGTGTCATTGTGGGATGGCTGCCCTCATCCTGGAGCCTGCTCCCTCGGAAGGGCACAACCTGAGGGCCTGGGGGGTGTCTCACTGATGTCTGCAGGGAGAGACATCACCTTCCCAGCGTGTGCTTTAGCAGTGTGCAAGTCCAGGGGTGGGAAGTTGAGTGATTTCCCTCATTCTTTTGTGTGATGGAGACCCAGTGCTCAGGTGTTGCTGTTGCTGCCAAGGAGGTGAAGTTGACAGAGTCCACACTACCATGAATCTTGTCTGAAGTAAGAGAGTTTTAATGGAGGATTGAACAACTTTTATATGTTAATAGGCAAAAGTGTGTTGAATGGCATAAAATGATTGGTCCCTCGGACACCCACCCCTTGGGGTGATTGCTCCAGTTCTGAGACATCCCTTTCTGGATGTTTTTCTGGCTGAAGCCACAACAGTCCTTGAGAAGTAGGTGCAGGTGCAGAGATTTACAAAACTATAACATTGTTTTAAATTCTTCACATGAGAAAGAGAATCTTCACAAAGTACTGCAAGGGCTAAAGAAATTCCCAACCTGAGGCCTTTTTTCATACCCGTACTCAGGTGATGTCTCCCATTGGAGCAGTGGCTGAGGCAGCAGCACTGTTTGATATTTCCAGCCAGCTGTGTCATGGCTTAATCTGTGTCAGATGTTTCCAGGCACAATCAGTTCAAAATATATTCTTTTGAGTTAAAAACCAGGACAGGTTAGAGGGAGTCACAGCTGGAGTGACCACTGAGGAGTCCTGCTGGCACCAAGGTGAACACTGCCTCCTGAATGAACTGTCCAGTTCAGTTCTCATTTGAGACCCAAAATAAAGCTTCAAACTTGCAGAACTGGCAATTTTAATATGAGAGCCATCTCAGTGTGACTCTGATAACGTTTCATGAGCCTCTATTTTTCTGTGAGAACCTCTTGCCCCTTTCCCTTCGTGGACAGCCAGTGGTCAGTCATTTACAAGGCAGCCCAGGGCTGAAATTTGGAATGACCACAATCTCATAAATGCAGCAATTTGTGTACTGTAACCTGATGGTGAGACCATAGTGATGCTTGAAGAGCTTTGTTTTCCTCAGGGAGCAACAGTAAATGTATTTAGTTTGGCTTTTTGGTGACTCTCAGTGTGTTCTGTTGATGTGCAGTGAGCTGAGGAGTTAGACTGGGATAAGTGTTCTTGGTTTCTATTTGGGAGTTTATTCCTGTCAGTCAGGCAAGGACAGTGGAGAGAATTATCAAGTGCTTGGTATAAACCCCTCAACTTCTGCAGAAATGCAGCTTATGTGAATTGTTTTTTTCAAGTTTTATTTAATTTTTAAGTTTTTTGACTGGCTGACTGGCCGTTGATGTATGAGCTGCCCTCCTTTTGTGTGCAAGAGGCAACAGCCCTTTTGCACAGTAAAAGTTTCACATGTTTTAAAAACCTTCTTTTTCTGTGGGCTCCGTAGAAGAATGTTCATTCTGTACAGAACTGACAACAAAATTGGCTTTAAAATAGTTCAGATTATTTGAGAATGGTGTTTTCATTGCTTGTACTTAGACACCAGTGTAATAGGTCCCTTAGAAAAACCTAAGACAGTGAGAGTTGGCTTTAGACAAGGAGATTCTAGCACTTCCACTGGCATTTTCAGCCTGGACTGAAAATGCTGATGCTTAAAGGAGTTATAATTTTGTGTGTCTGCTGGCAAACTGTTACCCAGACCCCTCTGCAAGCTCAGGGTAAGAGTGCACAGAGAAATGCACAGAAAGGAACACGTATTTTTGTCTTTTTTTGCTGGAACAAAGTAGCTGCACCCCACAGCCTGTTGTGAGGGTGTGATGTGAGTCTGTTTTGAGCCAAAGGAAGGTGTTGGCACCTGTAAATTCTGATGGTGCAAGGTCTAATCCTGTTTTTTCCCAGTTCATGCACAGATGCTGATACATGCCAGCCCAGGCTCTCTGTGTGGGGGAGTGCACAGACACAGCTTTTCCTGGTCAAAAGGGAACGTTAGCACTGGAAAGGTGAAGTCTGTAAATCACTTTTTTTTTATTGAACTCTTTTCTATGTCCCACACATCCCTCAGGCCCCTGGCTATGAATTATCCCACGCTCTTGGGCCTATTCTTATCCCTGGGTTTTCCTCATCTTCATGTTTGTATAATTACATGGTACCTAAATACACTGCACACGTCAGGAAGAATGTTTCTTTTTTATTTTGACTACTGTTTAATTTCCTGCTGTGCTGCTGGTTTCCTCAAGAGCCACAGAGTAACAGCTGGGGCACAATATGTACTTCCAGCAGATCAATAGGGGTATATGTGCCTTTAGTTCCTAAGAAAACAAACATTTTGTTTGTCTTTTCCTGGAGCAGCCTCTTTTCCACTGAGAACAAACATAATTTGTCAAACTAGGAATATTCTTCTCATGCCCAGCTAAACAAAACAAATTAATTTATAGTATTTCTTGCTCTGAGTACCTCTGGGAGGCATTTGGACAGTCACTCAGGAATATTCCCACTTCTGCCAACTTCAGAGGTGAAAAGAAAGGGAAAGAAAAAGCAAGAAAGGAAATTCTGTCAATTAAAGAAAAACTATCATGACTAAAATGCGTGAGGTCAATGAATAATTTTTAAAATCCACTTTTACTTTAGTTCTTTGAGTTTTTTACTTTGCTTTGAGTTCCAGTCCCAGTTTTGAGTTTCAGGAAGATACATCCCCCATCCAACCCTGGCCCTGCCTTGCAGCAGCACAGCTATTAAAGAAAGGCAAAATTAATTACCAAAATCAGGATACAAACGCTAAACTCTTCCATTTTGATGCAGTGATCTGTGGAGCAGACTCACAAGAAAGACAGATGGCATTTCCTACTGAATCCTGGGTGTGGGTAACCTCTCTACTCTTCCTTCCCCATAATTTTGGTTTCTTTCTGGTGGAAGGCAGCTTGTGTGGCAAAAAGAATGAGTGATATCCCTGGAATGCCACAGTTGGCAGATTGATGGGATTTGCCCATGGTCATTGAAGGGATCTGTGGCTAGAGCAGGGAATTGCTTTGGATCCTCTGAGCTCCAATATTTGGTGGCCTTTTCTGAAGATACTGCTTTTTTAACGGCTGTTTTTCCTCTTCTTTTCTTGTTGTTCTTTCTTGACCAATTTTCTTTGGTGCTTTGGCAGCATCCCAGATGTATTCTGATAGACATCAGAGAATTGAATAAAAATTAAATTAATACAATGGCAAAAGCAGTCAACCATTTCAGTGACAATCAGAAAAGGTGTGGGGGGAAAAAAACAACCGAACAAAAAACCTCAAACTGCTTCTAGAATAAAAACCATCACTATTCATGAGCCATTACTGAACTTTTCATTCTCATATCTGATTTATTTATTTTTTAATAGCTTTGAAGAAGGAAGAAAATAGGATCAGAGCCGCAGTGCAAAATGACAAGTGTTTGGTTTGTTATTGGTTCCAGCTAATAAATGCGAATATTGCTGTGAGCCTCTTTCAAACTGTGGGCATAACAATTGAAATTTCATTCCAGCTAAATGAGGGAGCAGTTAAAAACATTTTTATTTAGTGAGGGATGAAAGAAGAGAGGCTGCCTCCAGAAGCATAGAATGGTAAAACACAGAGAGGTAGTCAATCTGGTTGGATTCAGGCACTTCCTTGGGTTAGTAGAGCACACTGAGAGATTGACGTGCTGGATACGAGGAGCACATTTTTAAGAGAAGAAAGCAGGACCAGAAAAACTGAGGAGATGATCAGAATAAGCATTACTACCACTGGGAACATCTCCTTGAGGAATGAGATGATAGGTATTCTTCTTGCAAGAAAATAGGGTGTTATTGCTTCCTTATTTAAAAGAAGATAAGAGGAAGAAAAATCAAAAGGAAAGTAAGATTGCATGGAAAAAAAAAAAGTCTTATCTCTGTCTTATCTCTATCACCTATTTCTTTTTTGGATGTGGATGACACCTTAGGTTTGGCTCAGTGCTGAGGTGAAAAGGGAGGTAATGAGGTCCATATTTTGGGCTGGAGTCTCAGCCAGCACAAGTGAGCACAAGTGTCTGCTAGGAGCACTTTGTGAGGACAAGATGTGCAGAAGGGAAAGGTGATTGAGTTCTCTTCTCGGTTTAGGGCAAATTAGATGTCATTTGACACAGGATGGTTTCCAATTCTGCCATCTTTTACTGTCAAAAAGTGATGCCAGGATGAAAATAGAACTGCTGGAAAGAACGAACGTTCATCCCTCTTCTGCCCAAACTGCAGAAAACAGGATAATTATAGGTGTGTGGGGGATGAGGAACCTTCTGAACTTTGCCATTTTCCCTGTAAACACTGAGCCCACTGAGACTCATCCGAGTTCTGTCTGCAAGTAAACAGTGGGAGTCCATTGCTGTGGTCTAATGAGAGAGGATGGTGTTCATGGTCTTGTTTGTGGGTTTTTTGGTAGGTTTTTTTTCCTTAAAATCTTTTTCCTTCCGGATTCTATGTCAGTGTGTATTAAAATACACGCATTAAAATTTCTCCTGTGTATCAAAAATGTCCATCCTGTAATGTCAGGCTCACAGCTAACCACATCTCACCCCTGGGAAGAGGTTGGTTTTCCTGATCTTTTCTTTTTTAGCCTAAAGAGAGCAACCGTTCTGCTTTTGCAAAGCTTTATGTATAATAAATATGACATGCTGATTATAAATGTATAGTGTCATCACAGTAAATGTCACTCAGACATGGTAAATAAAACAATAGGAAATTACCTAGGCAGTGATTTGCTGACAGATTTTAGTTTGGTAGTTGCTGTTTCAGTGACTATAAATTTCAGACCCACAGTAACTTTCCACCATTATGATCCCACATTCTGCAGTTATTTTCCATGTTTTATGGTGTCAATGTTGTTTCCTGTTCAACTGCACACCAGCTGATTTAACTTAGATAAACGAGGTGAAATCAAAACATGGTGTGACTGTGGCCCTAATGGATTTCCTTTTATTAAAAAAAGGGAAAACAGAAAGTTCTAAACCCATGCAGATACTTGCAGGATATGCAATGAGCTCCAGGCTGCAGAGGCACCCTTGCAGAAGGTGCTGTGCAAGTTCCCCATTGCTTTTGTCCCTTCTCACTCCGAATGTGCCATATGGGAACATTCAGCAGGGATTTGTGTAGAGGTAAACATCATCCTTCTGCAGCAGCTCTCCCGTGGAGCAGGGTTTGACAGGCAGCACTCTAGGTTTGCCTGTAGAGCTGTACTTCAGCCTGAAACCCTCCCTGCCTGCTCAGCCTCCTGCCCTTCACGCTTTGCTTTGCTGAGTATTTGAGTTTTGTGGAGTGGGGAGAGAGAGTGGACTCGGTGCTGAGCTGCCTTTACCTGCTGGAGTCTGTCACAGTGTCAGATCTGCCAGCTTAAATTTGGTTAACTTTGCTCACAGCACTCTGTGATTTGACTGAGGCACAGCTCTTGCAAACATGTCAGATTTCTGAAAGCTCCAGCACTCCTCAGAGGAATAATAAAATCTGGAAGATAGATGGATCTGTGAATAATTGTTGAATAATTGTGAATAATTGTTCTGTGTTTGAAGGCCCTCCTTATATTTACATCTGTAAACCTCAGGGAGCAGCTTCCACCCCACATGGGAAAAAATTGCTTGCACGGCATAAGGCTGGTGTTGGGATCACAAGGAGGAGCTGCAGGAGCAAAAGTTTGCTAAACCAGCATTGCTGCCATAGAAATTACACAAAATATTTTACCCTAACTTATGATAAGGTAGCCAAACATTCAGGGCATTCATAAGTTGGAAAAACACCCTGATTTAGATTCATCTGCTTTTTGAGCAGTTCTTAGAGAGCCCTGATGAGTCTATAGTGCACAAACTCTTGTAAGAATGCTCAACTCCTATTCCATGTGTTATCCATGCTTTGTCTGAAGTGTTCCCCTCAAATCCCATTAAATTACAGTCTATGTGCCAACATTCTTCTCAATTTTCTGACTTTTCCAAGCAAGTTAAAAAGGCACTCATAGACATCTCTTTAGCCGCATTTTTCTGTTGATAGGAATTTTGAGTGCTCATCTAACATTTTTCAACTTCAAAGCTCTTCAGAAGTGAGGGGCCTGATCCAAAGTCCATTGAAATAAATGAACAGTCTTTCTGCCAGCTTCACAGGGACTCAAGCAGCAAATTGTGCTCCTACTCCTGTCATTTCCCCCCATCTACTCTCTGAATCCCTGCTGTCTTTTGCACCTACTTAAGTTTTAGGCTCTGGGTGGTCTCTCTCCTGTTGTGCTCCTGTTTGCCAGGGGCATAATGAGACCATTTCTGAGAGGAGCTTCCTGAGAGATGCTCAAATTTGGGGTATGTATAAGCCCTTTGTAACTAAAATATATCTTTATATGTGAGCTTCCAGCCTGCCATTCACAGTAATTTCTTCAGATGAGATGGCAATGAGGTCTCTATTTTGGTAACAAAACCAGCTCTTTGATTTTCCAGGTGGTTCCATGATTCTTTCTAAACCCATCTCACTGTCAGAGAACCCATTTCTCTTGTCAACAAACTGGATGGGTAATTCCACTTCTTTAAGGACTACAGCAGGCTTTATCCTTGTGAAACTATTCCAAGGGTCCTGAAACACTTTGCTGCTCACAGCTTGGTCAGTGAGGATCCCACACCCTCTGTGCAAGGATGTAGGTAGAGACTGTTCATTTAACAGCTCTGCTTTGGCTTTAACAGTTCCTCCACTTTAGTATCCTTTATAATTCTTGGTTTTCTTGCTTTTGCACCATTGCTTCTTGCTGGCAGATTTTGCATTCTCTGTTCTCTGCAGAATGCTTCTGCATTAGTTCTTCCCCCTGTTCATGTGTTCTCTTCCATGCCTGCTGCATGCATTTTTCCCCCTGCTGTGTTTTATCAGCTTTCCTTTCTGCTTGCTTATTTATTCATTCCCATTGTTTTTCCTCTTCTCCCTACTGGGTACTCTGCTTGTGCAGAGTGAGGGAGCACTGTCAGTGACAGCGTGTGGGCAGGTGGTCAGCAGGGATTGCTGGTACCAAAAATAGTCCTCCTTCACTCTATTACCAATTGCTGCTGCTGCTTTCACTGTTGCTTTTTCTGCAAGTCAGCTGGAGCCGCTGGAGATCTGTGTGACAGTCAGTGAGTTTCACTCACAGATCCAGGAGCTCTTTGGGCACCAGGTTCTGATTTACCTCGCTGCCCTCGGTGTTTTTGAGCACTCTGGAACCCAGAGTACACAGAAATGCTTTTACGTGCCTTTGTAACCTTCTGTTCTCACCATTGCCAGGCTCTTCATTACCCCCAATTATCTGCCTTTTCATTAAATTGGGGCTTGCATTAAATCAGCGCTCTGTTCTTCATATTCCTGCACTTGAATTCCTGGACCCTGCTCAATTCACATTTCCCTTGCTCCTCGAAGAGCACGACCACTCAGATCTGCTACAACAGAAGCTAGAAAACTGTCCTCATCTTGCTGTTGCAATTAGATAATTCAGCAGCTGAATTACCTCTAATTCTCTGTTTTTATATAAGGAAAATAGATTCTGCCAAAGCAGCCAGACTGCCTTTGGTTTGTTTGCTTTCCTCACAAGTATCTTGGCACTGTCTCCCATTTCCCTTTCTTTGAGCTGGTGTTGAGTCCAGATTTATTACAAACTGGATGCAGGTTTTATTTAGCAGCCAGTGATTAACCATCAGAGCGTGCTGCAGGAGAAGGGAATCCTCATCCTGGAAAGTGAATTTGAGTCTGGGGGTTTGGCAGAGCCTTCTCTGGGTGAAATCCAGTGTTGGTTGTTCTGTGAAATGTCAGTGTAAGTGGTGTGAGCACCCCTCCTGAACCCCTGATGCTCTGTGGGACCTGTTATTCTGTCTCCAGTGAGATCTGAGGCTCCTCACTCTCTCAGAGTTGGGTATCCATGGGCTCCACGAGCTCTGTGGGTTTCCTTAACACACAGTTTAATGATCACCATCTTCCCCTTGGTATGTAACAAAACGTTCTAGGAAAAAAAATACTTCAAGGAAATGATAAACTGTGAAAATCATGTGTTTGAATGCAGCTTTAGAGACCCCAGTCAAAAGCAGCACAGAGTATCAAGTGCTTGACTCCAGGGTTGGAAAAGATAAGTGTTTCACTCCACATTCTTGTTTTCAGCAATTCTTGCTCATTTGTTAAATGAGGACTGTTCTACGGGTTGCTAATGTGTTTGGAAATAATTTAATATTGTATTTTGGTTGTAATTCATGTTTCTTGCAGCTGCCAGCAATTTAAGACCTGTATATAGAGAACCAGATATTATACATCAGTTCTTTTGGGGCCAAGTTTGGCAGGGAAAGTATTTACATAAAAATTTAGTGAAGATGGCAGTTACTGGTGCAGTATTGGGTAAGAAGTAATGATAGGCTATGGAGGTATTTTACAGCCTTCAGTTTTTCTCTCATTCATCCTAATGATCAATCTCAAAAGCTATACATCTCTTTCTTCCACCATCCCTCTCCTTGATACTCTAGCAAAGAAATAGGATTTTTCTAAAGGCAATTTTCTCCCAAGAAACAACACAGACCATTTCCTCTTGGACTTCATTGCTCACAGAAAATTTTCACCTAGGTAATTTCTACAGCAAATTGAAGAGTTTATAGCAGAAAAAAATGAAAGCAATTAGTTTTCTGATTAAATTCACCTTAGCATTGAGAAGCAGGTAAGTATTTTCTGTTTCCATGTGCATTCAGATGAAACAGACCTGGTAGAACAATGGGAAAGGCCTTAGTATAGAAAATAATAAAAAAGTAATTGGCTCTTCTGTGTTTTCAATAACTGTCCTGGGTTGCTGTGTCCTTTGGGGAAACAAACACATTTGTCCAATGCACACATCATTGTTATCACAGGGCTCTGTGAGTGACTATTAGATATGATTAATTTGGTTTTGCTGACTCTGATTTGATAACCAGCACTGCGTTTACCAGCACCCCACAGCTGCTGCTGTTGCTAACGTTGGTGTTGTAAAGCTTTGGGGGTGTGGGATGTGATTTTCTGCAGACCTGAGCAGGGATCATCTGTGCCATTCTGGAAGGTAAATAGTGCTGGAGAGAACACTGAGAGCCAGATCAAACCTTGAGCAAGAGGAAACATCACCCTCTCCTTGAGGAGAAGCTCCTTGAGCTCTAAGATACTCCTTTTACTGGCAATTATTTGCTCTCCTTTCTCTCCAGGAGAAGGAGCAGGATGATGAATGTCCTGTCACAGCCCCAAATGTGATGTGCCCCTTCACATCCAGTGAAACACATATTTATAATCCAGGCTGTGCCTTTCCCCTGCCCCTGTCAACCTTTCCTCCTCAGCTGCTGACCCATGGAAAGGATGTGAGGGAGGGAATTCAGGCTCTCAGTGCCTGTGCAGGTCTATTATTCACATTAAAAATCTGGTCTTAAAATGTGGTACCTTAAAGATGGGAAACAGCACAAAGTTCCAGGTGGTTTGACCCTGAAACAGGTAATTGCTGGTGAGATGGAGCTTCCTCTTGTCTTCATCATCGTGGTGGAGTGAAGGATGACAGAGTTTATTGCAATGGCTGAGTGAGGAGCACTGATTTAAACCTCAGTCCTTGTTCCCTCAGCGTTTCCTTAGGTTGAATTTGTTTTTCTCAGATGTTAGGTTTATGCTTGCTTTCCCCTCGATGAAAACACAGTTTTGTCCAGCTAAAAGAGTTTGTTGTTTCCACTTGCACAGAGATAATTAGCTGCTGGTTCACAGAACCAGAAGTGGGTATTGCACTTGTGTACTGAAATGGAGAGAGATGATAATTTTTAGAACAGTAATTTAATTTGCATGGCTTTGCTAGCTAAAGCAGCCCAGGTGTTTGTTGTTGGGCTATCACCTGAAGGAAAGCCCACAATTTCTTGTTCACTGCTTTAAATTTAAGGGTTTTGGATTTTACTGGCTCAATCAGAAGTGTCCTTTTAGGGCCTATAAGGGAGTAAAAGTTGGACAGAGTTTTGAATCACTGATTAAGGCTTGTAGCCCAAACCTTGCATGTTTTCTGCAAATCATATTTGTCGAGTGAAAATGGACCACATTCCTACAAACTTTGTCCTATTCCTGTTGCAGAGTTCATCTTCAGTGCAAGGGGAACAGCCACAGGCTGCTCTAGATCCACAACCACCATCTACAATGATTTAGCAATGTTTAAACAAAATATTCTTTGGTTTGAGGTTGTTGAGTCAAACTGAGGAAGAAAGACAGGCATTTTCTGTTTTGATGACTCTTTTGATTGCTCCTGTTATTTTGTATCATTTTTTTTTACCATTTATCAAAATAGTGCTGTGCTTGGCTGAGGTGTGAAAAAGGTATCTGGTCCTGTCACGTATTTCTCACTTTGTGGAGGATGGCCCTTCACTTTAATCCTGGCTTTACCTGGAGCATACTGCTTTCCAAGAGATCGTCTTACCCATCATCTGACGTGTGATTTTGCAGGGTCAGACGCGAAACGACCCCACAAAATGCATCATCTGACCTGTTTTGATGTGGTGTGACATAAGTCATAAAAAATTGCTGCTTTTTCTGCTGCAGGTACAGTCATTTTAAGGGTATTTTACCTGCATTAGCCATGAAGCAGCAGTTTAGCCTGTTTGCTGACAATACCCATTACTTTTGGGATTTTAAGCATATCTCTAGTTTCCACTCCACTTTAGGAAGTCTGAAGGATTCTCAGGGATATATTTGCAGTGTGATTTCTAGGGATTTGGTGCACACCTATTTCTGTCAAGGGAAGTTATTTTGTTGTCAGCGTGCTCATGTTGTGAAAGATGAGCCAGCATTCACCAGACAATGTTATATGTTGAAGTTTGGCTTCAGACTCCTTAAAAATCATAAAGCAGAGAAGCAAAAGGGGGGATAAGATCTCCCAACGTTCACTGTGTTATTTGCAAAGTTAATTCTATGTATATTCGTTTTTTAAAAACTCCTTTTGCATTGGGTAAATCGTAAGAATGTCTAACAAAGCTTTGTAAGGAGAAAAGAGCGAAGAACATCAAGATACCTGCTTACTCTGGATGTTTTCCATTGCAAATTAAAAAACCCCAAACACCCTCATATATAAGACATATATTCATGTTTAACAGGTCTGCAACAGCAGTTTCTGACCTAATGGAGTTACTGAGATGCCTGCTTGTTCAACACCACTTATTCTAAATGATGTCCTGTTCTTATCAAGTTTAAATTCAAGATTATATGAGACAGGGACTCACACTGATGCTTTTGCAGTGCCTAAAAAATTAGAATCTTGATCTGTGATCTCTTATGTGACACTGCAATGAAAGATTAAAAAAAAAAATTACTTAGCAGGAAAATATGAAAAAGTCATGGCAAGAAATTCACCCTCACGTTACCAGCAATATCCACCTCTCAGGCTTTACAGCTCTGTAGTTGTGACAATGATGTGCACCTCCACATATCAAGTACTTTCCCTCCCATCTTTGAACAGTTCAGACCACAGTAATCTAAGTTTTACCAAAATTTAGACATAAACTCGTCTGTCAGCTCAGGGTGTCCTGTGAAGGTGGGTCCAAACATTCCCAAACACATTTGGGCTCTCAATGGGTCTTGTCTGAGTTACTTATCAGCAAAACTGCAAACCCAGATGAGCTTTGAGGAGGCTTTGGCTCACTGTGAAACGCTTTATTCAAGCCTGAAATCTGATGAGATGAAGCTTAGTGGGGAGGGCTTTTTCCTTCTAAAGCTCCCGATGAAAGTTATTTACTTGATCTCGTGGCAAAACCCCCGCAGGTTCCAGGCTGCAGCGTTCCTTTGTTATTGCTCATCCCTCACCTGTAACACAGCCACAGAGGCTGCAGATTGCCCGGAGACTCCCGGAGCCAGGGATGCTGCCCCAGGCATTGTTACATGACCGGTGTGTTAAAGTCAGCTGGTGGAGGGGAAAAAACAAAGAAAAGCAAGTGTGGCTCTCTCTGTGAGCAGCAATTTCAGCAAGATACTTCAGGGGAACTTGTAAGTGAGAAAGAAGAGTGTGTCTCTAGGTTTTAGCAGTTTGGTTGTGTCTGTGTTAATAAAGAATTTGAAGGGGAGAAGGAATGATTGTTACAGTTTAGGACAGAGTGGATTTTAGTGCAGAGGAATGGATGGCCATAAAACCTGCCAGGAGAATTTCACAGAATGATCAGAAAGAGCTCCCTGGAGCAAGGTGCTTTTGTCCTGCTCTGCCCCTGGCTCAGTGCCGTGGGGAGGGTCTCTGGGCTGTGGGAGGGTCTCTAGGCTGTGGGGAGGGTGGGTGTGTGCCTGTGTGGGGAGGGTGTCCCTGCTTCAGCATCAGTGCTCTGATGGATGCTGCAATGTGTGCACTCAAACGTGTGCTTTTCACAAATTCAGCCTTCAGAGCAGTGAACTCTGTGCAGGGAGGATTTATTCTGGTTCCACCTCCATTTCTGCAGCCAGTCAGCTGCTGGGTGCTCAGAATCCCATAACTCAAGGTACCTGTTTCACTGCATCTGCACAGGCAGCTGCTGGAAAAGATTAAAATCCCTTTTTCTTTTAATTGCAAACCCTGTACAATGGTGGTTCTTGTTCTGTAGCACATTGCTGGGTGCATTTCTTTTAGTAATGACTTCTGTATCAGAAATAGCCTACATATCCCATAAAGGGATGCTGCCTTTGAACTTCACTCTGACTGAATAGCAGTGTCTTACAAACTTCAGTGTGAATGTCTGCAATTTGTATCAGAAGTGACCCTAGGCAATAGTCTTTGAAATGCCCCTGCTTTATAATTTATAATAATGTGGCCTCCTTTTGGGGTCAGTCTGTCCCTCTTTAACTTTGTTGATATCAAGAAGGTGAACAAAAGGTGCTGTATGCAGTGAATAATGCAGATTTAATGAACAGGGGAAAAGCAGATGACACTTATACTGCGAGAGCTTTCTCAACAAAGTCCATGGAAACAGTATGCAAATAAAGGAATTATTTTATTGAATAGATTTTGAGTGAGGTGCAAAAGTGGACAAAGCTGATGTTGGTATCTTCAAGAGGGAATTTCTTTGAAACAGCCATCCTGTTCCTAGGGGAAGATGCAGTAATCACGGATAGTAGCTTGGGAGGTCAAACTATTCTGCAATATGAAAATCAGTAGGGCTTTATAGGTGTAAACACAATTTTACAGTAAACTTCCCAGCCTCAGCAACCGATTGCTTTGGTGCTCTCAAATTGTGCTCTGTAATTGTCACCATTAATACTTTGATCTTTGGCTGTGTGCATGAAAAGCATTTTAAATTTCCACCAACCCAAAGTGTTATCGAACAAAACACCCTTTTGTATTTTACATCCTTGCCTTATGCAAGAGCATTTGGTTTCCTAAGAAGTTTCTTTTTATGTAAATTTCCCAGCAGATTTTTTCTTGCTAGAGAAACCATACAAATTTAACCATAGTTTGTACCTGATAAATTATTAATCTGGCAGCAGTTGCTTGCTAAACAATTCTCTGTCACATTAAAAGTGCTGTTCTGCAGTATAGTGGAGAGTTATTTCGAGCTTCTGTTTGGAGACAAAGGAGTTCACACCAAATTCCAAGTTAATGCATGTGGCAATACTTACAGCAGTTTCAGTGCCACCTCTATCCACTGACTCATTTCAGTCCAGGTTTTTTTGGTTGAAATCAGAGGGGAACACACCATGATTTTTGCATCCTTGGCTTCTGTCTGTGATCTTTCACTCTTGAAGCCTTACTGAAGAGTTTATGCTTCTCAGTTAACTGCTCAAACAACTGACTGACATTCATTTGTCTTTGGAAGATTTAGCAGAAGACTTTTAATATAAAGGGAGTTTTGGAGACCTCTGAAGCTGTAAGGCTGAAGCCAAGCCAGCTGTTAGTACCACTGGACTGAAGTTGGCCCTGCAGATAACCAGCAGGACTTCAGTGCACAGCAATAGTCCTGTGTTTTGCCTAAGGTCACTTTAATTACTTCAGCAACATTAATCCTAAATTAGCAAGGCTTATGGATGGCAAATGACTTATCTCTGTTAAAGAGGGCGTGCATTTTCACCCAGCAAGATTATGATGTTTGAAAGTGATATGCTGTCAATAGAAAGGGCAGAGAAAGAAAAGATGTTATTATGCATTTCCTGCCAATGGACATTTGAAAGTCATTCTTCCTACTGCAAATATGTAACGTGTTACAGTATTTTCTTCTAAGCTCCAGTTTGTTTCTTGACTCTTTGGACTTTTTTTATGGTGTTAGTACCAGCAAACTCTGTACCCTGGGCCCAGTTAAACATTGTTACAGATAAATACAGATGTTAAACATAGATATAGATAAATACAAATTCCAAGATGGAAGGAGGAGAGCAAATCCTGAAAGGGGAGCTGGTTCTCTCTGCTCCCTTCCTGAGATGGGTGCTGAGTGCTGACAGGCAGGGACAGCACTGAGCAATGGATTTCAGGAGCAAGGACACAGTTCCCTTTATTTTATTTTAGGGAGAACTGAGTGGAGACCAGGGTCTGGTCACCCTCCTGCTCTGTCCATAGCATGCTGAAAGGTTTTTAACCTGGTTCAACAGGAGCTTAAGTCCAGAATTAGGTTATAATGATTTCAAGGGAGATGGATTAGAGCTCCAAGCAGAGGTGCTCATGGAGGCTTAACGTGTGACTCAGAGGAGAGTTGGCCACTTTCACTTAGTCTAATATAGGCCTGGAAGAGCTGTGAGTTGTTTCTAAATAAAGCACATGAGCTCTAGAGGAGAAGACCTTGCTGGCCTAAGAGTGAAGGGTGAGAGCTGTCCAAGGGTGCTTTTGGGTTTGTAATTAGAAGAGTTTTTCTCAGACCAGTGGAGCAGCAGACTTCTGCAACAGCCTTCCAGGAGAAATCATCAAGGTGAAAATCTAAGCTTTTAAGTTCTATTAAAGCTGACAAGAGGTAGGAGCAGTTTCCCTTCGTAAAAGAGAACTTACACAGGTGCTTTAATAAGTAATTGAAATATTTCTTAGCCAGAATATTGGAAATGCAGGGCATCACTTGTAAATTGTTGTCATGGTTATAAGTTATTACTGCTGTAGCCGAGTGAGGTCAGCACCTTTTTGGTGGGATATGCTGAAAAGCGAAGAGCACTCCTGTTTCCCTGTCTTTAATTGGGTGAGACAGACCAAAGGTAGCAGGGGAAATAGCAGCAAGGAGAAACAAAGAAGTGAAGTGACTTGCCCAAGGTCACTTGGCATTTCTCATTTCTGTCTCCCAGAGCACACGTTTTCTCTTCCTGGAATAAAATGGGTGAATCCTGCAAGGCACATCTCATTTGTTATGAGAAGTCAGGTGAGAATTCTTATCCTGGAGTTTCAGGAGGTGCTGGTATTGCTGCCACTTCAGTGCAAGGAACATTTTCCTTAACACATAACAAGAGCTGTAAAATGAAAGGTGAAGTGAAAAATGGTTGAGATACTGTAACTTTCACAATTAGAATCCAGCACTGAACAGCAATAGGAAGTGGAGAACTTGCTGAAAATGGTGAAATTCCCATTTTGTGCTTTTGAAACTGAAGTTGGTCCTAAAATTGCCAAACAATTAACGCAGACCAAAAAGTAAAGAACAGAGTAGTTAAGTTAATGTCTCTAGTTTTAGCTGAGAAAAATCCCAATCCGTGTTTTACCATGAAGAAATTGGCTTCTCTTTCCTTTTCTTCCCATTGTTAGTGTCCTAAATTAACAAGACACCCTTCTTCTCAGTTCTGGACCCGCCCACATGTGAAGAAAACCCTATAGTCTTTCAAAAAATCTTATTTTTAATTAACTGAAATTATATAAGCCTCCTAATATACAATATTTTTCAAAGCTTATTCCGCTACATGAAGAATTTCTGCCAGAGTTGCTGAAATGAGATGTAACCTGCTGGACACTACAGGTGTTCAAAACCCCTTTTTTCTGTGCCCACAAGCGAGGTTCTCTTCTGTGAACCTGCCACAACCTTGAGCTCTGCCAAGCTCCTGAACCTGCCCAAGGTAAAATTAAATGTCAGTGTTATGTTCCCAACTAACATTACAGCAGATGATCTTGCACTTGGCATTCAGTGTCAATCTGTGTTACTGGAGCCAGTAAATGGGGCAGGCAGGATGATAAAACTCGACAGGATTTCCTGATTGCCAGCTCTGCTCTCATCATAGCTGAGTTTCCCTCCCTTTGCTGCACGAGCAATGAATTGATCATAGGTGCTGACATACAATTTATCATCGTTGGACACCTTGCTGAGTTGAACAGGACAGTTTGTCTCAGAGTGATGTTCCAGAGGTGTTCTTGACACCTCTGAATTGTTGCACTCTGCTTTTGTTTGTCATCACTGAAATTCCAAATGATAGAAATTCACTTTTAAAATAATAATGAAAAAATAAGCTTTGAAGAGCTTGGAGACCAGCTAAAAGGATTGGCCAGTTGGACTTACTCATTTTAATACCAAAGACAGGCTTTGTAGAATCGAGGTCAGAAGTTCCTTTTTTATCTCTATATTGTTTTATACATCTGGGCTCCTCTTATGTTCTCTTAGTTGGGTTTGCAGTTCAGAATTTATTTGAAAACCAGTGCTCTGATGTGCAACTTAATGAAATCAAACACTTCATATTTGGCAATGGGTATTTCAAGCATCCCTGGGCCTGGATAATTCATTAATATAGGCCACTCTTTTTGTTGGATTGATACTTACTAAAATGTATATAAGAATTAATCAGCAAATAGAGAAAAGTGCCTGGCTTCCTTCTTTTATTGCATCACGAGCATTTGATCTGCATTTCACTTGGAGGAAAAATAATGCACATCAGCCAAATAGTGTTGAATTTTTGGTGGCTGGGTTTTTATTGTACTGGGATTCCTTGGTCTTTGCTTGCTGCTACATTGGGCCTTGAGCTAGAAAACCCACGAGCAAAGCCCCATTAAATTAAAAAAGAGACTCTTCTTTTATGAATAATCCACTCTGTGCAAGGTAACTCTTATCTGTGTGCAGGGGAGAGCCTCTCAGCAATCTGCTTATTGTGCACAAGTTCCTCTTGATTTAACAAGAAGAATCAATTAGAAAGGCAGCCAGAAGTACCACCGTGTGTCATATTAATTTAAGCATTGTTTTCTGCAGCTGAAAACTTTATATTCAGTAACTACTTAGATTTCTCCCCTTCCCCCTTCTCCCAGTCTGTGATGCACAAAATTATAAAACTTAATTGGGTTTCTCTGGACACTACTCATTTCTCAAAATTTATTGCAATTATACAATGCCCATAGCTCATTTATTTTTTGTTTCCTAGTGATTAAAACTTAAGACACTGAAAAATGTTATGTGTGTTTTCTTTTTCATCACTAATCCTTTTCTGTCCTCTACATTCAAGACACATTCTGTAGTCATGAATCATTAAAGCAGCAAAATTCACAAGCAGACTTAGTTTATAGCCAAGCATAGTAAAACCAGAATGTGGGTCAGAAATCTTGAAACGTTTTTTATAAGATATTTTGGTTTTGTTTCAGAGGACTTTTTCTTAAGAGTGGAAACATTCCTGTATTTCTTATCTCTCATTGAAGTAAAAATTAGTTTTTCTAAGCTGACGGCTATTAGCAAAATTTTTTTTGAGTTGTAGTTATTAAACAAAAATATTGTGTGAGCGACACTGAGTGATGTGGTTACACCCAAGTGAGGTGGAGGGAGATGAAAGGAGAGGAGGTAAAAGTGGCTGGGAGCCCTTGGGTTTCATGAGCTGATGCTGCTCCTGAACACTTCCAGAATTTCCATGGAGGGCTGGCTCTGTGTGTCTTCACCCAGGAAAGGGAGACTCTGATTTTCCCAGGGCTCACCCAGCCCTGCTGTGCTCCCTGTGGCTGCTGTGGCAGCACCCCAGGGATTGTGTTGTGCTGTTTGCTGGGACAAGGAGCACTCGGGGCCATCCCAGTGAGTGGCAGTGGCACTATGGGGTGGGGTTCTGATAATGCAGCAGGTGAATGTCCTGACTCAGTCATCTCCATCTCCAGCCTTGGCTCCAAGAGCTGCCTGACCCCAGCTGCCTGCTCTGCTGGGAGTTCTCTCCTGGCATGTGTTCCTGAGGCTCTCTGTCACCTTTCCCCCAAGGATTGGGCAGGGAACTGAGCTGGGTGGGTTTTGGTGTGACCCACATTGGCTGTTCTGATGTTTTCATGCCAGGAGGTCTTAGGAGGACCCTCATGGATCCCATTCTACAAAGAGCATTCCACACAGAGATGCTGCTTTGTCATGTCATAGGTGAGCAGCGGAGGTCGAGAGGAAATAATTAATATTATTATAACAACTAGGGGTGTTTTCAGCATTAGCTGAAGTCGGAGCTAAGTAGGAGGCACAAATATTTCCTCAGGCAGAAACGCTCTCTGGGTAATGCAGCAGGACAATGCATGTGCCAGGGCAGTGGTATCTGCTCAGGACAATGCAGAGTATGTTAGTTTGATACAAACACAAATCATGTAAAGTCTTTCCCAGCTGAAACAGCAGCAAAGTTATTCAAAGCAAATATATGCAGTGGCTGAACTTCCTCTAGCACTTTGTGAATGGAGTTCAAATGATGAGAGTTTGGCCTGCTTCCAGAAAGCCAGGCTTCTCTTTCCAGTGCTGGCAGGATAATGTTTGGGAAATAAGCTTGCATCTGAAATGTAAACACGTCCTTTAGTTCACCAGACTTCTGAAATCAGCTAAAGGGAGTTGAAACAATTAAATACCACGGGGTGGAAATGTGGTGGTTGAAGATACTGTAGAGAGAAGTGATTTGAAGTGTTCATCTCTTTGGAGAAGAGGAGCTTTTGTAGCCCGAGATGGGCCTTTAGAGTGTTGTCTTTTTGAGGAGCCCACAAAATTCATTCCATAAAATTAGCAATGGTTTTTGTTCTCAGTGTTGACAGAGCACAGTGAGTTAGTATGCAAACATTTATGTCTGGACAGGTTCATCCTCTGCTTCCTCCTCTTTTCTCCATGGTGAAAGATGGGTGAAAGCCAAGGCAAATAGCAGACATCTATTTGTAAGTTTTTTTAGGGACCTTGTTTATGAGGAATTGTTATGGGCCTTTTAGTCCAAGTCTTGCTCACATGGCAGCCAGAGGAACACTTTTGACCTGAATGGGAAATGAGTCAGGTTTCTGATATTTTTATGAGTTGTATAAAATATTGCCTTTCCTCTTGGATATTTCTTTGAGTGAGCAAGAAAAATAGAAAAGTGTTTCATTTCTGTTGTGCCTTCCAGCTGAAATCCTCTAAGTGCTTTAGAACTTGTGTGGACTTGGCCTCACAACATCCCTTTAATTCTGGTAGCACTCATTTCAGCATTATGGATGGAGAGGTGAGAGAAGCTGCTTGGCATTCTCAGGCCAGAGATGTACGAGCACCAATCTCCTCCTCTGGCACTGTTCCCACAATGATATTTTCTCTCTTTGGCTATAACGTGTCTATGCCAGCAAGCTGGATTTCTTCCTCCAGTGTGAGCACTTGAAACAGCTGAATAAAGCATCTCAAAATCACAACTAGGCCTGAGCTGCACACACCTCAGCACTACGTGACCTTTAAGTGCTGTCAAGGAGTCGTGCAGAGAAAGCTGATCTCTTCACCTGCGAGGTCAGTTTGCAGCAGGAAATAAAACAGGTGCTTTTTGGTGATTATTGGACATGCCACACTCTCCCCAAATTCTAGGGAGCACCCTACTCCACGTTCATATTCAATCTGCCGTCTGCCTGGAAAATCCCTATTCAGATAAAAAATCCCTGCAGCTTAAAACATGAAACAATATCCTTTACTAGTACAAAATAAAAATCAAACCTCCCATATCTAATGCCTCCTTGATTTCAAACATTTCTTTGTATGTATCAGCAATCATTCAAGGCTCCCGTATTTCCACTGCCCTCTTGCTCTCTGGTGGGGATTTTTCTTAATTTAAACATGTAAGAAATTACTTGTACTCTTAAGTCAGTTTATTTGGTGCCATTAGATGATAGTCTGATGACAAACACTGCAGTGGTCGAGCTGAATCATGGTCTTGCTTCAGCCACTGGAAACACAAATAACAATTGTGATGGATTAGGTAATATAGGAAGATCTGGCTGAAAACTTGGGTTTTTAGGCTGTGAACCACTTATGGATGTGACTACCTACAGTAATGTCTAAAGCTGAACACTCACAAGTTGCCAATTGTCTTGTCTTACCCAAATTCATTCCATGAACTACTGAGGTTAATGGGCTCAAACTCCCCACCTTTCTCTTTCATTTGCCTCACAGGCTTCCATCACCTCACATTTTTATTATCCCTATCTCCTGACAGCAAAAGAAAAGTCCAGCCACATTTTGTATTAGAGTTAGCTGAAAAAACTTCATGTGAAGTTGTCCCCACCTGGGACTCCATTCCCTCTGAGATGGAGTTTCCAAACACAGGGTTTTCATCCAATGTCAGATACCAACCACGCTCTGTGAAGTGAGAACATCTTTTCCCTGTGCATTGCTAAACAAACTCACTGAAGCAGCACACGGGATCTGCAGTTTGAGAGCAGAGCAGCTGAGAGAGATCACAGGGCAGAAAACAATAACCTTACAAAAGGACCAGTTTTATTAGAAAGTGAATGACATACGAAATGCACGATCATGGGCACTATAGCATTTAATTTCCTGAATGGAGCTAGAAGCTGATAACACATAATTGATTACAGCTTGTAAAAGACTGCTGGAATTTACACTGGCTTTTTATTTTCTTTGTAAAGCTGGTGGCTAACTTGCTCATCAGTCATTTCTTTGTAATTTAGGCCGTGTATTCCACAGTCATGGGATTCTTGTAGAAAAACATTTTGGATACCTTTCATCATGACGTGTGTTTATGTCATGGAGAAATCTATGCACTTTATGCACCTTCTTAAACATGCAGGAGAAGTGGTGTTTCACAGGGGATGAGAAACACCACTGCCAGGTTCTGGGAAAAATGCTGGCATCCTGGAAAATATGTTTTCTGTAAACAGGATAAACCCCCGCAACCTGGAGGTTTTGTTGTTGTTGTTGAACTGAAAATAGTGATGAAGCAATTGCTTCTGGTTAAATGAATGTTGTGTTTCCATTTCAAGATTTTATTGTTACATCTTGAGTTGTTTTTGTTTTGGGGTGGTTTTTTTTTTGCTATATTTAACAATTTTGTAAATACATTTCGTATCAAAAGAAAGAAACAAAGGAACAAAACTTTCAAATATGTCAGAATTACTTCTGTCACATACTGAGCCTCTGGCAGCATGAGCCACCTCGAGCTGAAGTTTCTTCAGCTGGAAATGGGCACATCTGTAAACAAACACTAAAGCCACATGAAAGGGTTAAGTAGGAGGGAAAGAGAAGGAAATTGTGGCTTGGCTCATGCTTACGTAGCAGTGAAACACTGAAAAGTTTAAGTCCTCCAGCACAGACCTGTGAATCAATCAAATTGAGTTCCATGCAGGGAGAGCTGCCTTTTGCATTGAGGAGATGAGCACATGCATCACAGCACAGAGGAAAGTGGGAGGATAACTGGCAAATTTAATTGCACTCTGGGCCTGACCCTGCTGTGGCACAGTGGGGGTGCCCTGTCCCCTGTCCTCCTGCTGAGCAATGAGAAATCCCACAGATGATGGGAACAAAACATCTGGAGCAGTGGATGGTGTAAATACGTGTGCAAACGTGCCGTGGTTTAACCCAAAAAGCAGCTAAATACTCACAGCCTCTCACCCACTCCCCCTGCCCCCAGTGGGATGGGAGACAGAACAGGAGAAAAAACCTTAAAATTCATGGTTTGGGATACAGTTTAACAGGAAGGAAAACAATGATAGAAATGATAAAAGAATTAGAACACACAAAACAAGTGATGCTCAAGGCAGCTGCTGGTTGATACCAGCTTTCCCTGTGGTTTGGATGCTGGGCATGACACTGTGTGACATCCACGAGGTTCCTTCCAGCCCAAAGCATCCTGTGGTTCTATGACTCTGTGCTGCCCCTCCCCAAGGGCACTGTGCCCAGCACATGGAGCCAGCCCTGCTGTGACATCAGCCCATTGCAGGGCTCCGTGGGCAGGAGGTGACAAACCCTCACTCCTGGCAGTGACAGGTGCCACTGGCAGCGGTGGCTCTGCTCTCCTCCTCATCCTCATGGGACACCTGTGGGTGAGTGGGAGCTCTGGGAGCTCCTCACTGCTGGGGTGGGGTGAGGAGCAAAGGCCTTGATGTAAGTGCTGCTCAGCAACAACTAAAACATCAGTGTGCTGTTAACCTTTTGCTCATCCTAAATACAAAACACAGCGTTGTCTCGATTCTAGGAGGAAAAGTCACTCTATCCCAGCTGAAACCAGAGCAGGATGTCAGGCAAAGTTTTAAAAATGAAGGGGAGGAGATATTCATTCTGTGCTGTGTACCTGCAGTTGGCAGTGAAATTTTTCCATAAAAAATATAACACGGTGATGGCCCGTGGCTGCTCTGTTTTGCTGCCACTGGTGAGGCAATGGGGTAAGGAAGAGAGATGGGTTTGTGTTTTGTTTTCCTTCTGTTAAAATGAGATTTCTCCTTAAGAAAAGACCCCAAGACTAGATTAAAAGAGCATCTTGAAAATGATGAAAGTGGAGCAACTTGTGAGATAGTCTTCAGCTTGCTCTCTCACAGGTGTGTTGCCATTACAGTTCAATTCCATCCCTCGGGAAGTTGTGTCCTTGTAGCAGTGTGTTTTAACAACAGATTGCCCTGGGTTAGTAATGAAAATGTTTTCAGCTTCTGTGTTTAGGGAAAATTGTTCCAACAGTGCTGCAGAAAATCCCCAGCAAGCCTCAGTGGTCTCCCGTGGCTGAGGTACTCGAGTGTTATACACACAATGTGAGTCTGAGTTTGGTCTTTGGTGTGTCCTTAAGGAAATGAGATTACGGCCACACTGGGTGTGTGTGAGAGGCTGACACCTTGCCTCACAAGTTTTGAACCCAGGGTTTGATTTAAGCCATATTTGATGGAAAGAGGACATGTCCAAAGTATTTAAGTTCATCCATCATTCTGCAGGAGAGTGGATGCTGATGGGAGGGCAAGACCTTAGAAGCACCCTTTGCATGCTCCCCAGTCACAGGAAATGGTTTGCTTGTAGGTTATTAAACATGCTTAAATCCCCACAGAAAAAGGTGATCCTAGATCACCTCCAGCCACCTATATCTTTGCATGTGATTTGTTAGAAGAAAAAAAAAAAAAGTGTATCTATTGAAACATGTTATTCCATAGAGCTATATGAAAAATAGTGAGAATGTTATCCAAACCCATCAAAACTATTTATCTGGTCTTTTTTTCTTTGGAAGTCAAAATAGTAATAGGATATTGCAAAGCAGCCAGTTGTCGTTATTTGAGTGATTAATTCAACTTTCTTGGCCAAGTTAAATCCTTTTTCCTTTATGAATCCATGTTTTGATTCTCCAGATTCATTGCTTGAAGATGATCTCATGCCATTGTATGAGTAAGACAAACATATCATTTATGCAGGGCTGATCCCTGCCTAAGCCTTTGCTCTGACTATTGATTTCTCCAGGTATTTTATTTCTGTGTCAGGTGATAAGATAGTGATCTGATTAGGGGGTGATGAGAAAGTGAAATACTTTTATACGCAATAAGGTCAAGAAAACCTAATTGAGAAATAAAAGGAAAGTATAGAAGCCAGCTCTTCTCAACATTGACATATGAAGAGAAAAATACAGAAAATCTTTTAAATCCCTCCAAATCTTGTTAGCTAACAGAGGTCAGATTAGTCACTTAAATGTGAGGTTGTACCCACTTGACTTTTTTCCTGTTGAACTTCCTCTTCCTAAAGGACCTGTTGGTAAGTGAAAGCAGTTGATTCACTGTTCTTTTTAAGTATATTCTGTGCTTCTGAAGGAATTTTCTTTAAAAATCACAATACGTTTTAAGTCTAGCTCTAAATATCTTTTAAAAAGCTGCAGAATGTGCAATTCATTTTTGTGCCTTCATAAAAATGTTGCTGAAGTGACAAGCAGGGTGACTCTTTCATGTGTACAGGCTTCCTTAAACCTGCTGGCGTCAGAAAGGTGCTGGTTTATAGCTCTGTCTTTAAAGCTGTAAATAATTAAGTTCCTTGGGCTTCCAAATAACCTCCTTAAAACCTGGCAATGCTTGAACCTTTTAGCAAACCTGATATGGAAAGAAAACTATCTAAATAGCTGAATCCGAACTTAACTCCTCATGGCTTGATGGTTAAAAAAAGTTCTGGTTAAAAAAATATGTCAAGCTAAAATATTTTCTCTGTTGTCAAGCGCTTGAATTTTTTGGATGTGCAATGCCTTTGCCAAGAAATGAAGCACAAAAAATAACCCTGAATATTTGGGAAATGCTTAGAAACACAAATCACCTGCACTCCCTGCTCACACTAACAAATGTATTGCTGCCAAGCCCTTGAGAGAGCAAACAGACCCCACTGAATGAGTCAAGGCACTGGGAAACCAGTGCTTGTCCATGTGATGTGAGGAGGTGTTTGGAGGAATATAAGGAGGTGTTTGAAGGAATACAACAGCACCCATCAAACTGAGAGCAATGCCCCAAGTCACTGAGAAACTGCTTAGATTTTTTAGCAATCAAGCAAGCAGTGAATCTTCAAAGCAGAGAGATGCTCCTAGTTAGCTTTGCAGGAGCAGAACATTTTCCCGTGTTTAATTATTTAAAGGAAGCTGTATAATGGGTCTTTGGAATTGTGTGACCCACTAATCAATCCATCCACTTTTGCATAATGCATGTGGCATCAATGTTACTCCATCTCAAGATCACTCAGGAGAAGCTTTGCCAGTCTGCTCGTTGCTCCTTTGCAGCACAAACACCAACACACAGCTTGTGATTCCATTTGCCTGCTGTGCTTGTTTAGAGCCAGCTGTAAATGTTCCCAACAATTAGCGCTTAGGGAAGAAGCAAGAAGTCTGTAAATGCCTACGTTTGAGGAAGATCACTCAAAGTGCCTGATCTCTGGACCTGGGGGAGGTCCCTTCCCAGTGCCAAGGAACATCCTTGCTGTGAGATCCTAAATGTGAGGCAGAACTCGTGAGCCTTGCTCTGCAGGGTGGCACTGCTGGCCAGCTCCTGAAACCTCTTCATATTTTGTGTCTGAAAAACAACCCTTTCAGACACCTGAGCTGGACCTGCTGGACTTATTCCTGCATTTCACATCCCACACTGTAATCTTAAGGAGGTGCTGCCCAAACTCACTGCCTGTAACAGCCCAGCAGAGCTCAAACCCTCTTCTTGCACCCTGGGGGAAGCACCTCGTTGTACCTCCAGAAGGAGGAGGAAGCTTTGCTTTGGAAGGTGTGCACAGGATCTTGGACATGATGTTGCTTTCTGCAAGCTCCAGGAAATTGTGTAGGGACTGAGAGGAGGATATGGAAAACATTAATTACAGTGATATCTTGATTCGATGCCTTTTAGTTCTTTAGTTTATTTCTGTTTCTCTTGTTTTTATTGTGTGTAAAGGAAGGAGGAGGGTGTCTCAGCCCATGACAGTCCTGCCAGAGACAAAGGGCTGTAAATGTCCACTTCTAGGAGTAAATGATTATTAAACATCATGTGGCCCAGCAAAGAGGGAGTCAAAAAGCTGTTTGTCCTATGGTTTCTCTGGAACTGCCTTTATGAACCCCAGTATTGTCCCCTTAAAATTAAAGAAAATTATTCCCTCTAGTTAGAGCAATTTATAATTGGCTGATAAAATGTGTTATATTTTAGCCAGACCTACTTTCCATAGAAGTGCGTGTAGGATTATCCAATTAATCCATTTAATTGGATCCTTTACCTACGATTGCTGATCCCTGGACTGGATAAATAGGTTGAGACACCTTGCCCTGTGCTGTGGAGATGAAAACGTTGCAAGAAGGTTTGTCACGCCAAGATTCCTGTGCTGTATCATGGATGGTCACACATCTGCTGGTCCTTTTTACAGCTGCAGTCACAGTGGTTATTAATGAGCTGCATCTCTTCAGAGTTTGAGGTATTTTAATGTATACTTTAAGATTATCTGTGCTGGGTAGGTTTTTTTTGTAAAATCTTGGTCCTCACTGAAGAAGAAGTGGAGTTTTGTCATTGACTTTATAAGGACTAAGACTTTCCCCATTGTATCTGCTGGTAATGACAGGTAAGTGAACATGAGCTTTTTCACAAAAAATGCCCTGCAGTGCTTCTGAAATGCACAACACACAGAGAAGTATATTGTAGATTTAATGATTTATTCAATGAATGTAAAAGCTGGTTGCATAAAGGAGATTTAAGTGATTATTACCATCTGTCACTAGGTTTCACTGTGCTGCAATAAAAGCGTGTTTCAGATTATCAGCAGTTCAGTCATATAAAAACCCAAAAGGAGTAGTTTCTGGTGATGGCGTTCCCCAGCTCTGCCCTCAGAATTGCCTCTCCAGATGGTGAGTATGTGAGGACAGAAAGGCACAAAACATGGATGGAGCCCAGCTAAAAGCTTCCAGAGTGCAAACTGCAAAACTAGTCAGGGTGAAAGGGTTGGCCTGGGTTTCAGACAGTGGGTACATTCCACGTCCAACTTCTACAGTTCCCTAATCCTCTTCCATCCTGCAAAAATATAGGGACACGTGGTTCCCTGTGTCCACCTCTGCCTCTTCTTTTGGTTTTTTTGCATTACTTGGCATGTTAACTTGGTTAGTCAGTGATTCAGAAGGTTAGTATTTTGCTATAAGCAAGGGATGAGGACATCAGTCATGTTCTGTGTTTGTGCCCTGGGAAAACCAAAGGGGGAGAGTCTGATTTTGAATCTTATCGAAGATTATTAATGAGTAACAAACCAGAGAAACACAAAAAAAAGGAAAACAACAACAACAAAAAGCTATTACTGTTATAGAGTTTTTATCTGACTTCTACTGAATCCTTTTCTTGGTACTTTTTGCCAATTACCTAGAACTGAGCATTTGGTATTTTCTCATTTTAGTAATGCCTAATTATTGCTTTATTCTGCTGGCTGCTGCATTCCATGGATTTCTGTGTCTAGTGATTGTGAGGGACTTTAAGATTTTAAAGGATGAAAAGATCAATATCATACACATAAATAATATTTACTATTTTTATTGTTCAGACACAGGTTTTTCAGCCGTAACATGGGCTGATTCTTTGGTGAGGCATTCTGCTCCACGTGTGCCTATCCCAGTCAATATTTTTTCCCTGTAGGGTGTTTTATTGAGCTGCTTGGTTTCCTTGTGTTTGTGCTTTGCTCCTCTCACTGTCCCCACTCATCCCCCACTGTCCTTGCTGAAGACAACGATGCAGGAGAGACACACAGAGCATCTCTTCATCTGTCTGCATAAATGGAAGTACTGAATAACTCTCTGATACTCTACAAAAAGATCCAGTTTGGATTGTGTGGTGAAAGCCTGGAACCCTGAGCAGAGCTGTCAGTCAGTGTCTGAACAAAGAGCTGATTGTCTCTGGTTTGGGATCAGCTCTTTGTGGTTCTCACAGTGAGAGTTGTTATTGAAAATCCTTCCCTCAGCCGTGGCTGGAAGTGCTGGGCTCGGGCTGTTGTCACTCATTGCCTTTGATCAGGGCTGCAAGTCCCAAATAGCTCACACCCACATGGTTGGATGGCCTGATTGGAAGGTCTTGATCCCACAGGGCTCTGGGAACATCTTTCTGCTGAAGGGAATTTTTACTGCTGTAGCATTGAAATGCTTGGTGCTTTCCAAGGCTGCAGAGAGATGGTATTTGCCTGAATTTAATGTCCAGGCTCTCTCTCAAAAAGCTGCAGCAAATTGTTGACAGCAGAATCAAATGCAAACCTTCACACTTTTGAAATGTATTTTCACTTATCGTTTTTAGAAGTATCAGCGCAATGCTGGTACCATTTCCTTGAATAAAAGGAAAAAAGTCAGAAAGTTTTGAAAAGGGGATGGGATATTTCTCACTAGCAGGGGTGCTGGGTGGTAGAAAGTACAGAAAATTTGTGCAGTACTACACAAGCATGAAGTTGTGTATGTCCCAATAAATCCATCCATTTTTTACTATTTGTCACAATATTAGTGCTGTAGTTTAATAACTTTTCTATTGTGCTGCAAAATTGGTGAAAGAGCACAAACTGCAAAAGCGACTTGTTAGGAATATGCTTTGCTTGCCCCCTCCATGAACAGCATTATTCTTCCAGATATAAGCCTGAAATGGTCTCTCATTTTGGGATATCTATTTAGGATTGGGCCAGAGATAGTTTTCTGTCAGCTCTGTGAAATTAATACTTCTTTATGACAGTGTTTTATTGCTTGCTGTATGTAATAGTTTCTTTCATTGGCACTTATGTCCTTTGCAGGGAAGGAAATTTGCCTCTATTGAGAGTGCACTTTGAGTGTCATTGGCTTTCATATTGTCTATTAAAAAAGGTAATTGTGAGGAGCAGATCAGACCTCAATGAGGCCTTCTGAACTGAACCCATTTCAAGGGGGGAAGCCAGAACTGTCAAGACTTTGACTTTCTAATTCCTGAAGAGACGTTAATTCGCTCAGCTGCCTGATCTACAGGGAGTAGAAATGAAACTCCACTTGCACGACCTCTGGTGTCAATCATTATGGGAGGCATCTGCATTTATATTGTCAATGCACAAACTTTCTTTACTTCCTGAAGCATGAAATCACCTTTCAGATGAAGAAAGAAATATAACCCTGCATTCTCGAGAGAGGTAGCAGCTCCATCTAAGGCTTCTGTTGCACAGAGAAATGTTTAAACACAATATTCTGACTTCAGCCTCAGCCAGTCTCTTGGAAGTTGCTGTTTTTCAAGTGAAAGTTACACTACATTTTTAAAAGAGATCTATTATTACTTTGTATTATTTTAGGACTTCTAATGCTCCATCTCAAAGCCAATGGGAGGTTTATCACTAACTTTGATACTGTCAGCAAAACTTGGCCCGGAGTGTCTCACATTAAGTTCTCATTTAAGCCTGTGTTCCTCTGGCACAGGAAAAAAAGAGGAAGTATATATTTTAATGAAATTTTACAAACTGGAATAACAGGGCTAGTTGGTAACCTGCAGCAGCAGGATATACAGCCTGTGCCTGTGATATATAATCCTTTAATGTCATTGAATTCACTGGGATGTTTTATGGTGTTTGGTGCCGGGTCTTTGTGATCTCTGCTGACATTCATTTAATTGGGGATTCACACGGACAGTTTCGGGATATCCTATTGAATTTTTTCACTACAAAGTCAGCAAAATGAGACATACTCATACATTTAATTACAATGTTTGGGCAGAGATCATCAGTTGGTTGCTAGGGCTTGTTTCTTGCTGGTTTTACTAATGCTCATGAGAGTTCTTGTCCATCACCTGAGTGAGTCAGAGACTTCCTACTTGCCCTGAGTTTACTTGCAGCTCAGAAATTCTGACCCTAGAGAAAACAGTATGCTTTCAAAACCCTTCTGAAAAGGCTAACTTTTAGTTCCAGAGTTGAGGATGGACAGCAGACATGCCAACTTTCTGATTCTTTGAAGTACAGAATACTTTTCCTCACTCTGAATGTGCCAGTTGGAACCCAGTTTGTGTTGGTACAGCTTATCTTAACTACCTGTGCATGGCTGTGGCTGCACAGCCTTCTAGGTACAGCCTCAGTCAGGAGGTGTGCTCCAAACTGTGCCAGCCCTCTAAAAGCTGTCCTTCTCATTCTGAAATGAATGGGAGAGAAATTTCCTTCGTTTTCTAATTTTTTTTTCCTTTCCTTTGTAAGCTGTGACATATTTCAGAGTTCTTTTGTTCCCTGAATCGTGTGGTGGAAAGACTTAGTATCAAATGAGGTAAAATAACCCTCAGGGGTCACTGGAGATGCAGCCAGCAAATTTGGGCCAGTGCATGCAGTAGATGCTGTAGCCTCAGTAAAAGGAAGGAGAGCAGGAAACTTAGCAAATGTTTCAGAACTTTCCCCTCAGAAGGGTGGGCTGAAGAACAAGATTGGGCAGAGTTGTTTCCAATCACAGACCTCTCTTGAGCCTGTTTAATATAGCTGCCATCCAGATCAGTGACAGAGCTCTCAAAGCAGGCATCCAATGTGAGGAAATATATAAGCTTTAAAAATGAACCTGTGATTTCAAAACCTGAAGTTTCTATCAGATCTCACAGGTGAGCTTGCTGTGCTTCTTGTTAAAATGAGGCTGTGGAAAGAGAAATTATTTAAAAATGGTGCCTCCTTTACTCAACAGAAAAGAGTTGGTGGGAATCAGGATTGTTTTAATGCCCAGACCATGCTCCTCCTGATCTTAGTCCTTTGCTGCCACTGGAGTTTATAACACTCTTGTTCCTTCTTTCCTGCTCCTCTCTTGCCAGATTTCCCACGGGACACATCCCATGCAGGCTTTTCCTGCAGGATGGCAATGGGTAAAGCAGAGAAGGTCACGTTTCCATGACAGCAGCAGCACAGCAGGGACTGCAAAGAGCTGTACCCAACTGGGACATTTCCTTACCATCTCCAGCATCCACAGAACCTGTGCCCAAAGAAAAGGATCCTGTGAGCATTCCTGTGTAAACAGGAGGAGCCCAGGGTGGATGCCAGCCTGGTCTGAAGGGCTTTGGGAGGCTGCTGGAAGGGAATGGCTTAGGATTCCCTTGGATCATCCAAATGGATTCCATGGATTGTGCCTTGTGTCTCTGTGTCTTGATGAATCCTTCACATGACAAGGCTGGCAATTAAACACGGGAAAAAAAAAAGAAAAAAAAACAGTGCAGAAAAGATTTTTGGAAGTAAGGAGAGTCAGTTTTTCTTACTCTCTTCTAGGTCATGATGCACTGGGATCATGAGTCAGCCAGGAACTGGGAGGATGATGGGATTTGAAAGCAGGTTGTTTTGTCTCTGTCAGGAGGCTGCAAGTTTGTTTATGAAAGGCACAAGTTGAACTGAAGATTAAATCTGCCTGATTTTTTTGATCTCCATCTGTTGATAAGAGCTGAAATGAGCCCAGCAGCATTATGGCATGAAGCTCTTTACAAGCCCAGCATCTCAAAGAAGCCTGAATTTCTCTCTCTATCCCTGGAGTTTCTATCTACTAGAACCTAGAAAGAATAGGTATATATTTTTAGAAGCTGAAACCTTAAAAAAAATTTGTTCCTTATTCTTCAAACCAGAAACCAGTTGGAATGACCTACTTTCCTATTTCTGATATCAATAGGATATGAACATAGGTAAGCATGATCCTTTGCAAAGATAGCATGGCAAAGTATGAGAGAAAAAAGAATCTACGTTGCAGGATTAACTTCTTTTTTCCCCTATCAATATGATTTCTTTCTGTGCCAGTTTTGGAGAGGGTTTTCATATTGCATTGCAGTTCAAGGACCAGTTTCATACCTGCTGTAAGATGTCCTGCATCTCACATGAGACATGTTTTGGCAGCTCTTGCCACATATCTGTATTATAAGCACAATTTCTGTTTCATTGGCATAATGAAGATGCATTCTACCCAACAGTCCTTAGGTAATTCTGTATCTTAGCCCAATATCTGTCAAGTTTAGTGTGACTCCATGTTATACATCTTTTTACAAAAGACCTATTGTTCCTAGTCAAATAGTCTGGGTTCCCCGCTTATTAGCACATTAAATAACCTGCTTAAAATGTCACCTGAAGCACTGCAGAAAATCATCAATACCGACTGTGAATTTAGCCCAGATGCTTTGAACTTGTATCTGATATGCCTCATGTCTGATATGTTCCACAGAAAAATTCAGGAAAACATCAAAGTGGCGCTTTCCCATGAGCCTTCACATCCTGCAGAGCCAAGGCAATGGAAAGCAGCCAAGGAAGTTCACACTGCAAAGCCCTAACTCGCTTTTCATTGAGTGATGAGCCCGTCATCTCTCCCTACTTGCAGTTTTAAGAAGCAGGAATCCTTCAACCAGACCCCAGGAGTGCGAGCTACTGACCCTGTTAATCTCTTCTCTACTTCAGTGGCATCTGTCCCTTTTTTTTCTCTCTCTCTTTCTTCTCTCTTTTTTTTTATTTTTAACCCATCTGTACATCCTGGCCAGCAGGAAATCAAAAGAGCAAAAGTGACCTGTCTTCTCAGTAAGTAGGGCACCTTCCATCTCATGAAACAAAGGAAATTTTTTTCAAACTGGGGCCTGAACTGGAAACTTGAACACACCATGAAAAACCTGTGTGGCAAGCTCTGTGCACAGCCCTTCTGATCACCCCAAATGTTCATCAAACTGTGAGAAAAGCTGCCCTTTGTGCTGGGGCTTGTTTGGGTGGAGGGGGCTGGGATAGAGAGGAGGAATGGAGTTGCACTTTCTGGGTTAGGAAATCTTAGAAATATATGTGCATAAATTAATATATGCCTGTAGCTTGCAGTTATACGCCTCCTCTTCTGTGTGCACACTGGGAAAAATGGGTCTGGCCCTTCAAAATTCCTCTTTTGTCTGAGATCTTTTTGGTGGAAGATAAGGCAAACTGTAAGCCAGCTTTGAGATGCTTTGGAATGGTCCCAGATCTGTGTCTGCTGCATCTGGGAGAGGGAGCAAAGGTATCTCTGGGTCCACGCCATGTTCAGCTCACTGTGATTTGTTTTTTTAAAACTGGACCTTGGCTTGGGAGAGAAACACTGCTCTGTAACATGTCCCAGTGTGTTTATTATCCTGAGGAGTAACTCTGTGAGCACACACTGTGTGAGATGTACTTGCATGCCTTTAGGAGGATCTGGATTTGCAGAGAGTCTAAGTAGTGAGAAAATCTCAAGTGCTTTTGGTAACACTTAGAATTTTCTAAAGTAAAAAGAGTATGTGGTCCCTTTTGCTACCATGATTATGTTTCTTCATCTTCTGTTGAGTTTAGGAAGTCTGTCTTTTCACATTTGGAAGGGAAAAGAAACAAAAGCCAGCGTTTAAAATTAGTGACTTCTAAACCCTGAATTTTCTGTGGTAATCTCCCATATCTATAGAATACAGATTTGTGGTCTTCGGGTGCAGTCAGTTCCAGATTGACTTCTTGTGCCTGTATTATCTTTCCAGGCTGGAGAACCTGCTGATTAAAGTCAGACTAAATATGAATTTATTATTCAGGCCTTTTGAGTTCAGGTCATGGCTGAGCCCGTGACTCCTTTGGGACATGGAAAAATGGTTGTTCCAGCAGAGGCTGTTTTGAAAATGCTTCAGCTGAAAAAGTGCAGAACTTTTGAGGCTCTTGGAGGTACATATATTGTAGAGGAGAGTAGGAAACTGAATGGAAAGTAAATATTAAAGGTTTTTTGCTAAGAAAGGAAACATTTGTCTAAGGAAGTTATGATAAGAAGCTTGACTGGAAGAGCATGAAAGGTACTTAGAAGCTTAGCACCAGCCAGAAGAGCAAAGATACTGGTCTGAGTCTTTGTGTACATTTTTATGAAGATGATTGCTCATACTGAAAGCTCTAAATGCAACACACAAAGCGTGTTTATGCAGGATTATGTAGTTCTTGAAAGTCTATTCCTGATCAGAAGTTAAACATAAAACTTCAGCATTGTCAGTAAAAACAGAAGCAAAACTTCCCACTCAGGTAAAAAAAAAAAAAAAAAAAGTGCCATTTTTATTCCCTTCTAAATGAAAATGGAAAATAATTTGACAGTTTTTAAATTTTTAAATTTTTTTTTTACTTTTCAGTACCTTTTTTCTGGGTGTCCTTTATGCAGAGCTCAAGCTCCTTTTGTCCTTGCATTATTTAGAAATCACAGGGATTGAGAATCTCAGAATGAGGTCAGAATTTCCAGTTGATTTTCTGTGGTTTTTGGTTTTCATAATGCCACGTGGAAGGTTCCTGAAACTAGCAATAAAACAAGAACTGGGCAAGGACTGAACACACAAATCTTAGTGCTTATTGGTTTGGACTCGTTCTCGATACTGGATGTGAATAAGGAAAATCAACTTTGGTCAGTCTCCTGTAGCCCCAGAGGTTTGAAGATGTGATTATGGAGATCACAATGATGAATGTTAAAGTATTTATGGGAAATAATCCCTGGAGAGAGGGAGAATGCTTAGTTGTGGCTTTTTTAATTAGCAGCCTATATTGTCTGTTTATAACAAAGCCTTACTGACAAAGCTAGAAACATTTCTTGAGCTCCAGATGGCTGCTTTTCTTTATGGCTTGCTGTAGGGTACAGACTTTGATTTTATATATTTTGATAATCTATCCTGATTATTCAACTAATACTCATTGTTCTCCCTGTGCTGCAACGATACCCTTTGAGAAACTGCAGCATATGGCTTGGTGAGGGAAATCTCAAGGTTAAGAGCATCTCCTTTATCTATGTTTCTCACTGCTTTGTTTCCTTTTTCTTAGAGCTAGGACCTGTAATTTTGGTAAAAATCTCTTTGAATATTTCCTAGAGACAAGATTCTCATTCTAGGAGGTTCCTGCAATGGATGGGGAGAGGTCTCAAAATATTTGCTCATCTTCAGAAGCCTCTTCTAAGGGCACACAATATGTGAGATAAAGTCCTAATCCAAACCAAGTTAACAGCAACAATACCAACAACAGATTCTGATTTCATAAACCAATATTTGCTTGAGCTTTTTGTGTCCCAAACTACGATGCAGTTTTCCTAACTGCTTCAAAATGCGGCTGCTTCCCAGTAAAAGTCTTTCATTCTGAAGTGGGTTACAATGTTCAAACTGTTCCTTGATTAAAAGCACTGATCTCACCCTTAGCAAATTGGGAAAACCAGAGCCATGTGGGCAGAGATTCAGGGGAGAGCACTCAGTATAAATTTTACATTTGTTTGTTTCTCTTGAAAAATTAAATTGAGCCAAAAAAGAATGTGGAAAATATTTCTTTTCCTTAAGCTCTGCAGTGTTGTTATCAAGTTTGCTGTCTAAGCAATCCAAAAATAATGATTATCATTAGCTGGTGAAATGGGTCTGTGAGTTACATGCCATGTAAATATTTTGGCATTAGTTCTGTATTCATACCATGGAATAAATTTGTTGAACTTCTGCACTAGAACAAAAGTGAAAGGGAACATAAGGAAAGTTTTACATGGATATTGTTTTTCTTAGGGAAAAATACTTCATTTGTGTATTTATTTTAGATTTTGTACATGGATCCTGGATAAATACAAATGCCACTCCCTCCCAATTTAAAATACAGCATAAAGACAAAAGCACAACTGTTTAAGAAAAATATTTTACTTAACTAGACTCAAGGTGTTGTCTTGGCCATGAGCAATCAATTGAGTTATTTACTGTGGAGAGAGACATTCTTTGTTGTATGGGGCCTTACAAAGGTATTCTGCACTGCTCAGCTGCCATTTAATTGTGTAAACTTTGCCAGCTGTCTGCAAATAGGAGAATTCGATTATAGACGATGTGAATGTCACTGATCTGAGGATGATTTGGCCCAAAGAAACACACAAGGTTAAATGTTTGGGAAGCAATTTCATCCAAGAGAAGATGGATAAATGCCAGGGCAAGCAAAGTTCAGTGGGGTAGGCACCATGCATTTATTAAGAATGTCTGTGTTGCTCACCAGCGGGCCAACATTAGCTTTAGGATCCTTGAATATTTGGCCCTTGGGAAGATGTTAAATCCCAGTGTATAGCTGTATTCTCTAGGTAGCTTTGCCCTCAAGGGGCTTGGCACTGCAATGGTACCTTTAGAAGGGACAAAAAGCTCTCTGCCATCCATAATATTCATTCACACAAAAGTGAATTTCATCAATCTTACAAAGTTCTGCTTAGTTCTTGAGCTGCACCCTGCAGTTGTGTCAACCATGAGAAAGCTGAGCCCAAATATGCAGACTATGACCAAAATTGTCTTTTCACGTTGACCTTGCTGGTGTTGCTCTGTATTTACATTCCTGTGTGGGAAAAGGATAAACTGTGTGTGATTCACAGATAGGGAACTCTGAGTGTGGACTTATCCCAAATGGCTCCTTCAAAGACATCCATGTAGTTCTGACTTGAGGAAAGGACTTATAAACAAAGTGTAAATGAGCATGCAGTTTGCTTGACTGATCTGTGTGTACAGCTTAATGCTGAGGCTTTTCAATTAGTATTTGCTTCACAAATGAGAGATGTAAAATGTTTAAATTAAATGAAGCAGAAAAAAAATTGATTCTCTCCTTTCCCTCCATCTTTCTTACTAAAAGTTTTTGGCTCTTTCACATTAGTGGCTGTGCTATATATTGACATTTACACTAATGAAGAGCCCATGTTGTTTCCTAAATGTTCCACTACAAGGACCTTGTTAACAGCTTCCATTTATCCAGCAAAATAAAAGCTCCTTGCAATCTCCAACCCATCGTGCAATAAGCCAAGGACATAGAAGGGACACGAAACTGGAGTCTCCCCTGAACTGTGCCATCCTTTATTCCAGCAAATAATTTGTTCAGAGAGCCAAAACCTGGGGCTGCAGGTTAACAGAAGCTTGCCCAGGGGTCTGTAGTTGTTCCTCTCCAGTGACAAAGAAACAAAAATTGAAATTTCAGCGTGGCCCCGTGGCTGGTCTCACATTGGTCACTGGGAATCTCTCTGATCTGTGTGGTACTGATAACTCACAAGGTTGGGGCACTGATGTTGACAATTCCTTGCCTTGCCACTCATCTTCATTCCTGAAACTGTGAACTGCAGAATCTGTGGCTAATCTTGGAGGTTTTGATCCAGGTGATCTTGGGCAAATCCAGCAAGGCGACAGCAGCATCACCAAGGATATAATTCACGTGTGGTTCATCCCCCAGCCTGTGCTCTAGTAGCTGTTAAATCAAAGAGTGAAGATTCTTTTCATACTCTAAATGTGATATTTAGTCACAAAGAATAAGAGTAATTATTTTATCTATCTTTTAACAATTAGTCTTGACACATCGTAATGGGTTCTGCAGTCTCCATCTAATCAGCAACTTTAAAATGATCATTTAAAGACTGTGAGTGATAAAGATTAAAAATTACAAATACTAATAACTTCCCATGATTAAAAAAATAAATTGGATAGAAAACCGGTTTCATCTCAGTGAAATTGCATTGTATATGAGAAATCGTAAAGATATACAAATGTAGAGTAATCAGTGCCAAAATTTAAAACATCTTAAGGGGACATTAATATTATTTGCATATATTTTGACTAATTTGCCTTTATTATGCTGCAGAATGCAGTCTTTTGACATCCTCCAAATAGTTTAAAGGTTTTCACTGAGGCTGCTGTTTTATAAATATTTGTGCTTTCTCTTTGAAAGTAGAAGTACTTAGGAATTTGTGTTCTTGGTTACTGTGTTAGCATCTATTTTCCTAAGAACAGGCAAAAATAATTAAACACTCTCTAGGCTGATTTTTTTCATTTTCTCTTCTGAATAAGCAAAGCTCAGGAAACAGATTCATTTTTGGAGAGTGTTTTTGCTTGTTGTTTAGTTCTCTCAACTTTATTAAAATAGTAGGCCAAACCTCTGTGAGTTCAAATTAGTCCTTCATAAAAAATGGAAAACTCAGATATTCCACTGTGACTCCCACATCCTCCCTGGTTTTGATGGGCATCACTGGAAGGTGTGAAAGCACAGCAAGGATGCACAACTTCATTGTTTTAAGCTGACCTGAGGCAACCCTCTGGCTCTTTTTTATTAATCCACAGAAAACTCCATTTCCCTCTGTTTTGAAATTAAATGGAAGCCATGGAGCTCCTTGTAGACAGGGTTGGACTTTCCTGTGCTCAGAAAGGAGACAACTTTGGGACTGAGGAAAGGGATACTGATTGCAATTTATTCAAAAAGTTTATTCACAGTAGTAATTAGCATAAACCCTTTTACAATGAATCAGTAATAACAATAAATCCTACAGTCCACTTAATACAGGAGAAAATGAGAAAAATGCTATATCATAGTTTAGAACAGCAGGAACGATTTCTGGAAGCGCTGCCAGATATCCCCAAAGATTTCAGCTACCTTTGCTATATGCAGAGGCACTCATTTGAAAATGGAACTAATTAGAGGCTCTAATTTGAAAATGGAACTGATGCTCCCTGCATTCTAACTCTCGCTTTTGCAGAACTGGATAAAGGTTCCTGCCTTGCTGTGTATCAAACATAACACAGCTCTGCTGAGGCTGTGACACTGTTTTCTCAAATCTACAGTCAGTTCTTCAGATAATTTAAATTAATATAAGCTGAATGTTTGAACAGAGAATTCTCTGAAACCAAACAGAACCCAGACAAAAGGAAAGGTATCACGTCCTTGGATGTGTTCAGTGATTGACAATCTGCTTTTCTTTGGTCAAAAGTCTTGAAGAGCAAAAACCACAACGACTTGCAGAGACAGCCTCTTCATTTTCTACCTCCAGGAACTCTTTAATCCTGCTGATGCAACAAATAGATAAAAAAAATTATAAGAGAGATTGATTCAATGGAGTGCTTTCACAGGCTCCTTCAGCATCATCTTGGTCCCTTAGTGGAAGCAAAACTCCATAACCACTGTTGTCTATGAACACATTCCAGACCTGAGCTGTGCTAGGGAATTCACTCTAGAATATTGGCATTTTTTTTCCGAAGGCCTGATTGCCACCAGTTGTCCAAAATTTGTCTTGTGATCTAAGAAGTGTCTTCCTGTCCTGTGTCTCACAAGTGTAAGGAAACACTGCCCCTGTAGAGATATTTCCACACTTGAGCTTTGTTTCAAACGCTGGGTGGAAATATCAATTATATTCAATGTAATATCTATAAACTTCCTTTCTTTGAACCAGTGAGGCTCTGTGTTGGAATTAGGATACTTTTAAAATTTGCTTTTTGAAAGGGTTTTCTTCGTGTTTCTGCTCTTTCTCTTCCCCTCTCCTCAGATTTTCTGTTCATTGTTACTGTTGGCAGTTTGATCACTCAAATAGGTCACAGGGAAACAGTTTTACAACAGCTTAAACTCACCAGATATATTTCCATAAAGAATCTGAATAACTTCCTTGCTTTTGGTTTCCAAACATACCTGCTGTGGGAAAGAATAGCTGTATTTCCAAAAAAAGTGTTCTGCAAGAAGAGCTCCAGACCAGCCAGATTTGAACAGGCTTGAAAGTGAGCAGTGGCTGGAAGTCAGCACTAAACTAGAAAAACCTACCAAAGTGCATCAATTTCCCTCCTCGGGGTGACCTTGAGATTTTTGCTGTTCCAAATGTAGGTGAAACACAGCAAAAATGCAAGGCAGGCTGGAGGTTCTGGGCTGTGCTGGGGCTGTGTCTTTTGTACAGGCAATGTTCTCCTGCTTTCAAGAAAATGCTTTCCTTGCACATCCTGCTGGCAGAATATAAATGTATTCATGCAAAATGAGCCGAAAGTAAATTTCGGTGGGAAGGAAACGAGCTGACTCCCTTTTTGACCAAGTTAAATCTAAATAAATCCCACATAAAGCCTAATTAGGTCAGATTTTGTTCATCTCTAGAGGCCAAGTCCCACATAACTTTTTATCTGCTGACTTTGGATTTGCTGCTCCTGTTGGTTTGGTGACCAGGGTTGGGTTGTGGTACCCATGGTGTTTGTTAGCAGCTGAAAAACCTAATGTGGGCATGGAGCCTATTGTGGCTAATGCACACCCTGATTATCCCAAATGCTCCAGTGCTGAGCTGATGGACAAGGTTTTGTTATCGATTTAGTTGGCTTTCCTACAATCTGACACTGCTTCTCAGCCAGCCTTGAACCACAGCTCTCTGGAAGTAACAGGTGATTTATTTTTCTGCAGGTAGCTGCTGGAGCTGCTGGTTAACTGTTATTGATACTGTAACGCTTTTTGCGTGACAATGAGAAGACATAAAGATGGCTTAAAAATACCTTTGCCCATCAGACTCACTTTTACTCTGTGACCAGAGGTGAAAACTCAGCGCTTTTAATTCTCTCAGACAACAAACCCCCTTTTATTAATCAGACATAGGTTCTCTGTCAGAGAATAATGATGGTCTGGGATGAATATTTGAAATCCTAATAAGACCGAGTGATTTCAACATTATTGTTTGGTATTTGAACAAGAGATTATATTGGTTTTTTTCCACCGAAACATTAAAAACTCTGTAAAGAATCCAGTGAAACTTTGCCACCCTAACATCCTCTTGGACAATATTTCCCATTGCAATATTCCCACTACTTTCTCTTCATTTTTTTTTTGCCTAAAAGAAAGATTATCTTTCTTTCGGGCAAATGATTTCTCTAAATGGAATTAGTCCATTACAAGAGCAGAGGGAAAGTTGTTTTTGTTTTTAAAGACTCTTAGAGGATTCGATCTAATCCTTAAATCTCTCAAGTTGATAATAGGATGTTTTTCCCAGTCCACAGCGCTGCCTGCTTAAGCATTTCTGGAGAATTACTCAAATAAGGTTTGAAACAGGTGGATATTTTCTTCAATCTAAACATTATCTAAATGTACATCTTCTTTAGGATTTAGCTTTTTTTTTTAGCAGCAGTGATGTAGATAGGAATTCAAAACCCAGTGCATCTCAAGGACTGATGTATCTGTCTGGACTCTGAAAATTACACCTTCACTGGCAGGACAAAGCATGTCAGATGCAACTTTTGAGACAAGACTGGTTGTTTGTTTCATGGAAAACCCCTTTTTATTATTTCCATTCATTTCTGCCGCCAGGGAAAGCTACTGATCCGAAGGTATTGTGCACATGGTTTGACTTTCTGAGAACTGAACTCGGTTCGTGTGTCAAGCTCGTGACATATTTCTCTGAAATTTTTAGTGGGAATGACTTGCTGCCTGACAACGAGCAGGTCTATTGCAGGGAGAAGATTAGAACAGAATTGTTCTGCCTCATGGCCCGGGCTTTTAACTACCTCAGAAAGCAGCAATCTTCCCCTTCCTCTAAAGCTGTTATAAAAAACCTTGGTGTTTTTTATTTATTTTTTTTCCCCACAGCTGTCAAAATGGTGCTTAGCATGTTTATATCCAACAGAGTGTGAACTGGAGGTGTAGTCACTGAGCCGATCCTGTTTCAATCATTGACCTTAAGTGGAAAGAAGGGAAAGATCAAACAAATATTTTTTTTCTGATCTTTGAAAAGCTGCCAAAACTAACGAAGTTGAATTCATTTGGGACAAAGGAGATGCTTTTGTTTTTCTACCTCTTTCAGCTCAGTTGTGTTTTGGATGGCACTCAGCTGTTGCAGCTGGAATACAAAACAACTGCATCGGAAAGCCAGGTCTGTCTTGTGTAATTGCAGGAAACACTTGTTTGCGTATCTTCAGTGTGTATTATTCTTATCTTCTTGGTAAACAGCCCCATTTCACACAGTGGGCTTGTTTTTGGTTTTGTTTGCTTTTGTTTTGTATTGGTTTTTTTTACATAGGGGAAAGAATTGCAGAAATAATTTGTCTTTCCTGCAATTCTTTAGCATCCCCACAAGAGATCAACCTAAATCAAGGGCTGACCCAAATACACCTACTTTTTAAAATGACAGAGGTTAATTTTTAAATGTGAATCTCTCCTATTTTTGGTGTCAGACAGACTGCTGATATGAAAACCCCTGGGACTGTTACTCGTGTCCTTATGCTCAGTGCTCTGGGGTACACAAACCTGTTCCCACTTCAGCAACCCCATATCCATCCACGTGGCACACCCTGCCCATTTCCTGTGCTCTCCAGGTCCCATATGCTGGGAATAAACCCTCAAACAAAGCTATTTTTGTTTTTCTTGAAAGGTCATTAAAGCTTTCCAGAGGCAAAGCTGTTCAGTGAGGTTCATGGAGAGAGTGAAGTGGTGCCGTGTTGGAGATGAATGTGAATTAAATAATGTGGGCTGATCTTATATGGCCCAAGACAATCTCATCCCATGTTGTCTGCTGCAACTTTGGTTCTGGCCACGAGCTCCTGGCTCTTCTTGAGCTAAGATTGTATATTATGGAGGTCATTGCTAAGACTGGGGGTGGGTTGTTAATTATTGGAGAGGTCATTAACCTATTGCTCGTGCATGAGTTAATATGGCCCAGAATATTTTATTCACTGAATTACAACTGAAACAAACCCACAAGAAGAAAACCAAGCTCAGCTGGAGCAGCCTTGTTTTCTTAGGTGCATTACTCTGTGTTCTGGCCCTGTGAGAGAATAATTTGCTTTCACAGGAGTGTTAGCATGTGCAGGATTAAATAAATAAAACCAATATTAATACTTATACATGAAAAGCATATAACTCCCTGAAAGTTTCATGGATGCTAACCCAAGTCATCCTACAGAGAACTTGGACTTTGGACAGTTAAATTTACTATGGAAAGTTTATTGCAAGCCTTTTCTTCCACTGAACCTCAGAACTGTGTTGAAGAAAAAGATTAATACAGTTTTGAAATCAGTCACATTCACCTTGAAATATAAAGGTGTTAGCCAGTATTTGATGCAGGAAACAACCTTCTGTTATGTAGGACAGATCTCATACACAAAAAGGAAAAATTTGAAAAGACAATACTTCAGAAATATGGTAAAATGTGTATTTTCAACTGGAATTTAGGAAGCTATTAAGTGCTGGTAAATTTTTTCTGTTATGTAAGTTTTGCAAATAGAAAGGTGTTTTTTTTTCTCTCTTCTGACCACCTTCCTTTTCATTTTTATCTCTCTGGATTGCACTTGAAGTCCAGACAGGCTGTTGTTGTAATAGGTTTTTTGAGAATTCAAAGACCTTTCAGCTGTGTTGAAACCAACATGCCTGGTTTATGGATATGTCTGCTCCTTTCAGTCATATTTTATCATTTATTCATCAAAAACTGCAGCTTGGAGGAAAACAAAAATTATTCCAAAATGGTTTTGGCTGAGTTGTATGCAGGAAAACATTTTTGAAAGCTTTAAGGCTTTTCATTAAAAACAACATTCAGTTTTGTGAAGCTATGAACTTTTTATTGAAACATGGTTAAAATTTCCAGTATTTGCTGAAACAAAGGTGTGATTCTTACACACAGGTCTGTAGTTGGATTGTTTTCCTCCAATTGCTGATATTGGTTATTCTGAATCTTCCCTTTAGATACTCCTCTAATTTCCAGCCTAAATATTGCACTTTGTTCCTATAATTTCCCTACCTCTACCCAGAATTGATGCATTATTTTAGCTTGAACCAACAAAATAGATTAGGATGCAACAGACTTGAGCATAAAGCTCTTTGTAAAAACCTTGGCTCGTGTGAACTTGGCAAGACATTGCATTTCCCTTCAAATAATGACCTACCTCTGCCTTGTCTTGTGTGTTCCTGAGCTCAGGAGCTGCTGTGACCCTGAGCAGCAGCAATCCAGCCCTGTCTGTCAAAAACAGACAAAGATCTTCAGATCTGGCACAAGACAAAAAGGCTCCGGTTGCAATGGGTGTCAGTGTTCACTGTAAGGTTGTGTTCCTTTGAAAATCCCAGCCGTGGCCATCACTGTAATTTGTGCTGAACACCAAAGCTGAACAGTGGGATCAGATCAAGGGCTTCACGGCAACTGAGGAAATTATTTAGGAAACGAAATTTTGGTTTCTAATGTAGCCCCAGCTCTTTCATTTCCATTTCTTTGATTACAGGTCCAAGCTCCTTTGAGTCTGAATTGCAGCTCAGTCTTGTCCCTCTATGGACTGAGGGCAGATGTGCAACCTTTAACTGTGTTAAGGTTGCAAAGTCCTGTGATTTTAATATGAACTTCATCAGAATGAGTGGAAAATCATAGTCATTCATTAGTGAGGATTTACGTGTGTAAGTCCTCTGTGCAGGATTTTAGGTTAGAGATTCATTGTGGTTTTGTTCAATTTGATATTTAATATGACTTCTACACATTTTCCTGAAGGCTTTTCATAAAATACTTTAGTGTACATCTATATTAAAAAATCTTTGCTATAGGAAGGCAGGGCAGTGTGTGCTATTTCCAAACCAGGTATCCTTTTTCTCCACATGGAATCTCACACTTGCTGGGCTCTGGAGTGATGATCCATACCACAGCCAAAGCCAAACCCAGACAAATAAGTGCTTTTGTGTTTCAAATTGACAAACAAGGGGTTATTTTTTTCCATATCAAGGTAGAAAATGAGTGGTGGGAAAGGGATGCAATGTTCTTAAAGTGTCATGGAAGCACTGCTTTGGTCTTAACAAGGGCTGTGATACATTTACCCCATTGTTATTGCTCTGTTACTGCTGAGAGGTCATTCAGTACTACGGGAAAATGAATGGCAGCATTTGAAAAAGTGCTTTTAATGATTGATTTCTGAGGAATACAGGGAAAATTTTCAGTGTTTCTAGATGATGAATTTTGAAAAAAATATTGAAAACAGATTGTGCTGTTCTTCCCCCCCTTTATTTTCCCTTTAAAATGTTAGAATTCCATTGCAGGTGGTTTTTCTTCTTGCTCTTTTCTGCAACTAGTTAATATGCAGGATACCTTCAAAATGCTTCATTGGTCAAAGTCTCTGTGTTGAAAGTTTATTTCATGTTGCAGATTCCTCTGTTTGTAACAGTGATGGTGTTTTCGACACTCTACCATTTTAATTATGGACATTTTAGGACATATAACTGTGTCACAACCAACAGATTCTATATGAGTGCTGTTTTTTTGGTATAAATTTCTCTACAAGAGTCAAAGGATGGAAGTTGCCTTTGGATGTACGTGTGTGTGCTCCGAAGGAATTGTGTTTAAATGAGGACTTAATTTAAGGTTTGATAGGAATTCCCTTAGGGCAGTAGGAAAGCTTCTCCCGATTTCAGTGGATTGACAAAACCTCAATCCAACAGGTAATTAAGTCAGGAACTAGACCTAAGTTTTGTGGTATTTACTTGATGATGGTATTTGTAGTTTACTTGCTGTGGATTCAGAAACACTCTTTTCGTCACCCTTCACTGAGTTTCCTTGTCTCAGGTCTCTCTGGTTCTTTGCTTTTCAAAGTTGAAGGGCGAACAAGAAGATCAGGAATTTCATCATGAAAGCTGCAAGATGTAAAAGAACTGACACCTAGAAAAACAAGCAGAGTTAAACAGGATTTGACAGGTTGCAGAAAAGGGAGAGGAAACAAGATGGGAACAATGAGCAGCAACTAATTATTATTTCACTGGTCACCACAACACATTAAAAACTTCCAAAGGCTGTGAAATTAATTGCATGCAGAACAGCACTCAAGGTGCTTAATATTTTGTCTCTCTGGGACAATTTGCTAGAGACATCGTTTGAACTACAAATACAAAGCAGGGAAGATGGGCCTCTCTCTCTGGCTGTGTCATTCTTCATTTTAATGAGGAAAAAATGTCACACAGAGCAGTGTGAATTTGAAATATTATAATATGCTTCAGTTTTATGTCAGAGTAAGTATGTTTCTTAAAAGAGCCCTAATGATTCTAAATTCTAGACCTTGTTGACAAGACATCTGCTTACTTGGCCTGTGGTTTGTGTCTCATCTATAAGCTCATTAACATATATATTAAAAGAAACCTATTAAAATATTTGCATTTTAAAATGAATCATAACCCCCCACTTTCCATTCCCCCCCCGTCTTTTAGAAACTTGTTCTTTTGGTCTTGCAAAACATTCCACCAGGGAGACAGAAATATTTCAGTTATTTTCGAACCATTTAACATTTGGGTAATTCTTATAATTACTTTTCTCCTTAATTGTTAAAGCTGGAAGGCTTATATAATATTACTTTCAAAATCCATAGTTCAATGTAAATAATCTTTTCTGTGCCCACAGACCTCTCAGCTGGATGCTGCCTCGAACCCTAAGGGTGCTCATTCTTTCTTCTGGTCTTATTTATTATTTTCTTCTCTCCTCATCAGTTTTCTATTATTCCCTTTCCTGCCTCTTCATCTGTCTAGAGGCACATGCATTGGGTGAAATGGCACTTGAAGCCATGCTGGTTGTTTATTTAAACAAATCATATTGAGATGAAAAGAGCAGATGATTGCAAAGATAGAACAAATCCCATGGAGGAGCTCATCAGGCTCTGGAGAGATCTTGTCATTTGAAGGAAATCTCCCACCTGGACCTGTGGCTCAGAGAACTTTTGTGGCAGCACTCCTGGTCCAGCACGGAGTGCAGGAAGCTCCTTTTGTGCTCCCTGTCTGGGTCTGGTGTTCTGAGTCTCCTCGTGCTGTGGTAGGACTGGAAAATACAAGAACAGCAGTAGAATACAGGGAAGGGGCTGCCTGGTGCCCAGGCTGTGTCCTGTGTCTCTCCTGTTTTTCAGGAAACCTCTGCACAAAGGATGCAGCAGGCAAACCACAGCTGAGAAGATTCAGCTGTTTTCTGGAACATTCCCAGCAAAAAAAGGCACCTGCAGAACAAGATGCTTTTCCCAGCAAGCTCAGCTAGTGGGAACTAAAGAGAAATATTGGCTTTCTCTGCAAAACCACAAAGGTGATCTCCTCAGAAGGGGAAGAGGAGCTCCTGTCCCCTCTGCTGGAAGGGGTGCCTGGCTTGGATGGCGTTGGTCTGTTATGTGCTCACTGTGCTGAGATTTTTTTTAGGAAATAGATTTCCCAGGAGGAAAATCTGTATCAAAGATACATATATCTACTTTGTAGTAGATATATCTACTTTGGAGTACCACAGGTTGCACTGGGAAGTGTTTCTTGATGGCAAGACCAGCAAAGGACAATTTTGGCAGCTGAGGTTCTCATACTTAACAAGGAGATGTTTTTATTGCCAGATACTCCTCTTCCAGTTTCGTCTTCAAAAACTTTTACAGTATCAGTTTCTTAAAAGATTCTTAGTGCCTTCTCAGGCTTTTAAACCATTTTCTTGCATATTGAAAGCAGCTGCATGGGGAAAGGAAAGCTCCTGCTGCTTCTCAAAAGCAGTATGTGTAACATCACAGTGGGAAATAACATGTTTCATGAACTTGATTTATCCCCTCTGCTGTGCAGCATAAATCCTGATTCCTCGCTGCATGGCTTGCACAGGCATTTTTGAGGGCCTTATCCTGCCTGGTCCTGAAAGAGAGTGCAGAGGAAGGATTTAATTAAAAGCAAATATTTATTTATAGGGACCGCTGCCTCCTACACACACTCTGCTGCCTAGCAGGGGGAAGCACTAAGTGAAATCACAGGAAACAGTAAAAATATTTCCTGCCCACTGGAATTATTAAGTAGTTGTAGTACCTAATACATTATTTCAAAATCAAAATTATAACCCGTGCAAAGCAGTGCAAGACAATGCTTCACTTAAGACAGCCTGGTCTGTTTGTTCTGTTTCATAACAAGTGGAGGACAAGCTGCCATGGCTTCCACTTTTTGTTGTTTTTTCCTCTTAGACAATGCCTTTTGATGCCAATTTTAATGAACTGCCAACTCTTTTCTTTCTTTTTAATGGGCAGCTGCTCAATTCTTAGTGTTTTTAATCCCTAATGTTCTTAGAGTATCTGAGTCCCTCGCAGTCCTTAGCTCGCTTTTTGTCTCCAGTTTTTGTGTTGGTAATTTTCATAGCTAACTGAAGCAGAGAAAAGATCATAATGTATGTGAGAATGTTAAATTATTAAAATCTGTGGGAGTAAAATGTTTTTAACTGAGTGAGTCACTTGCTGACTTGCAGGACTAGCAGTAAGTAATCCCCAGATGTAGCAATGTTCCTACCTCCTGGTCCAGGCTGCAATTTCAGTCCTGCTGGTGCTGCTGGTCCTCTTTGGATGTGATGTACTCCATTGAATATTAAAGCCAGAGCAGCTGTTTGCTGTTTCTCACCTTAAAAAATCTGGTTGTTGATTTAGATGTCTAAACATCTAGTGCTGCACTGGACATTAAATATTGAATTACCAATCCCTGGCTATGTCTCTGTCCTAGTTGTGCACAGTCTGTGCAGTTTTGTTGTGCTTGTGAAGGCAGCACTCATGATCAGAAGCCCATCATGGTTGTTACTGAACAAACCCAAAGCAAGATCCCTGTCCTGCAATTTGAAATCTATTAAAGAGGTGTAAAGCTTTGTTTGAACCTTGGGGAGCTGGAACACGCTCATTAAGTGCTTCACCCATCACATGGGAAGCACTTCTGTCTGCAGTCTTAGGCCTGTGTCTGAACAGCAAAACTCCTGTGCACAAACCTTACAGATTTATAGCCCAGTGACAGTCACCAATTAAAAAAAAAAAAGAAAAAGTTGTTATGCTTTATGAAGTGTTGGAGTGTTTTATCTCTTTCTGTCTGTTGTGGTGTCCTTCCCTCTCAATACGAGAGAGAAAGGGAGTGAGATCGTCCAGATAACAGTGTCCTTATTAATGAGGAGCTCAGCCATGCATGGGCTGGTTTTTCCCTCACTCTGCTGTGGTTATCTGCAGAGCAGGAATTGAAAATGAATATCTAATCTTTAAAAAGGGCTTTGGAAGATTACTTTAACCTTTGCCCTGCCCCAGCTGAGCTCCTCTTAAATCCTGAAGGGATCTAAATATCTTGTGTTTCCAAGATGGGCGTTAGTGTACCAAGCTGGAACCACCCAAAGCAGCAAGTGGGAGCTAGCTGGTGAGAGAGATTTTCACATAAAAGCAGAACTGGAGAGGGTTGCCTTTTCAACTTTCTTTTTTTGTTTTTTGTTTGTTTCTTTTTCCTGACAAAGAAAAGTGGAACTGTGCGTGTTGGAACAAACCAGTGGGAGCGAGTGAAGGTCAGATGAGGAGGATTATTCCTTGAATATTAACCAGAAGTGCTAACTCCTAATTAATTGTGGGCTGAATTATTTCCCTATGTCATTGTGACTTCATGCACTCCCAAACAGTTACTTGGATCTTGATTTTCAGTGAAACTTTTAAGAAATTAAGAGTAAATAAACCTTTAGTGTCTGTGGGGATTCCGCCTAGATCAGTGTCAGCCTTAATTAGTCCTGCTACTGGAACATGTTCAATTCTGGTCTCCTAAGACAACCTTGTTCCTTCAAGAGTGTCCTGACAATGTGACCTGACTTTAGGGCTGCCAAGGATGAGATTTTATAACCTTGTGGCTCTGGCCTGCACACATTTGCTGGCACTGCATTTAAAGTGTGGGAGCTGCTGTATGGATGAGAGAAGATGCAAAAGGCCATATTCCAGAAGAGAGAGAGCTTTCCTCTGCCATCGTGGGAAGAGAGCAGGCTAAGCTTGTGCAGTTGGAGGTTTATTCTTTAACCTCAATGTCTATTAGGAAAGAAAGGGTTGATTTATGACCAAGTTTGTTAGATTTAATTTCATTACTAACTTCCCTGTGCATTTCCTTCGGTCTGGGCTGTGCTGTCACCCAGAGCAGCTGCACCTTCCAGAACACACTCCCTGCCCTCACAGAGGTGCAGGAACAGTCCTGGAGTGGACTGAGCAGCAATAATGTTCCAGGATATTTCAGTGAGATTTGTCTCGAGTGAGCACAAAGTGCCTCTGGCAGCTCCACTCCATCAGCTCCCTACCCCAGTCTGGGTGCTGCTCTGAGTGGCTCGGGCTCGATGGAACTGTAGCAGAGACTTGATTTGCTTTCCTGTCTGTACTTCTGGATTCAAAGAGCTGTCTCTCCTCCTCCCCAAACAAAGGCAGAGCAATGGAAATAACTGGGAGCTAGCAGGTGCGCAATGGAGATGGGGAAGAGCTCCAGCAGCTCTCCCATCCCAGCCCTGCCCTTGGGACACAGGCACTGGGGAGTTCCTGCCATCCCTCCCAGAGCCTGAATGCTCCCCAGCACCAGAGGAGTCAAAGGCACTCAATTCTTTCCAGGAGGAGTTTGTGGATCAGTCTCTGGGGCTGTGTGTGAATTAGAAAAAGGATCCTGTGTGTACCTGTCCTTGCTGTTAATTACCTTGCCATTGAATAAAACAAAGCAACATAAAATGGCCTTAGGAAATATTTAGACTGGCTGGAACAGAAGGTTAAAGGTTTCTAATCTGCTTTATGATGGATGGTCCCAGCAGTGCTGAAGGGGGGGAAGCAGTTCTTTCCCTTTTTGATTATAATATGGCTGGAAAATTGTCAGAGTGCAAACTTCCAGCACCTCCCCATGTGCAGTGCAGCCCCAGTCCCTCTCCCTGATGTTTGCACACATTGCAGCAGTCTCTTGCTGCTGGAAGAGCAGAAGTAAGAATTCCTAGGGAAGCAGGCCCATAAATTGTTCCTCTGTGTTTTCCTGAGAAGTATAAACTGCAGCTGCTTTTTGTCTTTATCCATCCATAAAGTTTAGCTATTCACAACCAGTTTCACTCTAAAGAATTCTCATGTATGTTTCAAAAATAGAACATGTTAAAATGGAAGTGAAATCTCGTTTTTAATTTATACAAAGGTTAGTGCTTCTGCTCCTAAGATTTGTCTTTGAATTGCTGTGAGAAGGTTACCTTGTACCTTCTAACATGCACCTCTGGCTGACAGCTGGGCCCCCCTTCAAAGAAACTTTCCAGCTCTGTAATTTCAGTATACAAAGGATATGCTATGAAAATATTGTCTTTTTTAAGACATTAAAA
>VWZT01000741.1:689421-733050 GCA_013397055.1 Pachycephala philippinensis
TTAAGACATTAAAAAAAAAAAAAAATTGGGTCTTTTCTTTATGTGAAGAAATTTCTGTATGTATAGACAAGAACCTCAGCAGTGGAATAATATTCCCCATCACATTTAACTTCTCCAGAGTCCTTGTAGGTCATAAAAATATAATTCCAAGTTCTAAAACAGATGAGACATAACTATGCAAAGAACCAGGGCTTCGACTTTGAAAAGATCCAAGGTCAAAGGGGAAGGGTCTTCTGAGTAATACAAGGCAGCATTTTGCTGCTCAGAACTGCTTGAACATTCACAGTGCACAATGTCAGTCAACCCCTTTCCCCCTCCACTCTTCCCTCTTTCTCTTTTTCCATCAGCAGCTTTTAACTAATAATCTTTAGAGCTCAGTGATTAAAAAGTCTGGTGAGCAGCATGAAGACACTGCCGTCCTTCACATTACCCTGTGAACATCAGCAGTGATCATCTCTATAAAAATGTGCACGTTTTGTTAAATGCTGTCGTTTATTTCAGTGCATTTATTGCCATAAAACTCCAGTGACAGTTTAATTAAGAGCTTAAATATTTTATACCACAAAGTAGAAATATTTATGAAGGAGCTTGTCAGAGGCAAAATATTAAAAGAAAACAGGTGCTTTTGCAGAAACACAAATAAAATGTCTAACAGTAAACATTAAAAAAATCAATTATTAATCATGGTTCTTTTCAGTGCTATTGAATTGCCTCGCTAAGATTTCGTGTCTGACAGAGTCAGTGGATCTGCAATATTGTCTTATCCCACCTCTTGGTCTTCTTATTTGTTATCCTGTGGTGCAGCTGGACAGAGGGTTTCTAAGGGATTCTAAGCCTTTGACTTCAGTCTGTGGGCTTCCTTCCCCTCAGTTCCTTTTTGGTGATACTATCTCAAAATTTGCACTCTACTGTCTATTTGAACATCGGGGTTTTATTACAGCAAGCTGTAAATTACATCTCATTTATGGCTTGCTCACATATATTATGGAAAGATGTTGCTATTGGCTCTACTGAAAGAAAGACTGGGTCATTCATAACAGGAGTCATGTGAAAAAAATCTCTGCTGCAGGTTTGGGAGAGAAAAATTGTGTTTGTCTCCCAAATTTCTGACTGTTTCCATACTTTTGAGAACAAGGCCCACCTGTATGCAGCAGCACAGTGCCATCAGCTGTGCTGACATTGTCCCGTTCACAGTAGGTGGCAATTAGGGAGGAAGGTAATTAGCAGGAGTGAGGGAGATATTTTACTTTCTGTAGCACTGAGAACATACTCGAGGGAAGTCCAGATTTTCCTTGGTGGAAAGAAATGTGGTGTACTGAGAAGAAACATATTGTTAAAACTTACAAACAGGGGCTGTTCCCCTTGTGCAGGGAGGGACTGAGAACCAGAAAGAGCCACGCAGACACTTGCAGGCACCTGTGAAAAGCTCTGAGGAGGCACCTGTGAAAAGCTCAGAGGAGGCACCTGAGTTTCCAGGAGGGTGTTTTTGCTGCTGCAGGTGAACCTGTGCCTTTGGCAAGAGGTATTGAACTGCCATAAGACCTGGTACAACTCAAAAAGCCTCTCTGAGTGGGCTAATCTGCTTCACCTGGGTGTAATTAACTACTGATCACTGCTGGCTGGGAGCAGGTAAAGAGAAATGGTGCAGCCCTGAGATCGTGCACATCTGCGATGGAGGCTGATCAGCAGAGTGGATAAGATACACCTGCTGTACAAAGGTGAGGGTAAGAAAGGCAGCAGATATCTTGGGGAGGGAGGAAAAATGAGCTCAGTCTTCCTGTGAAGCTCTTCCATCTCGCTGTGGATCAGAGGAAGCAGATTCTTGCTGTTGCTGGGAGTTGTTGGTCTACTAAAGGTAAGGGAATTGCTGCTGCCTTTGTGATATAACACCCTCACCCTGCAAAGAGAAAGGGGGTGAGGGCTGAGAGTTTGGTGTTTTTAGGGACTGAGGCTGAACACTGGAGAAAGGAAAGTTTGCTCACGCCTTGGTGTGTGCTTGTGGAATGGTGCTTCCCTTGAGGATGAGCTCTGATTTTATCTGGAGTCGTTTTTTTGCCTTCTGCCCTTTGTATAGAGCTAAAAACACAGAGATGAAATGCTTATCTAAAGGCTTTACTCCCACGGTTAAACTCTGGTTTTTCCTGCCAAATGTTTTCTGAAACAGTAGGACTATGGAGGTAAACTAACCTTTACTGTACCTTCACACTGACGGCAGAGTTCCTGTTCTTTTGTTCCTCACGCCAGGTAAATGTTCTCTGTTTCACTGATGTATCATCCTGTTCCACTATAACTAACTGCCAAGCGACTTTGTTTTCTCACTCCAAACTCCTAATGGAGCTATTAACATTTTTTCCAAGGACTATTGTTGAGCTCGGTGGGTGCACTCGGCTGGCAGAAATCCCATTGGCTGCGGTGGAGGCCAAATCCCACGTATTGCTGTTTCTCTGTTAATTAGTGGATTTATGTTTTTTCCCTTTCCCGTCTTCACAAACAATTGAAGGAGCTGCAGTGGGTGCTTCTCGTGCTGTCTGCTGCTTAAGAGAGTGAGGGAAGGAATGAAACTGTTTAAAACACATTTATTCTTTGTGATGTAAATTCGATGACTTAATTCTAGGTACAAAACAGCCAGGGAGTCGGTCTGCCAGCCTTGCCAATGCCTCAGTAATTGAAATAAGGAGTGCCTGAAATACAGAGGGTTCCAGCAGCTGAAACAGAGGGAACACGTTAGGTGTAGCTCATGATTAGAGGCTCAAAACTCTGTATCCAGTGCTGGCTTTAGCATCAATCCTGTCTTAATCTCAAATTAACAGAGAAATTGAGCTATTGGTTAAGAATCTTGCTGTTTTGAGAATCAGAGCATGGTTTAATTCTTAATTCTTCCCTCCAGGGAAGTTTTACACCAGTGCTGTAGTTTTGTTTTTTTTTTCTTTTCCTTTTTGCTAAGTGGTCCTTAACTTTCAAAATACAGAAATACAAATCTTCCTCCTGCTTTAGCGTCCAAAATCTTTACTCCTGGAAGCCACGGAGAGTAAGTGGCCTGACTCAAAACAAAGGGCAAAGCTGTGGCCTCACTGGTGGGGAAAGGAGGAGAAAAATAACTCTTGTCAGAGCAGGCACTGGTTGGTTAGAAATAAAATGCTGCATGGTTCCCCCTGGAGAGTTCCTTCTTACAACTATTTATTTTGGTCATCTACTTTAAGACAGGCAGTGGAATAAGGTGGGAGAGTCATGTGCCAGTTCAGAATCATTTATCCCATGGATAATGTGCTCAAAACTCCCTCAGGATGGCATTAACCTTTGTATTGGTTCAATCAAAGGAACCTCATGTGATTCCCAAGCTGCCGTGAGCTCTAGGTGTGAAGGGAGCGCAGCTGAACATTATTCACCTGGTAGCAGTGTAATTAATTAGGCAATGTTTTAGTTAAGAGCAGTACAGCGAAGATGCTCACTCATAGGTTATAGTTTTATAATTACAGCCCATTAGATCTTTCTTTCATCTTGCCTCTACCTTTCAAGCTCAGAAGCCATTAAATGTGTACTTCTCACTTCCCTCCCCCAAATACCTGCTGGTTCAAATGCAGCTCTACTTTTATTTACCCATCAGTGCTTGCTTGACCAGCCTGAAAACTATTCTTTTTTGTGTCGGTCTGTTTTGGGTCACATCGTAATAAATAACCAAAGAAAGGAGAATTTGTTGTGCAGTGGAAAGCGTTGAAGTAATTTGTCTGAACCCCAGCAACAGAATGGTCACTTTAGAGTTGTTTTTGTTTTTCTTTTCATTTTTTAGTTTTAGGAGGACACAAGCAGACCAAGGGGGACTTTGTCCTCCTAAAACTGAAACATGTTCATAGCCCTGGGAATATTTAGCTGTTATCAGTAGAGTGTGTTCATCGTGCTTGGTGGGTTTTTTAATGAGGGCTTTTTAGAGGAAAAAAACCCAAAAATCCAAACTGCCCTTACTGTTGTGTGAGATTTACGGTGTCAGAGTAGCTAATTAAAAATAATAGGGAGGAAACTGTCCAGAAGAATGTAATTGGAATTGTATCCAAATGGAAATCTGTTTTGGTCTGTCTTTTACTTTCTCCCGAATTTTAGAGGTCTTATTTGAGCGTTATGGAATGAAATTTCTTTTATAATGTACCTAAACTAGAATAAAGAATCCAAAATCATGTGAGCGCAGGTTAAGTATAGAACTTTTGTGGTTTGTGTATCTGCATCATTGCAACCTTTCCAATGTGTTTTTTTAACTCTTTAAATATGTTTAATTGCATAATTAAACTACTATAAAATTGTATTCTTTATGTATTTTATGAGAACAATTCAGATGTTACCTTAGGAAAACTTTCTATCCCTATCTCATTAGCACTAGCTGCTCTTGACATTCCTTGTTGCAATTCCAGTATAATTTCACTGTTTGTTTTCATTGTAAGGCTCTTGTGTTCTTCCACATAAAGAGCAAATGAGTGCCTTGTGGGCTGGAAAGATGACAGAGTTCTGCCCTCTTTACTTATATTTCTGAGAATCTATTTTAGATGTTTCATGAACAGAGAAAACTATATTTAACAATGCCAGTAAAACAAACTGAGAAGCTCCCGGGCACGTAGACAGTGTGCCACAGGTTATAAATATCTGCCTGAGACTTATTTCAGAAGAGAGAACAGTGTGGACTCCTTGGCAGTTAAGCAGGGAAATTCTTGTGGCCAGTGGTAATTGATCCAGCTGGCATTTGGATTAGCTCTGGATGAGAAACTTGCATTCAAGGTTTTTATTGTCACCATACAAGCTGTCCAAGTGTTTATGCCACATCCCCGTGGAAAACAAAAGATGATGTATATGCAATTTGGTTCTGGTGTTTTTTGCTGCTACAACAAATGCATGTGCTGGCTTAAAATGAGAAAAAAAAAACATCAAATGGTTAGGGCTTAAACATGTAACTTAATAGAAATAACCTCTTTTTATCAGTGACCAATTTTATCAGTATAGCACAAGGTGACAGAGGGTTTTATGGGCCATGTGTAGGGTTGTGCAGCCCAGAGCTAACCCCCAAAAGGGGAAGATGTGCAGCTGAGCCCAGCTTGGGGCATGGCTGGGCACACAGAGGAGCTCCCTCGTGCCTGCAGGTGCCAGGGATGGGCTGTCAGAAACCACAGTGCAGCATTTGCACACCAGAATTATTCCTCTGGTTCACTAAAGGGCTTTTGGGCACGAGTATCACAGAGTGGCTCACTTCCACGAGTCTTGAGGGAGGCTGGAAAAGCCCTGCAGGTTCTGTTCCGGGGCAGGTGTCTCTGAGGAGAAGTTTGCAGGTTTTCTGCTGAGCTCTGGGGTGGGGCTCTGTGTGTGAGGCTGCCTGCACAGCCCCTGGCACAGAGCTGAAATGAATCCATTTCAGTGATAGCCCTCTCCTCTGCTGGAAGATGAAGAAGAGGGTTCAATTCCCAGCTTGTCAAGAGGTGGTTCTTCATCCAGTGATGCTGTACAGTCTGTAGGTGTGTGCCAGAGCAATATCAATTACCTGCTCTAACCCTCTTTCACATCAGTGGGTGACTCCCTTGTGGCAGTCTCAACTATCACACTTCTTTCCCCAAATATATAGAAACATTACATTAAATACTGTCTTGAAGTAGTTTTTTGTGTTTTTCAGAGCTGTTTATGAGCTGGTATATAAAAACTACTTTTTTTTTTTTTTAATAGCTCCAAAGTCTCCAGCAGTGTGTTCAGAATGAGAATTAATCAAGGGTCCTGTGGATAAAATATTGTGTGCTCATGTAATTAGAACCATTCATATATACAGTGGGGCCAAATTGAAGTTGCATGGGCAGTTCTAATTCTGGCAATTCTTAATTTTGGAGTGCTTGGCTTAGCAATAAAATGCTGTTTTATTGTAGTTCTTGGATGTAATTGAAAATATACTGGGAGATGAACAAGTGAAGTAGGAAACAACACTGAAGATAATTACAAGCAGATCTTCATTTCAAGCAGAGAAGTTAATCTTCCTTTGGACTCTTGGGTCTGTTTTAACAGGGTAATTAGCCATGGACCCTGTGGCTTTTGACTCCCAGTCCCAGCTCAAACCTCTGTGTCCTGATAAATGAGGACACGCAGTTCTGTGACTGGGAGAAGCTGTCAGAGGCACATGTATTATGCATGTCTGAACCACAGGGAGAGCAGTGGGGGTGAGCTGGACTCTGCTTGCTTCAGCAAGGACGTGTGTCCAGCTGGTTTCAGTGAAGAGAAGAACCACTGAAGCAATTTAATTCATGTGCATGGATGAATTATTTTAACCCTCGTTCTCATCCTTTACATTGTCTTTTATTTGCAAAAGTGTGCAGTTATGGCTGAATTCAGCCTGGCAGAGCTGTAAACCAAATTAATTTGGGTTTCTACTTTACCTTTTTCCACTTTGTTTTTGGGTCCTCGTATTCGGTTGTTTCCTTTACTCTGCCTGGATGGGCACTGCCAGAAGTGAGTCACACCTGAATGTCCTTTGGGGATGAATCTGGTGCAAAGGATTCTTTCTGTCTCCCTCTTGTTCAAAAGCAGCTCCTGTCTTCTAGATCAGGCCCTTGATGTTCTTTCATTTGTTCATTTGCTTTGCCTTTTCAGCCTCAAACACCCTTCCAGTGGAGTTTCCTTCAGGAGGTGTTTGGGAGGAGATGGGCTCTGAGCACCACTGCTGCTGCAGGAAGGGAGTCTGGGGATTTGCACCAGGAGGGGTTTGCACCTTGTCTCTGACTGTAGCTTTCTGACCCATTCCAGATCAAATCTGGTCCTTTTAAAAACCAAATGGGCCTAATATTTGGATGAGATTTGGGTGTAGTGCTCCTCAGCTGAATTGTTTGAATAATGGGCTGGATACTGCAGTCTGTGCTGACAAGCCTGGCAGGATCACTCTGCAAAATCCATCAACCTCAGAGTCCTGGCCTTTTTTTTTTCCTTTTTCTTTTCAATAATACTTACCATAAGAATGGGTAAAGATGGGAGGAAGAAAAGGTAAGGATAATTTGTGACATGTATTTCTCCCAGGGAACTTTTTGGCCGAGTCAGAAAGATAAACAGTGAATACAAATTCTGCAAGTTGAAAGGGCAACCTAATAGGGTAGAAAAAATAAACATTACTCTCGGCTTCCTATGAATGTTAACATTTTTCTCAGGTTTACACAGTGATCAGTATTTAACACTGGCTGATCCTTATTTTAAAACTGTTGACACGGGCAAGCAATGTGGGGCTTGCCATGAACGTCAGTGGGAACAGGCTCAAACAGCCCTCACTGCTCCAGCTTTGCACTTCTTCTTGGAGGGGGAAGAAGTCAATGTTAAAAGCCTCCCAATGGGGCTATTGAAGTGAAAACCAAAAGAGCTGCTAGTTCTACAGGAAGATTATTCCCTGTGGCAAAATGTGTGTGTTGAATAATCTACAATCCAGCCTTATTCTGCTTCCAGTTTTCCTAAAATTCTCACAGAGAACTCGCTGAGCTTTAGCACTTCCCCTTTTCTGTTCCATTTCGAGGGATGCTGCTCTCAGTCCTGCAGTCCTACAGCTAAACCAATGTGATGTCAAAAGGTGATCAGCAGAAACACAGAAGCCAGGGCATCATCCTTCCCCCTCCATCTCTGGGGAATTTCTTACTCTTCTGTTTCTTAGACATGTCAGATGTTCTGTTCTGAGGCAGCAAACTTCAGCACACCCTTTTCCTGAGGAAGCTGAGTTGCACAAGTCCGTGCTCACTCTTTAAGGCTGCAGCAATGCCAACTAATAGACACAGTTTGCAGCTAAAGAAATGTTAAACTGCTTGGTTTTTCTTGGGTGTGTTTGTCTGTGTGCTATAAATGGAGGGGGAAGGATTAAAACTTTACCCAGTCTGGAGGTAGCTAAATTACTTAATATTGTATGACTGTCTTTGCCATCAATAATTCAAAGAACTTGAGTCCAAAATGACAAAAATCTCCCTTGGACAGCTGTAGCTGCAGGCACAACAGAAAGGTTTTGAGCCAGTTGTGGGCTTGGTGCTTTGTTGGCTATAAGGGTTGAAGAACACCTGATGTCCCTGCAGTCATTAAAAGAAAAAAGAGAGAAGGGTAAGGCAGAATATTGCTGCAGAAAAGGCAAAATGCACTTTGGCATTTGCTACAATTGTACTGATAGATGTGAGGATGCTGAATATCTGCTGCAGCACGAGGAATGCTGCCCTGAAACACCAGATTAATTTAGGAATGTACTGAGCCCAATTATATCCTTTCCATGCAGTGAGATCACCCAGTCCCTGCTCTCCTTTAATCACTGGGCTGGGTGCAGAGACAGGAAGGCAGAGCATGGATTTGTGTCACCTGCAGGATGCAGGTATTGATCTGTGTGCACACAGTGCCAGCAGGAGGATGGCAGGGGAGAGAGCTGGGATGTTATTCCAGCACTGCAGGATGCTGGGCTGTGCTCTCCTCCCCAGCCTTTCCTGGGGGATGGAATCTCACAACAAAACTGTCCCAACCTGCAGATGTCAGCCGTGATGGCAAGGGTCTGTTGCATGTTTTATCAGAGATGCAGCACTTGTTTGTGTACTCCATCTTACTGAGTAAAACTGCTGCTGGGAGCTTGAGAAAACACATGGGGAAATGGAATGAATGCTTGGAAGAGGAAGAAATTGCTAACAGGGCGTTGTTAGCTAAGGAAACATGGTGTTTTTCTGTTAAGAGCCTGATCATGCTTCAGTCCTCCTTGGCTCAATGATTATTTAACTGAGAAAGCCAATTCCATGCTCTGAAACTTGGTTATTGACAGATGCAAATTTAACTTCCATCTGGAATGGGTTCATGAGTTGGTCCTAAAAAATCCTGAGGTGATAAATCCAAGAATATCTTCCTTCTAATTCCCTCTATTTCTAGAATTTCAAATGAAGCTTGTGCCCAAAAGAGCAGAATATTGAGTTTGCAGCTCTAGTCTTCATCACCAGAAATTGTTCTTGCAATATTTCTGCCTAAAGTGAGCAGACCATAAAAACCCCTTCTCATGAAATTTTCAGCCCAATTTTATGTTACTGCACAGCCTGGAGCAAAAATTTTTCTTTTCCAAAGTTCTTATCTGAACTTCATTGATAAAAGTTTGGATTTTTTTTTTTACTGAATACTAACTTGCAAACCTCCAATGTATATGGGAGCGATTCCATTAAATTTAAACATCAATGAAATTACTCAAGTGAATAACTTGAAAAGATCACTCCCTTTAAAGCATGCAGATAAAATTCTGATCGTTTCACAGAGTTCTGTTTGAACTCAATGACACTCCTGAGAGCAGAGAATGAAATCTTGGTTGAACATGATTGACATTTTGATGCCATATATTGTCTAACTTCCTCCAGCAGCTTCATAAAAAGCCCACAGAAATAATGGGATCAGCTCTTAAGTGAGTAGAGCAAGTTCTCTCTCTGCTTCAGGGTGAGAGTGGGTTCAAGTTCTCCTTCTTTGAGGTCCTGGCCCAAATGCTGTGAAGTCCCTTGGACTTCATGAAAGATGTGTTTGTGAAAATCAGAGAACATCTTGGGTTGGAAGGGACACACAAAGATCATGGAGTCCAACTCCAGGCCCTGCACAGGCACTCAGATTGTCAAAACTTCCTTTTTAATATGCTTTAGATGAAGGCCTTTACTACTGCTGACATATTGCTGGCTTTTAAGTAAATCTGATGCAAAGAGCTGGTTTAATATGAAGCATTTTCCTTTAAGCAACATAGCTGAGGATGTAAGCAGTATATTTCCTTTAATGTAGCTGCCTTATATATTTCACTTACATTTTAATATAATTATAGGGACAAATTGTTCACATTTGGTTTTATGAAGCCCTGAAAAGTTATGTCTTATGAGTCAACATGTAATTTCCTTCTGCACAAATTGCAGAATTATGCATTGAAGCTAAGTACATTGAATAATGGTAATTTACAATTGAATTCCTATGGTTTTACATATTACAATCCCATTAATGCTGAAGGAATCTGCAATATTGTCAAATAGGTTAATAATGGTTACTGTTAGCACTGAGAATACCAATGGAATTAATGATGATTAACCACTTGCCTTAAATGTATGCAAAATTATGCAGCTGCCTTGAAATTACAAAATGGCAAAAATGTCATGGAAGGTAAAGGAAAGTAAAGGAAGTGGATTAAATGTGTGTTATGTAGGGTTACCCAAACACAACTCTGAGCTTTCCTCGGGAGTTCTGTTCACATCTGAAAACTACCAAAAATGTGACTCTCTTCAAACTGCAGAATTTTTCCTTCTTTCCAATGTATTTCTTGTAATTTAGAGTTGCAGTTCTGCTGTCTGCTCCACTCATCTTTCTCATGGCTTTCTTGCAGTGCAAAATGCCAGACTGACAGAGTTATGCTGCTTATCCCTGTGCACCATCCCAAAAATCCCTTTCCACCATTTCTTCGCTGTTAAAACCACAAAGTCCAGTGAGAGACTCCCAGTGACTTTGAACTGGTTCATCAATAACCCATCTTGATTCTGATCTTTCCCAAAGCACTTTGTCCATGGGAAGCTTTGGAGATAAGCAACCAAAAATAGATGTTGAGAAATTTGTGCTGCTTGGAGACGACACCTTAAATCTGGAGACAATGTCCTTTGTGCCTTGTGGTGTCAGATGGGAACTCTGTGCTGGGGAACTCTCTGTGCCTTAGAACTCTCTCTGCAGGCTCCTTTCAGGCATTGATAAAATAGAATTTTCTCCTGTGGACTGGGCTGAGGCTACAAATGGCTTCAAGCAGAAGTGGTGGAGCCTCAGTTCCACAATTAAAGCTGTGAATCCAGCTGGGGCATGGATGTGTTCAGCCTTGTCTTGGAGGAAAATGAGGATCTCTCCTTTGGGAGCTGTGTCCAGACAGAGTCTGAGCAAGGAACAGGGGTTCCTACATCAGTGAAAATAACACTGATGTGCAAATCCGCAGGTGTGTGCAGGCTCCTTTGACATGCCCTGATGCAGGGCTGGCATTCAGCCCCTCGTGCCTGAGTGTTCAGGTGTATGTCAATGTAGAGATGTGAAAAACTGGGCTGTGCTGAGCTGTTTCATGAGCTGGAGTGGAAAGCCTTACTTGGGTCTTCTCTAAGAAAATGCAAATACATTCAGGAGAGCACGGAAGAGGGAAATAAATGGCCTTCCAAATGAATAAGGCCAGTTATTTGTACAGGCATTAATATTTAACTGTCCTTTTTCACAGGCTATTACTGCTCGAATTTGTCGGATGTCAAAGTTTTCCTGCTTTGGATGAAACATAGATTTGATCCTGGCAGACTTTGAAAGGTGCTCAGATTTTATTTTCTCAATCACAGCACATTCAGTGTATTTGAGACGTGTTTAAAGCTGCAAAGCATCCAGCCTTGGGCCCTGGCAGCCTGGGCTCTGCATTTCTGTTTGATTTGCTGGGGAAAACAGCCTGGTACGAAACACAGGAGGGGATTTTGGTGTGCTTTTGTTTTAACCTGCTCAGCATGAGTCAATGGTATGTGAGGAGTATCTATTAATTCTACAGTCAAAGCAGGAAGTGATTTTTGCTAATTGTTTCAGCTCTTTTGAAGAGGATGACCACATCCATGAAACAAGGAGGTTGAATAAAACATTGAGGCTTTGCCCCTGCTTTTAAAAAGAGATGGGGAAAAGATGAAATAAGAAATGTTTGTTTCTTCCTTCATTTGGAGTGAATGGTTGCTGTCAGTACAAAAAGAGAGGATATTGAGAATGCCTTACTGCCAAAGGTTGGTATTAAAAAAAAAAGTAAAATTGTGATTTTGTGTAAAAGAATTAATTCGTGACACCACCTGGTCTCTGTATAAGCAAATGGCTAATAAGCTACTTCCAGAAAGCAGTTGGTTTGCTTTCTTTAGCAGGAAAACAAAAGCATACTTAAGCTTTGATTTAGGACAACCTTTTGGTGAACAGGAACAGTATAAGGAAAAATATTCTTCTAGTCAATTTGCACATTTTATGTGGATCTGTCTAGAAGGTGGCTGTTACAGGAAGATAAGGATTCTAATTTTGTAATTGAGTGCACTCTGAAAAGACAATTAGGAGCTAACGTGATAAGTAATTGTAAATTATAACAGCAGAAGAAACCTGAATCACAGTTCTCTGTGGAAACTGTATTTGTGTATTCAAATGATGCATCTGTACTTTTATTTTCCCTGCATGTACATTTTATTTAATAAAGCTAGAAAAAGCTTTCTGTACAGTTTGGTTTTAAAAAACGGGAACTAAAAAAGTTGCAGGTGCATCTCAGCCTCACGCTAATCTCAGAGCAGTGCTGGCACTGTGCTTGGCAGGATTTGGCAGCTCTGGCACTTATGAAGAATGATATGGGTATGGTGCCTGCTGTCTGTAGTCTGATGGGTTTCACAGGATTTTGATCTATGTCTCTTTGTCTGGGAGAAACGCCCGAGCCAGTGGAGAGCAGGAGGAAGTTTTAGTGCCTCTGTTAAGGCAGGAGAACCACCCTGGGGTGTGTCTGTGTAAATCCTTCTGGTGCAGGTTCCAGGAGCAGCTCCAGCACCGTGGGGCTGAGGCTGAGGGCTGGGAGAAATGGTTTTGGGATTATGGTGCTGCCTCGTTGCCTGGCACAAAAGTGCACCAGGAGGAAGTTTTAGTGCCTCTGTTAAGGCAGGAGAACCACCCTGGGGTGTGTCTGTGTAAATCCTTCTGGTGCAGGTTCCAGGAGCAGCTCCAGCATCGTGGAGCTGAGGCTGAGGGCTGAGGGAAGATGATTTTGGGATTATGGGGCTGCCTCATTGCCTGGCACAAACACCCAGCTCTGGGCTCTGCTGCCTTGCAGAGACTTTCCACATGGCTGCTGCTATTTCTGATCATTAAAGTAGAGACAATAATTTTATGCCAGCAGGGAAACACTGAGGTGTTTAGGGAGATAAGTGCCCCGTGCCCATGGGCAAGGTGTCCCAGCTGCTCTGAAGCTGTTCTCCTCCAGCCGGGTCTGCACTGGCACCCCGCAGATGGTTCTGCTGTAAAAAGGAGCTGGTAACACCTACCTCATTACACTTTCTGCTCCAGCCAGACTCAAAAACTTCCAGGACCCTCTGTCAAACACAGGTAGAGCAGGCATTATTTGAGATAAATGTTTGTGAGATCTTTTCTGAGCTCTGGATATTCTTGTTGTGTATTTTTTTTTCTTAATTCTGCTTGATTCTATAAATGAACTACCTGAGCATCTCCTCCCAAGGGTTTTAGCATAAAGTAGTAAAATGGTTTCTAGGATCTGAAAGCTCTTTGTTAAAAAAAGAGAGGGTCCTGATTTCTTAGCCTCTTGAGCCTTCTCATGCCCCAAAGGTCCTGCACTCAATGGCTGTGTAAGGAATTATCTGGGAATGTTTGGGTGGGAGTGAGGAGCCAGTGCAATGCCCAGCTGAATGTGACTCCATTTTGAGATCATACCATTTTTCAGGACTTTATATTTTCTTGGAATTTATTCTAACTTAAGTGTTGATCTGGTCTTCATGAAGTAAAGCTGTTGGATTTTTTTTAAAGTTTAGAAATAACAAACATTTTGAATTCTTGGTCTATGAGGACATTTTTGAAAACTTATACCCTGTTTTCCCCATGTTGCTGTGACTGCAGTTGATGGAGTTTTTGTATGCAGTCACAAAATCTCTAAAAGTAGCTGGTTATATGTAGTTTGTTGAAATATCTTTTATTTTATCCTTATGATAAAAACAGTTCTCTAAGAATCTGGTGGCAGCAATAACTAATAGATTAATGAAAGTGTAACTTTTTCTCTTTGTAAATGTCATGGCCTTTTTCAGGGCATATTAATAAAAATACTTTTTGAAGTTTCTGATTTATGAAACTGCCACAACAATTAATAAATTTACTGTAAGGGAAAAAAACATGTAAACAAAATTAAATACTTGCATGAATGACCTGATGTTAGATTTAGGAAAAGGCCCACAAGAAATGATGCTTTACCATTGAAAAGAAACAAAGAGTAAAATTGCTCTGGAGTTCTCACATTTGCAGCCAAGTTATAGCCTGGAAGTCATTTTAGAAAACAAAACCATTCTTGGGTAGGGAAGAGGAGAACTATGATCAGTTTATCACTGCTGAAATCAGCCTGGTGCTTAAATCAATCAAACCTGTCATATTATACTCTCAATTTCCCAGCCTGTGGACTCAGATGTGCCTCAGATACAGCCCTGCCAATTTAGCAGGTGCTAAACCTACAGTAATTTTGTGTATCAGCATTTTTTTCACTTGGTAATAAAACTTCCACACCGGTGGAAGCTGCTGGTACACAGAGACTTTAGTGCCACCATAAAAACAGCATTGTAGGAAAAGTGCCTTAAGGTGAGAACGGATGAGTGGTTTCAAAGTTGTTATACAGCACCTCCAAAGAGAGCCAGGATGGGAGTTCTGAACAGAATCCCAAATGTTATCCTTCTCTGGAGTTCTGTTGATATAGTGTGAAGGACCACGGCGTGATTTAGTGGAGGATATGCTGCTGTGTTGCAATTTGTCACATAAAGCCAACTTCTTGTGTGTTGCATACAGTTCTCTGTTCAAAGCTCACTAAACTGGGATTTACTGGCAGGGACTGTCCCCACACCAGGCAGTGTTCTCTGAGCTTGTATGATTTGCCCTCGTGCCCGTGGGGTCTCTTCTGGTGAATATTCACTGCAAGGAAAATGAGGTGAAGCAAGACCAGGAGAGCTGCTTTTGCTAAAAGGAATTTAAAATTACAGGCAGACTTGGCTACAAGAAATTGATGCTTAGGAAGGCCTCTGAAATCCATAAGTGATTTACCAAGCTGGGGACTGTTAACCTTGATTTTGGTTATTTCTTGAGCTGACCTCAAAATATTTGAAAGGTGACTAGCTTATATCATTATGTAGTCTGGCAGTCTTGTTCCTGTAGTTATTGATGGTCTAAGAACTCAGTAGGAACACTTTTACAGGCTTTGCAGCCTGTCCTGTGTGTCTAGAAAGGAATAAATACAAATATTCCAAACGTGCAGTTAGCAGGATAGATACATGCAAAGCAGATAAAAAGGCATTGTCGTTTTTCAAAGAACAGTGATATTAAACAACATAAACGCTGTATTGCTCTGGAAATCAGATTTAAGTTTAGATTATTGAAATTGGAGTCTACTTTATTTCTGTACAAATGTTCAGATTTTTCTGTTGGATGTCACAGATTCCATCAAATATAAATCCTGACCTCAAACAACATCCAACCAAGCACTGAGTGGAGATGCGTTAACATACATGAATCCACAGCAGCATTGAGGTTTTGCATCTCTCCTTTAAAAACTGGGATCAGATTTGTGGCTGTTAAGTGATTCCTATCGAGTTAGTGTAATGAAAATTACATGAGTCTTTTGGTGACAATTACTGAGTATCAAAGTACAAGTCAGGAAGGCTCTTGTGTAGCTGAAGTCAGAATAAAAGAAGTTGCAAGGGTGCCGTTCATAAATACACACAGAAATGTTAATCAGAAGAATTTTTGATGTACATCAGTCTCATTTGAACTAGGCAGACAAAATAAATCCCAACAAAAACTGAATCTATCAAAACATTGTTCATGAATATTACCCAAATTCCTGCTGATGAGGAAATTGCCATGTGCACCTAAAAGCTGTGGCCACTGTTTTTCTCACGTGCTTTTCACTAACACTACTTTATGACACTCATCAAGGAGCACTTTGCTATTAAAACCTGTGTTGATTGTAGAGTGATTTAATTACATTCAATTAAATATCTCTTGCTTAAAAAAAAATAAAAATTCATTGATGGGAAAAATTGCAAATCTCGTCTAAAAATGATGCTGAATCAGATTCCTCTGGGACATTCATTCATTCAGAGGAGCTGTCTGGGGTACAGGCATATTGTTTATTAGACAATAATAGCTCTATTAGTTCTTTTTCAAGCAGGTAAAATCCTTTTGGCAGTTTTACGCTGCTGAAATTCCTGTCACGTTCAGAACCTCTCACAGGAAACTAAAATGTCAGTATGAAATTAAGCATTAAAATTTAAAAGGTTTGTCGAGATACTTCACCCTCAGATCCTTGTGAAAATATATGTATTATCACACTTGCACTCACATGTATATTCATTCAAAAGGAATGCCTAAATTCTTCTGTGAAGAGATATAAATATAAATGTATACCCAGATAATAAAATAATAATAACACGGAGTTCATTGATTCCCATACTTTTTTTGTACTCAAATTCCTCAACCTGGCTGCCTAATTACTATGAAACTTCTATTCTTTTCTACAAAAATATTTGCTGGGAACCTGCACTAAGGATATGAAGCAGCACAAATTACCTTCAGTCTTTGATGTAGTGTTTGTTTGGAGCTGGTGCTCACCGGAGGGATGAGATGCTGTGGGTAAGGCACAGATGAATTCCCCTCTGCAGAGCAGCTACCAGCTGCCTCTCTCACAACTTTAAAAAACAATCATTCACTGCCAAGCCAAGAAAACTCATTAATATGTTCATTACCCAAACCAGGAGCTAATAAAGAAGGGGGTTGACTTCTGGCTAGATAAAATTTCAACCCACTACCACTCTCCCCCTGGAAAAAAAACCCCAAACCCAAAACACCCAACACCATCCAAACAAAAACCAACAAACAACCCAGAACCCAGACAAGCTTTTTTCCCTTAGAATTCAAAGAAGGGGTTTATGTTTGTAATAGCTTTAATTAAAAAGTTTCTCTGTGTGTTTAACAGGTTCCATCAATCTCCCACACAATAATTAGCTGTCTGCTATGCCTCAGACAGGACACTTTTTCTCACTGTTCACCTGTTTTTAGTGTCACTGAAACCAAAAGCCCATTTCACCCAGGCAGGAGTCAGCTGTCCCCAGATAAAAGCTCCAGGCTGCTGCTGAGGAGGTGGCATTGGGACTGAGGAGTTGGGTGTGAGTGTGTGGTACTGTGTTCTGGCTAAAAATATTAATTTGTGTATCTCTCATGGTCCTGCTGTGAGAATAGAAAGTATATGTGTTAGATAATCCTGGCCAGTTTGATTATGGAAATCAATAATAGACATTTTGGATGGATCTTTGAAAATTAATCTCTTATGTCTGTCTTTTGTTTTATACTTTAAATTTCACTTAGAGAAAGCTTCTCTGGCTTTTAGTGGGTGTCCTTAAAGAGAAGTTTATTAAACTAGTTATATTTCCTTTCAAAAAACCTATTAATATTTTTTAAAAAAATCAACATTACGTGTTATGGCACTGTAGTTGCTCATTCTGTAGTTGAATATGCTTTTGCTTTGATACACATGTGAGCTCCTGATGCTGTAGGCCTCTATTTTATACCTGAAAACAAAGGAATCCCATGAATGGAACCCATCATCATAACTGTGATTCCCTTAAAGAGGGAATTATGGGCCCAGTCATTGCTGCCCTTGATTTATCTAAGCACAGTGCTTGTCCTGAGAGGTGTAATAGCTTTAAAGGAGTGCAAAAAATGTTTTCCCTAAACTATGAAAGACAAAGTGATAAGAATTTTTTTTTGTCTGTTTATTTCTCTTTAATAAAGCAAAACAAACTAAATTTCTCTAGAAACTATCATGAAAATACTCTATTGAGCGTGGTGAGTGATGCAGGTAAGAGTTAAATAATGAGATTAGGGCTGGTAGCACTTCATAGCCCATGTATGAGTTGGAAGCAGGGTATGACAGGAAAACTCTCCTACTTTTTAGGCCACACAGATAAAGTTTCATGGCAAAATATTTTCAATGCTGTGTGAATTTCAGTGTTGTGTGATTCCTGTGACCACTCTGAGGGTTTCTGTGTATCTTGGCTCGAGCTGTTGTTTGACATGTTTTTATACTCACACTGAGCAAGGAGCAGAGTCACCAAGGGTCAGAAGGAGATTGGGATGCAGGAGTCGTGTCCCAGCTCCACCTTGTCACTCATGAAATGGCCACATGGATGTTCTCAGGCAAAGGTTTTTTTCTGAGCCATCACTTGGGTGAGAAAGGTCAGACTGGGTCACTGAAAGTATGAAACTGATTGTGTTGGGAAAAAAAATTAAAAAAAAAAATCACTTCTAGAGGTGCCAACAATATGACAAGATTTTCCCAAACAGTGACTCTCTTTGGTGCCTCAATTCTCAGACCAGGGTAAAAAGGAAAGGGAAGTAGAAGAGGAACAGTGTTCTAGGTGACAACTGGTTATTCCCTGCTAACAACAGGTTTATGTTAACATATTTTAGTTTAATAGGGTTTATAAATGCCAGCCAATTACTCCTTGGTATTATTAGTGTTTTAGCACTCCAAACATAAATTAGGGTATATTAAAATCTGAAGCTCTTGTGTGGCTGTGCAGGTTATTTGTTCAGGGTTTCACGAGCATCAATTTGGTTCACACATCTAATTATAATCATCATATCAAGAGTGTGTGGAACGTTCCAGCGCATGAATCTCTAATATTGGGTGATTCCTTATAAAAATGAGGCAGCCCATATGGGTGAACAGATGAAATGCTGATAAACACTGTGAAATAGAGCAGATGCATGAGTTATACCAAAGGTTCCTCGCTCCTAATATTTACTGTCTGTGAGGAGAGAGGGTGAATTTATTGCACACATCTGAAATTCTTGGTGCTAAATACAGCAGTGGCATTACAAACCAGAGTCACCCAAGGTGCTGCTGTAGGTGGGGATGCTGTTTGAAGGTTGTGTTTGTGGGTGATGGTGTTAGAACAATCACAAAGGGAATGTTGGATTGCCATGCTGGTGAATGTCATCTGGATAATGGAGCAGAATGTTACTTGGACAGTGCTCTCTGTAATGACTTTGTTTCTATTGTTCAAAATAATTGATGTAAATGGAACAATTTTGTCTAATGCCTATTGCAGCTGGAGAAAGCCACTTGCTTATTCCAGCCTAAGCATATGCATTTTGGTGTTTATGAATGATTAGTCATTTGTAATGAGATGCTTAAGGCAAATATATTGGATGGGTGCAGAGATTCTCTTGGCTTCTATGTAAGGAATAAAAGGTTCGTGTGTTTGAAGTGTTTGTAAAACTTAGGTTTTGCATGATTGGGTTTTGTAATAAGGCCCAGTACCTTGCAGGAAGATACCTAATTTTAAGAGATTTTTGGTGGCAGCAGCACCGTGATGTAGGAGCAGCTGTTGCTCCCTCTTCCCTGGCCCCTGACTTTGCTGGGCTTTGGGCTCTGCCCTGCTCAGTGAATATTTCTGTTTACCTGCAGCTGCTGCCTGTGCAGCCAGGGATGCACTGAGATGCACTTCAGGGCAAAGCAGAGCTGCATCTTTCATTCTTTGCTACAGTGAGAAAAGAGTTATCTATCTAGTGAAGCCCAGTATCTTTGTTTGGATCTTAATTATCACAAACCTAAGTCCATAAATAGTTGCATGTTGTTTTAAGGCTAGATGAACCTTCCCTATATTTCCTTTTCACAACAAAACTGTAATGCCTTATGGTTTGACACACGTAAGTGTTAAGACCACAGGTAACAGAGATGGAATCTGTGGCTAATTCTGCTCTTTTAGAGTCAGAGGAAACTCAGGCTGCCTTCCAGCAGCCAGACACAGGCTTCTTAATGCAATAATCTGATTGACTGAATTCGATATTGTTCGTGAAGGCTTCTTTGCCACAAAATTGGAAAGGGTGTTTTGGGATGTAGATATTAGAAGTGTCTCACAGCACACCCAGATAGTGTTTCTATAAGCATTAGAGTCAGCAAGATTTATTTCAAAGATACAGCTTATTGGAGAAAGCCAGCCTATTAAATGTCTGTTACCAGTGATGGCATTCTGGAAATGGAATTGGTTTTGCTCAGCAAAGAAATGAAACCTAGATTGTTATATACAGGCTACGATAGGCACTGATTTCTGAGCATAAAGACTGCTTGGTTGCTCAGGATTTATTACTGTTTAGTTAAAATATGTTGAGTGAAAAGGTTGATCTGTCCAAATGATTTGCAAGGGAAAGAGATGAAAGTGTGTCTTATCAAAGTTAATGAAAAGCAGTGGGGAGATAACTTGTGAATAATTTATTCATGAAACTTCATTTTTGTTCATAAATTCCTTGCAAACAGGTGGCAATAGTCTCATGCATTTGAATTTCTTTTTATGACTTATTTGACTAATTCTTCATCAGGGGCTCGCTGCTAAGTTGGATGAATTTTGTATAATTTGAGCAATGTTGATTGGCTCACCTGAGTCACTGCAGCTCCTGCTCCCTGGCGAGAGACACGAAATTCTTGGTGCAGAGCTCTCCCCTCAAACCCCAGCTCGTTCCCTGTGGTATTTTCCCAACTTACTGTATGGAGATTATACCTTTATCTGAGGGCCAGGCAGGGATCAGCAGAGCAAAAGTAATTAAACTTGATGTGCAGAAGAGGGAACGACTTTATTTCCAGGCTGTACAGCTTTCCCTCCGGGTGAAAGCAGGTGAGTGACACCAGGGCTCGGGCTCGAAGCACCAAGGACCACATCCTCAGTGCATGAGAGATGGGGAGAGGGCCATGGAGAGGGTAGTGCCCTGTTAATTTGCCAAATTACAGGGTTTCAGTGCATTGCAAACCACAAGGATCTGCAAATGCTGCTCCTTGTACACGTCTCATGGTGTAAGTCGGGGAGGGGGTCAGAAAGCTGCAGGTTTTTCCTCACGCTCTGAATAGCAGCAGAGTGGCTCCCAGTGCTGGGCTGGGACAGGCAGCTCCCAGCACCTCTTTCCTACCCCATTCCAAAGGCAGTGGGAGCTGGAAAGTGCTGCCTCACACAGAGTGAAGGGCTGCAGGCAAATCCACTGGCAACACTTGGATTTATTTTTTTTAATAAGCATTTCCCAATGCGCGTTGGTTTTCTGCCTAATCTATACCCTGTAAATAAAAACAAAATCTGGCACATCTTGGAGCATCGCTGCTCCTTGTGCCAATCAGTGCAAGGGGCAAGGAGAGCAAAGTGCCTTTTCTAACCCTCTCAGGTGTGACAGCACCCTGCTCCATCACCGTGTGCCTGGCTGAGCCCTGGGACTGTGCTAACCATAAACTGGAACGTGGGCTTAAATCTTTGTAAGATCCATGAGGCCAATTGTTTCATTGAGGGAAAAAAAGAAAAGAGCAGATGATGTCAGAATAGTCCTTCAATCAGTTTGGGTTTGGTTTTTCCCCCCTCTAGTAATGTGTGTGCAGTCTTTTACACGGAGCACACTCTGTCATTCTGGGTTGTTTACAGCTACTCCCACGTAATATTTAATGATAACTCTGTCAATATTGCTGGGGAGATGTACGTTTTGTTTTCCTGGAGACATTTAGGAAGTGTTCAGGAGTAAGTAATATTTCCATAATCTGAATTCATGCTCTACCCAAGAGGACCGTGTCTCAGGTACACAGACTTATGTCTCACAAAATATGTTTATTGCCATAACTATCTTTTTTATAGTTCAGTTGTTAAGCTAAGTAATGATGTATAGCTGCTTACACCAACATAATAACAATTCTTTCACATTCTTCATTCTTAGAATCTCTTCTTCTCCCCCTTAAACATAGTCATTGAGGGTGTTGTTAAATGAATTCTCAGTGACATTGGTAACAGTTTCTCCTTTAAAACAAACAAAATCAAACCTAGGAAAAAACAGCTCTCTGGTTACTGTAACTATTGCCAAAAGAGATGAGACAGCAGAAAACAAAAGCCTCCCCTGAAAGGATTTTTCTTTTAAAATTCAAACCTTTAGAAAGCAATACTGACATAGAACAAATAGTTTGGACCCCAAAATAAAATGAGAATTAATTTCTACAAGAAACATCACCTTTGGAATGGGACTACAGTAGAAATTGCTCAGTAATATTTCACTTTTTATTTTAGTGACAAATGTAAAACCTTGAGACCAGGTCTTCAGCTATCATAAAAGGGAACAGCCAGTACTTGGCTAGTGCTTGTATAGCACTTCTGGATCATCCTGAGTGTAATAACTACTAAGTTTCAGAAGTCACATGGGGAAAATCTTTCCCTTTTAATCAAGGAAAGACAATTGAGTGGTAAAAAGAAAAGGAGTACTTTCTATATTTAAAAAAAGAGAGCCTTCCTTGTCTGACAGTCAGTATCTTTCTTACCAGTGGAGCTAAAGCAATTTTTAGATTATTTTTCCCCTTTGATGAAGTCAGTGACAATGGCACATATCAAGCAGCCTTGGTCATGATAGCCTGAGGAGTTGGTTACTTTTTGATGCAATTGGGACCTTTATGAGGTGTTTGTGTGAATTTCCCTGTGTGCCTCAGCAGGAGGGCATGGCTGGTTGGGGACAGCTGAATTTATACACATATCTCTACCTTTGGTACAATTTCCTACCGAAGATTTATTCGACATAAATATTATCTTAAGCTTTGCTACAGCTGTGTGCTGGGTGGTAAGGCAGAGTGGAGCTGTGGCACCCTGCCACAGGCATCCCAAGGCAGCAATTCACATTTTTGTGGCTTATTTTCACAGAAGGGCTGAATCTGTGTTTTGAAGCCCTCGTGCTGCAGTGTCTGCACTGGAGCTCGGGTGCCAAAGCCCAGACTGCAACCACAGCACCAGTGCAGCTGCTGGTGCCTTCTCACGCTGCTTCTCGTGAGGAAATAGCAGAGAACAGCTGTGATTTCCCCTTGTTTTAGTGCTGCTCTTGCTCCTTTGGCTGCTGTTGTGAGGGGTGACCTCGTGGTCCTTCAGGTGTCCCAAACTGAGTGGCACAGAGGAGAGGAGTTGTCAGCAGTGATGGTTTCAGAATAGGGCGTGTGACAACAGAGATAAATACAATCCCACTCCTGAGGCGGCTCATGGAAATGGAAGAGCTTTAACTGACAGTGTTTTCAGTAGCACAGGCCCCAGGGAGCCTCAGACAAAGGAAATATTCCATGAGACTTTAGGAAACAGAGTCCTATTCAATTATTCATATTTTCACTCCGTTTTCATTTCTTGAGAATTGCATAAATTGTTTGACACAGGCTTGGTTTAGTTTTGAGGGTTTTTTGTATGATTTCTTTTGTTTGAAGAGTGTTAGAAACACTGTTTGAAATGGGAACTCTGCTGCAGATTTCAAAGGGGTTGGGGACTGCCTGGAAGTCAGATGGAGTTGGGAACTCAAACCCTCAGGCAAACCCTTAGTTCTCATGTCCATCATTAAAATTGACCTGTAAATAGCTTGAGGGCAAACAGAAGGCAAATTTTTTCCCTTATTTGCTGGAATATACATATGTAATTCAGGAAAGTGATACATAGACTGAAAAGGAGAAGCCAGGTACAGGAGGATACTAAAATCTTTTAGGGAAAAAGAAGTGAGGGGGGATGATGCTGTTATCAAACCACAGTGCTCTGGTACAGTAGGTGCACAGCACCCAGAGTATTGCATCAGCAGCTATTTGTTTTGCAACTTCCTTGGTGGTTTTGACAAATCCACCATTTCATCCCGTTAAAATGACTTTTTCCTGGCTTTCTGGTGCTTGATGTCTGTATTTAAAAAGTGTCATCTGTAACACAGAGCCATCGTGCTTTTCTGTTTTGTGTTCTCGTTGGCAGAAGAGGGAGGTTTTGAGGTTGACACCTTCCAGCACGGGCATGAGGAACAGGAATGGTTCTGGGACAGCTGTGGTGATGGTTGGTCACAGCTGGGGAATCCCTTGTTGGCCAAGGTAATTCTCCTTTACTGTAGGAACATGTGAGTTTACTTAAAAGGGGTTTCTTGAGAGACAGACTGGGAAAAGAGAGCAATGTTTGAGATGGCAAGTGCTTGTTGTGGAACAAAGAGAGGCTTGAGTCTCCAGACCAACCTCCTGTTGAATTTATGCCACTTGTTTGGTTGAGGAGGAGGAAACCCTGAGCAGTCACAGCTGTGAAAGGAGTTAATCCCTCTCCTGTGGGAGATAGTTAAGAGGATTTTCTTACCCACCACAAGGGAGTCCTGGAAGGAGCTGTCCTAGATGGGCACACACTTCCTGGGGTTGCTTGGAAAATTAAGGCTGCCTTGGCTATCCCCAGAAGACAGCAATCTCCAAGTAAGAGACATATGTTAACACCATCTATTTTAATATTGTCTTTCTGTTATGCCTTGTTCCTACTGGGAGAATAAACTATTTTGAGCATGAGCAGATTCTTTGTTTATGGCACACAGCAGGAAGAGCAGCCCGTATCCAACAGACCTGGAATGCACAGGGAGCTTGTAGGGCTTGGTGTGGGGTGGTGGAAGGAGCAAATGTTGGCCCAGCAGAGTGGGAAGGGAGAGACGAGCACAGAGAAGAGCAAATAACTTTGAAAATAACAATTGCAACCCAAACTTGTTTGCATGTCCCAGTTCTGAGGCCTCACAGAGGACTCCCCAGGTGAGATGGATTTTTTAATCCATGGAGGCAGCATGGAAATATGGGTCCCCTCTGCTCCCAACAGTTATGTGATTTTTGACTTGTTGATTTTGAAACTGGGTTTCTCTATTTTACGAAGTGTTAGTTTTAAAATACGATGGGGCAAATGTGTTTATTACTATAGAACAAATGCAAATATCGTGCCTTAAAGTGCTGCTACTTGTGTTATGATCTAATTATTTAAGAAACTGCATCTAACTGTTATTGCAATGTGTTGAGGCTTCCTAGTGGAAGCCATAAACATTCTTATGATCCCCCCTACATTTTTTAAGACAGAAATGTCTATTCCTGAAGTAATTTGCAAGCTATTAGTTATTCCTGGAGTTTTTTGCTTTGCTTTCTGGTGGGTGGGAGAGCTGTGCAAGAATCATTAGAGCTTGCCTTGCCTTTTTTGTTCTGGTAGATCAGAATCCTGGTATTCCAGCCATGGCATGACTAAAGATTTGAGATGGCTTAAGAAGTATTTTCACAACAATATCTCTTAATGTGTGAACTGGTTCCCTTGCAAAAGCAGTCTTTCTTCCCATCCACTTTGGGCAAGAGCTGTTTAGGTTAGGATTGGTTTAGTTCCTGTGACCTGACATGAGGGCAGGATAATCCACAAGGCCCTTGGGTGTTGCAAACTGCACGTCAAGACTTGCACAATGTGAATTTTTCCTGGATGATTATGACATTTTTCATAGGCCAGCACAGGAGATATCTCCCACTAACCACGTTGTGAAAGAAGGGGAATGAATAGCAATGAAAGAGGAATTCCTATAATTTGTATAAAAACATTTGAGAAACAAATCATCTTGGGTTTTGGCCGAAATATTTGTGACCTGTCACAATTTAAACAGCATTCTTTCCTGGTATGAAACTCAGAATTTCCAGAAGAGAGAAGTATATGCCAGAAAAGGTGTGTTTGTATTCAAATAGGATTTGACTCCTGTGGAAATCATGCACACAGGATATACGTTTGCTCCTGTGTTATGGCACTTTAAATTGTGCTTCTTTGGGGTCTTAACACCGGAGAGAGATTAGTAAATTAAACGTGAAATTTCTGTGCAAAGCAATGTGTAGATTTGTTATATTTCCAAGTCAGGGTGGTCTAAGGAGTGAGAAATCAGCTTAGAGCAGCACAGAGTACCCTTAATGAAATTGCAAGGGTCAGCCTCAACACTCAGATTTCTAAAGTCTGAATTGTTGTCAAAAGATTAGAGCAGGAAAAGAGAGAGGGAAGCTAAAGGAGAGACAAAAAGGTAGCAGAAAATAGGGAAAAAGAGAAGGATGAGGCAAATAGAAAAGGTTTAATAGTGTAAAAATTTTCTAGGTGAACATCATAAGGTGTTGCTGAAAAAATAATGAATAATTTATTGTGAAGTGCCTTCCTGAGAAGAATGGAAGCTGAAGAGTGTATGGTGTCCTGAATGAACGCTTGAGCATAGAGGCCATAATTAAACACAGAATCTGGCCCTCATCCAGATGAGTTTGATACCTATGCCCCAAGCACCAACATCAATGGAGTGGATCAAATGCAATGCCATTGTCGTGCTTCAGGCAGTGATGAGGAATTATGCATTGTTTTTGCTTGAGGTATGAGGTACTTGTGTGACTGGTGCTTACTCTTTACATACAGGCAGCATCATAATCAACTTTCATTCAAACTAATGCTGACTGTTGATTTACTACAAAGAGTATTTCGATTAAGTTTAGCATTTTGGATAGGACATGATAATTATCTGGTGTTGACATTCAATTTTGTAGGCCTGAAGTTTACAAACAAATCCCACATCTTTGTTAGACATATTAGCAATTGAAATACCCTCCTAAATCACTGTCTGTATAAATGGTAAATCTCTGCAATCAATCCTTCTTTTCTTTGAAAATAATTTTTGGAGGAATTTGCATAATTGGCCGTGCTTGATAAAAGTCTGATGTATAATGTTGTCTTTTAAACGCACTGCTACCTGAAATCATGATGAAGTATCAACATGCAGGATGTAAATATAAAACAAGCATTTAGTAAAGGATGCAGCTGATCTCATGAGGTGAGAAATGGCATCTAGTGGTGTTATAATTTGAAGTGTCTTGATGTAGGCATTTTGCTGTGAAGGATGTGAGAGAAAAGGACAGAACTCAATCACATCAAGAAGCTTTGATTTGCACTGAACTTTGAAGTGAAATTTATGCTGAAAAGTGCTTTTAAAATACAGTGAGGGTGATGCAAATGGATGTCTTCACTTCTGATGCAAATGAAGAGCTCACTGCACAGAGGCTGGGCTGATGCCTGGGTAAAGGGCTGGGTTTCCCTGGAGCTTGGTGGTGTCCCAGCTGCTGCCCTGCAACCTGCCCCAGGTGAGGCAGGCAGCAGGGCTGTACCTGCATGTCTCTGCTGGCTTGTGCTGGGTCATGTCCTGTTGCTGTTTCCATTCTGTGTGCCATGGCCAGTGTGTCCCCTCTCCAGCCCGTACTCTGAAGCTGTCACTGGCAGCTCTGAGCTCAGCCACACCACCGTGGCCAGTCCCATGCTCCTCACCATGGCAGGCTTGAGACCAAAGCTTTTGTAAGGCACCAAGGGCTGAGAATCAAAGTGCTGCTTTTGCCATCTGATGTGTTCCACACCAGGCAAACACCCCCCGTGACCCCACCCTGTCAGTGGGGAGGGATATCCTGGGGATGTGCCAAGGAACCAACCCAGAACTGCAGCAGGAGAGGTGGATGTGCCTGGTGCTCACCTCTCCTTTCCCTGGGGGATTGGAAATAGGTGTAATGAGGGATATCTGCTTTCCAGGATGCTCTGTGTGATGGATGTCTCACAACCTCATCTCTGCAGGTGCTGTGGTGTGGTTACTGTAACATGCCTTGGGCTTTCACAGGAAAAAACCTGTTGGAATGTTTAGGAATATGTATTTACCCTCTCTAAATAGTGCCATCTGCTACTCTGAATGCTGCTGTTTATTCCACAGCTTCTTTTGAGAAGATAACTCAAGCATCTTCCTGCACCCTGGCTGTTTCCTAAGACATGGCTCCTGGGTCAGAGCTGGCTGATGGAGTGTGAGCATTTGTAATGTAATGCTTTCAGCTGGGAATTGTTAAGGAAAGAAGCTCAAATAACACTGCGAGTGTGATTAGAGGTTTGATAATGCTGACAGTGAATTGTGTGCTGCATGTGGTATCGGTGTGGGGATCTTAAATTACTGAAGTAGCATGAAGCACTTAATTTCCATTCTTCTGTGCTTGTCAGGGAATCTTTGACTTCTTGTGAATGGTGTTCACACTGTGGACAGGCACTTCTCTACTACGTAAAAAAAACCTTTAAATTGCCTACTGGAACCCAGGAACTATCATACAACACTATACACAGGCAGGGTTGGGATTTTTTTGTTGCTGTTTTATGTTTGAACCATGACTGTACCATTAAAGAGAAAATTCATCTTTTTGTATTTGAATGAATTAGCCATGCCTGTTTTATATTCCACTTCCAGTTCTTTCTTCGTTTTCAATATGCTGGGGTTTGGATGTGCACAGCACATCAAAGAATTGAGTTGCTGGGATTTCTGTCACTTTTCTAACATCATGCATTGCAAGACACAAACTGTTTCTGCATTGTTTACAATAATTTGTAAAACATCATTGTCACCCTGCCACAGTAAATGCTGACATATGGTTGTCACAGCATTGCACAGGAGTGCATAAATTCTGCAGGATGCTCTGGTGTGCTGGGGAGGAAGGACAGATGAGGTTGGGTGTGGGCAGATGGGGGACAAAGCCCTCCAGAGCAACAGCTGCTATTTTTGGGGTGGCTTTCCACAGCCCACTCATGTGTGTGCACTGATGAATCAGGCAGGCTTGTGAGGCTTTGGGGATTCTTTAGAGCCTTAGCTAAGGATTTCTTCAAGCCCTTTCATTCTGTCCCCACGAGAACAAGATGATCCCCAAGAAGCATACTGGTTTTTAAAATATAATAGGAGATTTTTTTTGTTTGTTTCTGTGGAGACCATAGGTAGAAGCTTCTTGACTTGAATGCAGCCAGCTTATTTTCCTTTTATTTTTCTCTTAAAAACAGCAGCTGAGTAGACTGGCAATGTCAACAGGCTTAGCTGTGAGAGGTGGAGGTCAGCAGCACTGCTCTGCACAGTCTGCAGTGCTCTCAGGTTCATTTTGCAGCTCTGTCACTGCTGCCTGGGTGAGCAGGACCAGCGTACAGAGAAGGGGTGGGAGTTGGGGGGCAGACATTGTACAGCCTTATTGATCAGTAATTTCATTAGTCCTACAGATAGGAGCACTGATGGCTTCTCTAAGATTCCATTTCACTTTCAGTGGCTGCTAACATAATGGATTTGGGGGAAAGACTTATGGAAATGAGAAGTAATTGGTAATATTGACAGAGATGCCAACTTTCACTATTTTTTAAACTCTCCTATTGACTCTGACTGGCTGTCCAGGCTAACCTCCCAATTATTGTTCTGCTTTTCCTGACCATTTCCCTATTTCTGTAGGCAGGCTGCAGGAATCTGCCTTCTCTTCTGGTGAAGGCAGGGTGTGTAAAGGAAGGCACATGAATATCTCTGAAGCACTAATTGTGCTCCTCATGTTTTAAATGTGTGGGTTGGGTTATGTGATTTCATGCCAGAAATATATTTTCTGTCACCCTGTGTGCAGTCAAAGCTGCAGAGGGAATCCATTATCTCCTCACGAGGAAAGTGGTGTTGAAAATTCCGTAGGCTCTTACCTGTCTGTGCTATCCCTTGTTTACTTGGAAGCTTGGAATTTGTACAAGCAGAGACATGTGCAAACAAAGAGGTGGTTTGTCCCTTTATATTTATTTATTTTGATAACACAGCTGTTTTATTATCTGGGTTGGGGATAAACTGGACCAATAGAGTCATGGAGTCCTTTAGGTTTGAAAAGACCTTTAAGACCATCAAGCCCAAGTTTTAACTCAGCACTGCCAAGTCAGTCACCAAACCATGTCCCCAAGTGCCACAAATACACATTTTTAAATACCTTCAGGGATGGTGACTCTGCTGCTGCCCTGGACAGGCTGTGCCCATGCTTGACAACCCTCTCAGTGAAGAAACATCTCCTGTTATCCAAGAATCCCTCTGGGATAAACTGGCATTTCCTTGGCTGCACTGAAACCGCTCTCATGCTTCTGAGCAGAAGCCCAAAAAGTTCCCTAAGTACTCTTGTGGATTTTGTGGAGTCTGAGCAGGGAAAGCAACTATTGGTGTGGTTAATCTGTTGTGCTAAGACATGCTTTGCAGGCAAATATTCTCTTGCAAGACTGGAATTCTATTTATTTTGTTTTTAAGATAATTAAAAGAAGGAAGTACGATTTGCGATGACCTGTGCCCCCAGGCAGAGCTGGGCCAGGTGATCCTTGTAGAGGTGATGATGACAACATTTTCTAAGGAGCAGCAATAACTGGGAACTTCAGAGTTTCCCCTGACTAATTCTAGGGTCTAAAGTGTGTAAGAAAGGAACATAATCTCCCCTGATGTGCTTTGATTGATGAACTTGAATAGATTAGTGTATAATATTCCTGCTTTCCTAAATATAGCCAAACTGAAATACTTCAACAGGCCTGTAAATGAGACACACAAGAGGCAAAGCACCTTCTTAATGACCTCTGTGCAGTGGTGAGTCCTGTAAAATCAATGTACAGCTGAGCTGAGTGTCAGAATGCCACTGCATTGATTCTGGATCACAGCTAAACCCCAAACAGTCTCATTTGGCTGCTCACTCTTTGGCATTGTGAGCAAACAGCTTTTTAAGGAGATGATTGCTGAACCTTTGAACTTTCCACACAACGTTTTTTATCTTCTTTACCCATCTATTTTTATGACTGTGTGTGTATGAAAGGTGGAAAGAGTTCCTCTCTAGTTGCAGTGTACATTCACTATGAACACATTTACTTTTCAGATAGTTTTGTTTAAGTTTTTCTGCTTCCTGATACCTCTGGGATTGAGTACTTTCTTGTTATTATTATGAATGTACCCACAAGTATGTGTGCTGACTCCCACTGACTTCAAAGGAATTTAACCAGAACGGAGGAAACTTTCTGGACCAATCTCTTCTTAAGCTCATTGATCTTGCAACAGGTCAAAACAAGACGAAATGAAGCACATACTTTTGGGTGAATGACTTTACATTTTCAGTCTCTTTAGAACCTGTAGTAAATTCTGAGTTTAAGTGGCTAAAACCAATGTTCAAACCATATTTTGTGCAGAAAAATGATAACCAATGTGTGCTGGGGTTTAAAAGTGGGAACTATGACTTAAATTACCATTAATTTTTAATATTCTTCATGAATCACAATATCCTTGACTCGATCTCCTGACAGATTGCTTATGCCTCAGACTGCTTGGGTCCTGCCAGGACTGATGACTTTTTTTTGTACACCACATTGTGTTCAAAGAATTTAATCCTCTGACTACGAAGCAAAAACTTTAAAATCATATTAAGCTTTTCACAGCCAGAGACAGGACACTTATTCTTTTAATAATTATAAAAATTGACTGAAGATGGATATTAATGTTTGGGTTTGTTTTTTTTTTCCCTCCTTGTGTTTGCATAGAAAAATCTTTCTGCTGTGCTTAACCTTCATCAACAGTGGATTGGTGGTGTGAAGGCCAATCTCTTTCCAGCATGGTCTGCCTGGGAATGAGCAGGGATGGGCAGCAGTTTTGGCCATGGAATTTTCTACTTAAGCTGCATAGATCTCTACATTACATGTTCTACCAAACTGCTCTTCAAAAATGCTCATCTCATGGGGTGTGGGAGGGATTTTTAAAATGAGGTCTGGGTACCAGATTGCTTCTTGCTCTCAGGACAGGTCCTAATGAGTGCAGTGTGGTGATGATCACCTTGCTCAAGCTGTTTTCCTGTATTATCCTATATATCATATATTATCATGTATTATCCTGTGCCTCCATACTGAGCACACCATTTCTGCTTAAACTCCTTGGGTTACTTTGAAATGATTTAAATTGAAAAGGCTGAATTCACCCTGAATGCACTCTGGCAGGTGGCATACTGGGAGGAGAGGTGGTTCTGGCTCTGTTAGTGTGGGGGTTGATTGTGGCTTGAGGTCTCAAAGTGGAATATCAGCATCACATGTGAAGGCTGAATTAGAGCAGTTACACAGCCCATCAGGCTCCTGTTTGCTCTGCCCTCTGCAGGACCCCTCCCTGCTCCTCCTGCCCATTTCCTGCAGTGAGAACTGGGGGAAATCAGAGCTGGGGCTCAGTCACGTGGTGACTCCCCAAAACCATCTGTGAAAAGCAGTGCAGAGACCTGACTGGGCTTACAGGGGATGTTTCATCTTAATGATGAATCTTACTGAATTCCAGCAGATGCTGTGATGCTCGGGTTCAACCTTTTGTGTGGCAGCTGTGGGCAGAAGAAACAACCTTGTTTTGTCACCTACAGCTGGGTCAGTGTCCTGTGGTGTGGCTGTTGAAGGGCTCTCGTACTCAGGGCTGGGAAGCAGAGAGGAGTTCAGGGTGTGCTGTGCCAGGCTGTGTGGGTATTGCACTGGAGGGTCACTGATGTGCTGCCCCAGTGCAGGAGCTGGTGCCACAGCGAGCTCTGGGGGGTCCTGAAGGGAATTTGGATGCTTTGGGGTCCCGTGGGATGCTCAGCAGTGATGCCCAGCTTCACCAGCACCAGAGATAGAAGTAGTAAACTGTTCATTAAATTGGTACTGCTGAGTGTGTGACAGAGCTGTAAAAGGGTAATAATTCACCTGGGTGTAGTTTGGGGGAAATAAGGGGGTCCTCCAAGACTGGGGCGCTGCCTCAAATGGAGTAATGAGTTCTGTTGTAGTTGAAATGATCTTAATTGCAAGCAGTGACATTTAATGCCAAGCAGCTGATCCTTCTTCAAGGGGATTCAGAAGCAGGGAAGAAAATGTCACCAAGTGTTTTTCTAGGAACAAAGGGCACACTTCCAGCTCTGCTCTCAGTGGCCACACCTAATGATTACCCCGAGGAGCCTTGTCTGTCAAAAACATGCCACTCATCACTGATCTCATTTAGGCTTTAATAAAGCATATGACCCAAAGTCTTTCAATCCAGTTATGCAGATATGATGCCCTATGCATTTAATTAGGGAGCTTAAAGCCACTGGTGTTTAATTCTCTAACCTAGTGCTTAATTCTCTAACCCAGCTTGTCCCCTCTCCCATCTCCCATCCTTCCTTTTAAAGATGGAGCTGTAGTTGCACTGTGGGGAAAGCAGGTGGGCGAGATAATTGAAGGGCTGAGATGGCTGGTCCAGTGAATATGTCTTTTAAAATTTTTTTATATATATATATATACATATAAAATGCAGCAGAGGAGGTTGAGATAATAAGGTTCAGCCTAATCTGTAAGTGAGACATGGAAGGTGTCTAGAAGTGGCACAGAAGAGTTGTGGAGTACTCGAAGACAAAAATCACTGAGAGGAGTTTTAGTGGAAGATTCTGTGAGTCCATGATCCCACCTTTTTCATTGTCTAAGAAAAGATTATTTTAAATTAAAGTAAAAAGTATAATTTGTTGAAACTGGAAAGCATCAGTCTTGGAGAGAATCAGTAACCAACAATTAGTTGAAGTGATTGAGGTTAGAAACAGCAATCTCTTCACAAGAAATGAAAAATATGTGATTCTTTTTCAGAAAATTATGGGTAGTAAAAATTTCAGGAGCCTTGGGTTTACCAGGCAGGTAGAGTTTTAAACTGTATATTCTCCATATGTCTCAGGAAGATAAAATTACATGCATTAAAAGTGCTATAATAATCCTTTTCTTTTTTCTCTTTTTGACCATTGGAAAATTGTCCCCTGCAGTTTTTCTCTAATGCTTTTCTTCCAGTCCACTTTTAAATGATGCAATTGATAAGCTTCCAAGACTGATCCAATGCCTGAACTGTAGGTACTAAATCTCCTTGAACTTCTGGCTGAGCAGCAGAATTGAGTCATGATTCTCATACATTAAAAATTAAAGGCCAGATTTCCTTTGCAATTTGCACCTCCAGAATTCCTATTGAATTTATGCCTTCTTTTTTTCTTTTTTTATTTCTTTCGGTATGAGACTGAGATTATTAATGGGTTTTGTATCAAGTTAATCATATTTTTATCAAAAACTTTGCCTAAATCTTAAAGTCCAACATCCTCACTCTGGCAGGATCTGTAGTGGGCAAGAGGAAGGTGAAGCAGCTGCTGGTAGCAGCAACACCAGCAATTTGGCAAACACGAAGCACCTCAGTTACTGCTTGTCAGACCTCATCTAATGAACTGCTCACGGAGGTTTTGTCTTGAATAAAAATGCTGCTTTGCTGGTTTTTGGTTTTCGGGTTGTTTTTGGTTTGGATTTTTATCGCTTATTTGTTTGTTTTTCTACAGAACTTCTTTTAGTGGAGTTGGAGATTTCTGAGTGAGCTGCATGCAAGTGCAGCTTCAGAATCAGTCTTTTGGCTTTTGCTGAGGTGCTGGGAAAAACTTTTCTGTTTAGCTTTGGTTCTTCCTGTAAAGCAGATTATGAAGCTGTGCTACATGAGAGGGGAAATGTCTGTATGATTCAGGGAATGTTGAAAAGGGCAAACGCTCTCAAGATAAGCAAATAAGTTGGTTCCAGCCATGTCAAATATAAAATATATTCTGTTTTCCTTTTTAAAAACGAGAGGCTACATTCCACAGGAAAATATTAGTGCTGTCTCCCAGGAGATAGAGTTGCCACAGCTGAAAGGAGAACAATTTCCTTCCCATGATGTGACTGGCACTTCTGAGGTACAGTTCCTCTGACACTGGATGATCAAAATATGATAAAGTACGTGGTCAAAGTCAGTAAATCTCACTGCCTTTTATCCATATGATGATCCTTGCTGGTGGAAATGAAAAAGGGATAAGGCAGGAGATGTTCCACGCTCTGCCTGAAGTGCTCAAAGACTTTTTGCCTCCTGAGAGAGTCTCACGTCCTGCAGCTGCCGTGTTATTGTGCTGACTTTCACAGTGGGGTTTGGAACTGATCCAAAATTTATTCCCATTATGGGAGGCTTTCTGTCAACTCAAGATCGCTGCTCGTTGCCAGCCACTGCAACAAAATGAGTGATAGTTCACAGGTGTGGAAAACCCACTATATTCTTGGGTTTTTCATTTGATTACCTAATTGTATGGTTTTAATTTCACACACCAGAACTATCACTCGCAACCTTGAATTTTAGAAAATAACACAGGAGCTGAACATTAGGAACTTTGATATTTAATATTTTTCATGATGAGATCTTTTTCCTGCAGTTAAAATGTGTTTTTGATTTGGCATCCTATGCATATGTAATGTAGGGATTGCTATTTCCTCAAGTATTATATGGGGGGGAGGGGTCCATTTTATTATACAATAGAAACTCAAAGGGATGAAATTTTTATTTTAAAAGTTTGCATTATTTATTTAAAGCAATGTAGTTATCAGAAGTGTTATTTTCACTTTCAGTAATAAGATGGCATTTTGGACCATAAAGATACGAGAATTAAGTTGCTTGTGTTGGAGACAGCTACAGAGCCCAGTGTGGTCATGAAATAGAATAGAATATGTGCAAAATTACCTTCAGAGCCATTCCCAGCACGGAGAGAACAGAGAACTGGCACAAATCCAGCTCTTGTGAAGAGCAGTGCATCTTGAGAGTTGGTTGTTGGGAATCCCTTTGAGATTCTCTGTTCACAAAGCAAAAGACCACATTAAGTCTTTGTTTAGGGAAGAGAAGAGAACCTTGCCTGTGATTAAATAGATATGAACTTCAGGGAACTGCAAAGGCAGTCATTTAGTAACCAGGGGGTGGGGGAGGAAAAATAGCATGAATATTTTAGTCAAAGAAATGTTCTTCATCCGGGAGGGTCAAAGGGACTTGCAAAATTCAGGGCACGTGAAGATGAGAGCTCTGGCCTGGAGGTCACTGTGTGTGCCAGGACAAAGGATGGACAGAGGCCACAGGAATGCTTAATTAGTCTGAAGATGCCAAGGAACACACAGAAAAGACAAGGGAATACCAAGGGTATAATCACAACTTTCCAGGTAGTATTAGAAATTTAATAAGGAGTTAGGTAGCAGGATGAAATTTCACCCCAGGTATCAATCCTTACTTTTAAACAATCAATTTCTGGGCCTCCCAGTATTTCTGGGGAGGGTGCAGACCAAAGTTAAACTGAGTGGAGAACTGCTTTTGTTAATTATCTGTTCTGGAGCACTTAAGAATTAATTTGCAGACCCCAGTGACCTGCAGTCTGACAGACCCACCAGCTCCCAAATCTGGGTCCTGCTGTGATCTCTGGGGCAGATGAGCTATCAGAACTGCAGAGAAAGTTGACTGAAGTGCAAGAAGCTGGAGGTACTCGACCTCTTCAAAGTACAGCAGAACTGTGAAGTTCTCCTTTCCCCTCAAGGACAGAAAATATGATCCTTTGGAAAATGGATGCTCTTTTACAGCTGCTGCACCTGGTTAGTCTCTGCTGTGCAAAGGCCAGAGCAATAACAGTGAGAGAAAGGCCAGGGATCAAATAGCTTGTTATATTTTTCTCCTCCATCTCTCATCAATCAACGTACCAGGGGTGCAGATTTATGACTTTGCTCTTCCCAAAGTTCAGGGTTGGTTGGATGGAGCAGAGAGGACAAGGTACTGATCTCTGGCACTTGTGAAGGAATTCTGTCGAGGGAATTTATCTGCCTGCAGGAGCAGACTGCTGCTGCATCAGGTGCTCTGGAAATAACCACCCTGAGCTGGCCAGTTGCTGGTGAGCAGGGTCAGTGTATCCAAAATCAGCCTCTGGTAGAGACAAGTTCATAAAGGAGATCAGAACTGGGGCCGTGTGTTTGGAAATGCACTGGTATTTTATGTTTTATGGATAATCTGTACCCATTAGCCTATCAAAGTAAATAAGATGTGTGCTGCATTTTTGCTTTGAAAACAGTCTAAATAGAAGGAAATATTCCAGGAGCAAACAGAAAAAGCTCATTCTGCGTTATGCTGAGTTTCCCCCTGACTTTATTGCCTTTATTCTGCTGCAGCTACAGAAAACTCATTTAAACTATGAAACTTCTTTGGCATGGATTCTTTATATTGATGAAACAGAGCTGACTTTCTCTGGAGAGCCAGAATGTTATTAAAGCACTTAACCTAGCACTGCTGTGGCTATCAATTATGCCCTTCATTTACACTATACAAGGCTGACGGCTTATTTGAAGTTCAAGAGGTTTTTTTAATGAGATGTTAATTGAGTACACCTGCAGTTGGCTAAAATTTTCATGGACCATTAAGTGTGATCTTTTGCCTTCCTAAATTCTTTGTTTTTCCTAGGTTTCAATACTGTGTTTCATCAAGTGTGTTCGGTGTAGAAGCATGGACTTTTAATATACAGCAGCAACAACAATGATCAATGTTTGTGATTTATGATTAACCCTTTAAGATAATTGTCTAAGTCACAGTGTGTAGTGGGTTGACCCTGGCTGGACACCAGGTGCCCACCAAAGCTCTCATTCCCCTCCTCAGCTGGACAGGGAGAGAAAATATAACTCCAGAATTGTGGGTCAGGATAAGGACAGGGACAGATCCTTCACCCTTTGTCATCACAGGCAGAACAGACTCATCTTGAGAGAAATTAACTAAATTTATTACCAAACAAATCAGAGTAGGATAATGGGAAGTAAACCCAAATCTTTCAACATCTTCCCTCTAACCTTCTCTTCAATCCGTGAGAAATTTTTGCTTCTGGACTTCCTCTGCAATTCTGCAGTTCAGCATATCTGACCTAGTTTGTGCTAAATTAAAGGGTAAATTTAGGACAGATTGTCTGCGGATAGGAGGAATTTTGGAGACAAGAAAATTGATTCATCAGATCAAAACAAAATCCAAAGCACCACTTTTTAAAATACCAGCTTCAAACAGATGCTTTCACACTAAACAGCAACAAAATAAAAATTTGTATGTATTTTAGTGTTGCATGAAGGAAATTTTAAGAATCCTTAAGCCTGCAAGGTTATAACCTACAAACTCTTCATGTCTGCTTTCATTACCAACTCAGATGGGAAAAGTTTAGCAATATTACTGGATTTACCATTATTGCCTCACAGATCCAGGTTCCTAGGTGTGCAAAGTAACCATGTGCAGTGCAGAGGATTATTAGCAATGTACCCATTAGCTTCATACTCAGAACATGCAAATAATGAACTACACAATGATGGAGGGTGGGAGACAGAGGGCATTTGGTGCAGCTCTGGTTCCAGCAGCTCCATATGAAACAGCAGCTGACCACAGAGATATTGTAGATTTGGAGGCTGAGCACTGAATTGCTTTCATGATTCTGTTACGGGGATAACTGCATGGTTATGATAATTACAACAGTCTGAGAGCCTGTGGGACCAGGGGATAAAACATTTGTTGGTTTGGCTGATGGGTTCTGGGTGCCTCTGCAGTGTCTGACTGCTCATCGAGGCCATGGGTGTTGTTTTTACATTAAGATTTTTCATTTGAGTGAAAAAATTTATTTGAGCCATACAAACCTGAAAATTTTTTTTAATCTTTGGTCTGGATGCCAGCTGAAATTTGAGTAATTTGTGGAGTCCTGTTTCCTGTATCATTAACTCTGGTGAGTGAGTGTGAACACTTGAGTGCAGTAAAAGGGAGAAGAAGTCTTGGTGTCAGTCACTGTTGAGCTTCAGACCAGACTCTCCCTGTTCTTCTCTCAAAAGTTATCAATTTCTGCATTTGGATATCATGTTTCAGAAAGGTATATGCTCATTATTAGAGAGTAACACAAAATAGCATGTAATTTAGAAAGGCCAAGAACAGGTCAAAATATGGGGAGGACCTGACAGGACCTCAAAATGATAAAGACTGAGTGAAATGAAAGACATTCAAATAAGGAAGAAGATGCAGAAAGGGTGTATTAAGCACTAGATCATAAAGCCATGGTGAATAATTTTTAATCCCTAAAAATCTTTAAATAGAGACTAGATTTTTTTTTTGGCCAGGTGGTGAGCGAGGAGAAATGCAATTTAGTCAGTGCTTTTTTACCCTGGAAAGTATTCAGTGGATATCCCAGTTAAAAAAAAACCCAAAAAAAAACCCAAAAAAAAAAAAAAAAAAAAAAAAAAAAAAAAAAAAAAAAAAAAAAAAAAAAAAAAAAAAAAAAAAAAAACCAAAAAAAACCACCATATGCATTAAGTATGTTCTTAATTACTTCTGCTTTTGGCTTCAAAGCACTGTCATGATCAGCATTATTTCTCTGAATTATGTTTGTAGGTCAAACAGGTTGTCCCTGCAGTATTCCTGCATGGGATTTTAGTAGTTGTCATAAAAAGGTCAGGCAGGGTTGTTGGTCATAGCAATTCCTGCTAAGCTCAAATTATAGTAATTGACACAGAGAATTTCTGGCACTTTGTAGTGATTAATCTGCAGCAGGGGAATAGCATTTGTTAAAGCAAAAGTCAAGTGATCTAGAAAGGGAAAAGGAGGCTTTTCAATTATTTTTATGAATACTATGGTTTTGCATAACAAATGAAGTTGTTTCACATTCATTTACCACTTTATACTGAGGAGTCTGAGACCACTTTGGTAAATGTGCTACTTAAAACACAACTGTACTGGGGAATAAGAAGTTGGTAATGGCATTGAGTGAGCTGCCTGAGAGAGAACTGGAAATAAAGCTGAACGCTCATTTTTGGCCAACATTGTTGGACTTTCTGACTTGAAGTTGCAAACATTAAGAGGAGAAAAATGGGAAAACAAGGAACATTTTAGACATGAAACATGGTAGTCTGATAAGCAGATTTCCTCAGCTCAGAGAAGGCCAAACCTGTGTAATTTCCCTCTGGAGAACTCAGCCATCCCCCAGAGCCGTGGGTAAAGTGAGGGGAACGGATGGACACGGACACAGATCTTTATGCAAGTGATAATAGTCTATTTTATATGAAGAAATTGAGTATTGACTGGCCAAAAAGCAGAGGGCAGTGAGCTTCTAATGAGGCATTTAGGCTGCTTGGCTGGGCTGCAGTTGTGATGAATCCTCACCTCTCTGGTGGCAGGGCCAGGTGTCTTGGCAAAATATGGATATCAGTTCCTGGGTTAATGTTTTGGCTCCTGAGAACTGGGTGATGCAGGAGGGGCACTGCTGGTTGTGCTTTGCCAGACCTTTTTTTACATTAAGATTTTTCATTTGAGTGAAAAAATTTATTTGAGCCATACAAACCTGAAAATTTTTTTTAATCTTTGGTCTGGATGCCAGCTGAAATTTGAGTAATTTATGGAGTCCTGTATCATTAACTCTAGTTGAATGAGTGTGAACACTTGAGTGTAGTAAAAGGGAGAAAAAAGTAGTAAATTATCTGGGATGAGATTTTTTTTATCTTTTGCTTTATGTGAGTAATTTTTGATCTGTGATCTATGGACCACCTGATGTTTCTGTGTTGCTTTGAGGGGGTTCAGGAAAAGCAAGTTTTCCCATTCTACAGAATATGAACTTCTTATGCTTTCATTGGAACATTTTTTAGGGTCCATAACTCAAAAAATTGAAAACCCTTTCTCAAAACACACTAAGTACACAGCAATTTTCCACAAGAGAAGACCAAATTTCTTTGACACAATGCAAACTAATTTTAGCACCAAACTCTCTGGAGCATTTCCTGCAGGCTCCCCGTGCCTCTGGAGCCGCAGGAGCAGAAACGTGCCCAGGGCTCCAGAGCAGAGGCTGCTCATTTATATTCACCAAAAAAGCTCTAAAACCACAGTGCAGAACTGGGTTGGGCTCCAGTCAGCTCTGCACCTCGGAGCTGTGAGGGCCAGCGAGCCCAGAGCCTGCCAGGAGGGAGCATTTCAAGCTCTGGCAGGAATTATCCACTAATAAATTGAAGGGAGGCTTTGAAAAGCCTCCAAAGAGGCAGGTGTTCTAACTAAAAACATTTGCAGTGTTTTCACCCGAATGAGTGCTCGCCCTGGAATCTTCTCTGCAGAGGAACACGGGGCTGGGTTCTGTGCTGGTACAAAAATGTGCCTCCAGTATGGTGATCCTTGTGTCTGAGTAGACACCAAGATCAAAAAGAGACAGTAACTTTATCTATTTTTTTTTTTTTTTGCCTCTAGAAGAGAACAAGTTGATAAGTGCATTCAAAATTAATTAACGAATATTAAACTAATTCCACGAAGTTGCACAAAAATGCAAAATTCCACAATCTACTGAATGTATAAAACAGCATTTTTTCTGAGAAGGGGGACATAAATGAAAAAAACCACCCAAACCAAAAAATCTCACATGCAAAAAAACACCCCTAAAAACCAAACCAACTGAACAAAAACCACATCAAACCAGAACACCGTGTATGTGTAAAACATATTTATTTTGTGGTTTTTGAAGGCACACTGCTGCAGCCACCATGATCGAGCGTAAGGGAAATGATCTTTTTGGATCCTTTTCAGCTGTCTTTGAGGAACAGGAGAGGGTAAATGCAAGCTCCCTCTGAGCTGAAGTCTGCAGAAGTAAATGGGAAGATTTCCCTAAGCCCAGTGGCCTTTAGATTGTGATTTTTAAGGTTCTGTGATTTGGGTTGTACTCTCAGTGCTCATGTGGCTGAAACCATGGGTAGTGTCTTCTGCCTCTGTTTTTTGCCAATAGCAGGATTTTATGGATTTTAGCTAAGCTATTATTATATTCTTTGTGCCTAGTGAATTGCTTATTAATATTTATAGCAATCTCTGACAATTAGAAGGTGGTATTTTTGTTGTCTATTAGCTTTAAACAATTTTCAGGTTTTTTTTTCTCTAGAGTACATTGGGTGTTGCCTAGATCCTACTGCTTATACTCTATTTTTGCTGCTCTGTTGAGGGTCAATATTGTGCTCTACCCTGCAGTCAGTGAACCCTGTCACATCAAAAGGAAGCTAACTACTGGAACCAGTAAAAATTATTGTTGATCCACATTTTATGTGGAAGAATGACTCTCCTGACAAAGCCTGCTTTTTTTCCTGGGCTTATAACCACCTTCAGGATATTCAGATTGTTACATTTCCTTTTTTTCACTTCATTTCTAGCCATGAATGTGACAGAACAAGTCATCACAAGGATGCTTCACTCTCGTCCCTGCCATTCTTGTAGTTTTACTAAATTCAGTCATTTGCAGAGTGAAGAGAAAAAAAATTTGAAATCAGAGCTCTGCAAAAAATTTCACCAAGGAGAACAACTTAATAACTCAGCGTGGGTTCAGTGGAGAATGTTTGTGCCCTTTAATTGGAGAAACATAGTTATCTTAATGTAGCTATTCTTCTAAATTAACTTTAAATTGCATTTGTATTAATGATGATCATTATGTATTAATGAGAAATCATTTGTTCCTTCAATATTTCCTAATTGTATCGTGACTTCCATAGCTGCCAAAATGTTCTCAGTGGTGGTGGTGATTACCAATGTGAAAAAATAAATAATCCTTTTTATAAGAACAGATAATTTATTTAGTATGACAGAAAGGATAAAAGAAGAAATAGATCTCACTCCATTTGCTTGGTTGCAATCAGAATGGTTGCACATTGAGATCTAAATGTTTTGTGCCATGTCAGTCTTTATTCCACATGAGGGAATCTATTTCGTGTTGTCTTGATCCATCTCCCTCACTCTGAGGGGCAGAGAAGGGAAACAGCAGCAGAGACACGAGCCCCCGTTGTTGTGCTGTTAACTGCTCCTAAACAAAACTTTTATGGCACCAAAGACAAAAACATGCCAAGATGACTTAGCCTCGAAGCTATCTGGCTTCAGCTCCAGACGAGCATTTGCTGGTGTCATAAAACACCAAGAGGAGGATTTGCAATGTGTCCAGGCTTTTCCTAAGTGATGCCACCTGAGCTGGGTGTCTGGAGAATGGATGTTCAAAGCCAGCCAGTGTGGGTTTGGTCCAAAGGAAGCTAAACCTTAAAACAAAGCTCCTGCTAGCTCCTTTCAGCTTTGACTGAGACCCAGGAGGAGATTATGGAAGCTTCATTTTCAATTTCTTCTGAATGCAAAACCAGATCTGCTGGTCAAAAGTTGGATTTGTTGTGGAGAGCAGAGGTGTTCCTCACTTGCTGGTTAATTCTGTGACCTTGTACCCTGCTAACGTTGAAACTGTCATCTAAAATTATTTATTACGTGGTAGAAATACACCTGTGAAATTCTCGAAGGTAGTTGCTGTCAGAAGTGAGAAGGGTGATGAAATTTTCTTTTTCCTTGCTGGAAAGGGCCCTTAGAGGGCTTAAGTATATACGGGATAAGAACATTGTGTGGGGTGGGATCAGATCTTTGTCACTGGCCACAGCCTTGGGTGGGACAGCAATTTAGCTCTTAGAGATAACACATAGCAGCAGAATATCAGTAGGGGGTCTTGAGCTTTTCTAAACAACTTAATTTTCCAGACACTTCAAATCTCTGCTGAAATCTTCTGGAGGCTAATTTTTGCAGGCAGGGCTTCAGCTCTTCTTTACTCCTGGGAACGTTCATCTTGTAAAAATGGGTTGCTTCAAGGTTTTTTTCTGGTTTTCCAGATAGGTTAATATTAAAAAAAATAATATTTTTCTTGTATCATTATTGAGGTGCTGAGACAGTTACCTGTGGCTGAGACTTTAAACATGTTAACTTTATATATTTCTATTATCTGTGCCTTGTGGTCTTGCAAATCTCATCCATTTGCTGTGCTAAATAATATTGCCTGTATCCAAACCACCCAAATTCCTGTGCTCTGGATGGGCACTGCTTGCAGGCATCAGGAAAACTCCACAATTCCTGCACTGTGTCTTGTCTAAAACTGCTCCTTTAGGAGTTTTCTGGACACTGTGCCCAAGCTCCACAATCAGATTGAGGCATGAAAAGGAAAAAAAGTGACTCCACTGATCCTCCAGACCTTTTCCTGATTTTCCCAGTCTTACCCGGGTCAGTCTGAGTGCTCTGGCCCACATGGAAATAAATAAATCCATGGAAATAAATGCAGAGCCCCAGGTGTGGGCATCAGGAGCTGGCCTGGGCTGTCCCAGGTGTGCTTTGGCTTCCATCCCACAGGGTGAAAGTCAGGTGTTTTGGTGATATGAAAGAAATGGAGCAAACAAACTCAGCAAAAGGAAAATCTGATGTATTTGTGGAAGAACAACAATTCTTGTGCCTACTGGGAGAATTTGCTGAAAGCAGTCCTCTTGCCAGCCATACCGAGTTTATCTCATAATAGTAATAAAAGACTTGTGCCCCTCCCCTCTGGTGAAAAGTGCTTTAACTTGACTCAAGGCTTTAACCCTCTTTTTTTTT